>OX453273.1:2806705-3126705 GCA_949710005.1 Ricordea florida | reverse complement strand
ATTAAATCAATCAATGAATTAGTCAATCAGTCAGTCAGTCAATCCATAGTTAGTAGAGGAGACTGGTTAGGAAATTCGGGGAACCTCAAAGAAATATGTCTTTGTTTACGATTTTCAACGTCACGTGACATTGACCCTGCACACAATATTTCAAGATGGCGTCCTGTTTCTAAGTTTGTATAGCGTGTCTTTAGCTTAGCGTGTTTTAAATCGTTTTCGGACTTGCTGAGTTACCAGATTCGAAAGAAAACTTGCTTATGAGTAGTTCTATGGGATGCCTGGCGAAAATTGTTCGGTTTGGGGCTGCGGATCGTGCCGGAGAAGGAAAGGTCTTGTCATATTCAAGCTACCAGCAGCGAATGATTCAGAGCAGAAGACGTGGAGGGAAGCATTGCTTGGCGAGATTACGAAGACCCGTGAGAAGAACGCCGAGGTTCAGAGATTGATAGACAACGATGGATTAACTACGGTCAATCAATCTATCAATCAATCTAACCATAGTTAGTAGAGGAGACTACATATGATCTAACAGTCAATCGAGCGATCAGTCAGTCATTGAATTAGCCTGTCAATCACGCAATTAATCCATTAATCTATAAAGAAGTCTAACAGTCAATATATTTGTCCATCAATCAATCAAACTTTGAATAAATTATTTTAACATGCTGTGTGTTTTGGGCCTGAAAAATTGTTGGAAATACTACCAATAAAATATATCAGTTTACTTCTGTCCATCTTAATAATAATCTTTATTTATAGAGGGTAACACTTAATAGTATGAACTAACAATCTCGTGGCCCTCTACCAACGAGCAGACAAAATTTGAATATAAGACTATATACAACAACTTAATTAAATTACTAATATCAACAATATAATTACACATAAAAATATAATTAAGAATATAATTACACATATTAATTATTTAGAACCAATGTGTAAAGATAAAACGTTATAGATACGTGGTTGTATATGCTTAAAATTTCTAGAAGCGAAAATAGTGAATTTCCTGTTGCTCCTTGAAAATACAGCTGAACATATAATGTTTAAAGCAAGTTAGACAGTCAACCTTTCTGATATTAAGTGAGATATTGTTCCATAGCCTAAAGGCTGTGACTAAGAAGGTCCTTCTTCCTTCGGTTACCCCTTTGTAGTTTGGGAAAATAGCATTGTAATTGCAGTAGTAATTGTTAGTAATAATTATGTGATCATTTAGACAAGAAGATAGATCGCCATGAATGTGCTTAAAAATTATTGCGCATTTATCTATATTACATTGTTCATGGAATGGTATCCAAGTATCTTAATTATATGGTGTTATATTAACAACGATGACTACTGAATTAAGAAAAAAAAATAAACAAAAAAAAATAAATTCTTGGATTGTTAACAGCGCTCGGGACATGAACGTGAGAGGGCAATCTGTTCATTGGCTGAGACAGAAAATACACCAACTATAATTACTATTGAAACAAGCATCATCCTGATCAAACTTATTGATGGAGAGAAGAAACACACCAATAGCTTTCCAACACTGGGTTTTCATCCCTTTTGTAGATCAATGGATCGTCACAGAATTTACTGGAAAGAACAAAATCACACCAGTATCAAACTTTCGATGAGGAACCAACAAGTCCACAGGTAGGTTGCAGTTTAAATATTCTCACTTGCAGATTTTTTTACATGGGAGAGAAATTTAAATTGTTTAATCCTTCCTACCGTGCGGGGTTTGAACGAAGATGGTATGTTACATGTCGCGCCGCTTCATGGCTCCGTGTCTTTATAAAAGTATTGGTTGGGTAAAGTTGTTGTGTCACGTTAAGTCACGTGAAGTGCGTC
Organism: Ricordea florida; assembly: GCA_949710005.1. Lineage (NCBI taxonomy): Eukaryota > Metazoa > Cnidaria > Anthozoa > Corallimorpharia > Ricordeidae > Ricordea > Ricordea florida. Next base: position 3,124,866 of record OX453273.1, on the reverse strand, counting down.
ACGTTGTTGTGCTAATAATAATATAATAATTTACATTTATATAGCGCAAACCTCTATATGAATATATTCGGTTGCGCTTTACAATATTGTTATATTAAATTTATGCTAAAGGTGACTAAAGAATAATTATAATAATTTACATTTATATGACCTAACGTCATACTACATTATATTACTCGAGGTGATGTTGTGCAGACGTTCTATGTAAAACTTGTACATTTTATTGTAGCCATTGTAAGCTGTAAGTTGTGCGTTCTTGACAACCTGTGCACGTTCTCCCAACAATGTGACCTGTAATCATTTCCTGTGAACAGGAGCCCATAGTGATCGGCTTGTGCTGCAAACCGAATAGTGCTCGCTGGTCAAAATGGGGGATTGTACTTCTCATAGCTTTGATCAACGGATGACAACAGCAAAACATTTGTCAATTTCAACGCTCTGATTGGCTGAGAGCACGTCACTTAATCCCAAACAGTGCAGAAAGTTGAAATTAAGTGCAGAAAGTTGAAATTAAGTGCAGAAAGTTGAAATTCGTTCGAAAAGAGTAGGGGACGAAAAGAGTATGGGGCAAAAAAAAAGTAGGAGACGTAAAGAAAATTGCCCTCGCCCAACAGACTTTTGTGATTTTTTTTCAGTCTTTGAAAAATTTACTTGCGCTCATTTATTCCAGATTGCACTCGAAACCATTTGAATACCTATAGTAACCAACCAATAGCCCATTTCCGAGTTGCTACATTTCATAGTTACAGTTGCTACAGTTTGATAGCGAGTCCAGGTGCAAGACCATTCAAATGGAAATGATAGAGTATTCTTATGCAAATTAAACTCATTTCCATTTGAATGGTCTTGCACCTGGACTCGCTATGAAACTGAGGCATGTAGCAACTCGGAAATGGGCTATTTGGCATGGAAGCGGTGGCTTCAGTAACCCGGCCTTCATGAATTCACAGTAATTTGTAGCTGCTGACCATCTTTACTGCAGATCCCCCCAACGATCATCATGGTCGGAGAGAAACCTCAGAAGGAAATCACGGACAGAGAACGCAAACACAAGCGAGCTCCTGGCGCTAAAGGCTCTCGAGTTGCTCGTGTTCTTGGTAACAATATTGATGTTCGACCGAGTAAGTGTTTTGAAGTTCCTGAAAATATGTAATGAATCGATTAAATTTGATCAAGAAGTAGAAGCTGATTTACTGTTTTAAATGTTTTTTTTTTTGTTGTAATTATTCGTATACGTAAACAGCAGTTTTCTACCACCGGTTTTTTTTATTTGTTTTATTTTTTGAGTCATTTCTTATTCCAAATATATATTACAAATAGACAAACAATACAACCATTTACATTCAACGGTACAGTGGACTAAAATTACAGATTCAAATCCATTCGTGCAATGGCTGAATGTGTATTTATAATCACATATAACAACAACAAAGAACTTAAGGTAGACATTAAATTTAGAACTTGGAATTCAAACTCGGTTAATTACGGTTACAAACTGCACAATAATTTTTCAAACATGCAACCAACTGCTTTGCTTCACTTGTTTCAGAGGAAGTTATATTCGCCGAGCTTCATGGTAGAAACTCACCAAGAAGCACTCGTACTTACAGGTTAGTTTTGAAATGAGGCCATTTTAGGAACTCATATTCCCAATGAAACTCTCTTCCAGAAAACGAGACATAGAAGCCTCGGAGAAAAAAAATCCAAAAATCCTAGCCAAAAAAATTCGCATGATTAATTGCTTAGTTTGATTGCTCGGTGCAGTCATTTCTTGTTAATACTGCGGGGAACGGTAGTTAAAAATAGCAGCATCTGCTACTGTGCCGGTTTAAAGGTCTAATAGTCAAGAGAAACGCTCCTGTTAATGACATGCCCCTGCTACAGATATTATACAGGTGATGAGGTGAGACACTTCAGTTGTTCAACCGAGATAAAACTGAAGGTGTTTTATTTCTATGTATTCTACTGAGGGCATTTTAGAATATTGTTCTTAAAGACTGTTGCAGTTTGTAAGTTGGTGCTAACGTGTGCCAATTTTATCATTTTTTACAGAAAGGAAATTTGGTCAGCTGGTGATGAAACGTACTTCAAAAACTTCGCGGTAAGATGAATGACACAGTGCCCCTATCTAGACAAATTATGCATTACCGGCTAAAACAAGCGGAATGATTTCAAATTACTCGGATTCAGTAATACACGTGGGAATCATAAACAAAGCTAGGATCAGTGTAAATATATGGGCAACTTTGCACCTACCCCTCCCCTAATCTAACAAGTTATGATAAATTTAAAAGTTAGCGTTAATGTTGGGTTGAGGGAGGGGTAGGTGCACAGTTGCTCATATACTTACTTTGATCCCAAAGCTATAACCCCGAGTTACCTCGGCCACTGCCGACTCTTCCCCCCTCCCCCTCCTCCCCCCAACTACACTATTGATGCAGTAAGTAAATGAAGTAGGGTGGTAGCTGTAACTAGGAAGACAGCTATGAACGTGACAAGGATAGGACTAATGAGACACACTTGATAGTTAAGCCGGTTTGACCATGATTATAGCCTCCAATTCAGTTTCATTTACAATCATACCACTGACACTGCACTGCTTGATTGTTGTTTCAGGATGACAGCTCTCGGAGGGAATCCAAAGGTGGGTGTATGTTTCAAGAACTCACGTTGGACGGCGGAATAGCGCGCCTGTTTACGAAAGCTGTTGCAAACATGGGAAAGAATTGGAGAGAATTCCAATGTTTATGTACATCCGAGCTGCAGTTGAGCGTTTATATAAAACATAACAATTCGTCCAAACTCCCTCGCAGTGCTTGCATCATTTTATGTAATCTTCAGATCAGCTATTTTCAACTTATTGAGCGGGATAAGGAAAGAAACATGCTTAAAAATGACAGCAAATGCAGAACAGACACGGATGGACAAAATTTTAAGAAGATTTAAATGGATTGCAATCGAAGTTTTTTAAAAGCTGTTCAACCTGACTGTTTTTCAAAGTTCATCTTTGTTGTTGTTGTTGTTGCAAGTTGTTGTTGTTGTTGTTTTTTGTTGTTTTTCACTTATATTTCTTTGTCACAAACTTGTACTGTTAACTTGTAAGTAATTTCTTGCTTTAAATTATGTTTAGTAGTAAGGGAGAGCAATCACTAGGGAGAACTGAACAAATAAGCCGGTTGCCAAGACACAGATTTAAATATTTATTCACTGGCAACTACAGCGTTTTTTTTTCCTTGCTTCATATATTCAGACCAAGAACGTCGAATCCGTGAAATGTTATCAATTGTAGAAGGCGCCCCATTGCAAAATGATGAACGTAGACTTTCATTGAGAAAGGAGATACCTTTGCCGGTAGTGGCTAAAGCCAAGTAAGTCTCGCCTTTGAATATCAGTCAGTCATAGTAAACCTTAATTTCGATAGTGACGTGATATTTGAACCCATGCTGAAACTGTTAAATTTATTCTGTCAGTTTCTCAGTAAGAGAGTGAACAGGTAAAACGGGTTTGGTTATAAAGAAACTGCTGTTGCGTCTGTTTGAAGCTTAAGTACAAAGAATTAAGGTTATCTAAAGGATTAATGATGTACTCTTTACCACCGTAAATTGATGAACAAGTTGATCTTTTGAACATTAGCTCTTAAGCTTCAGAACGAGGCCTTAGCTATCGCTCGTAACTGTGAGCCTGTTTATCATATTAGGGGGTATAAATAATCTTATCAACATCAACTCGTTTGATTTTTGAAGTTACTGAGTCCACCTGTCAATCAATCGATCAATTATCCAGTTAGTCAGTCAGACAATCGTTTATTATCTTAGTCAGAAATTTACCGTTTCCTGGGTGGAGAGCCGAGAAACTCGGATTGAATCATCTTGTCCTGGAGATCAGTGCAATGCCAGTCTTAACCCTAATACACTAATTTGAAGTTCGCATCGCTGACTGTGGATCACTGCACCACGGTGCCGTTACTTATTATTCTTGGTAGTTAATATTAATCTAATAAATAACCCAAAAAAGATTTGTTTAACAGCAAGTTCCTCATCTGTAAACCCTTCTTTCAATTCTGGAGGGAATTTTACGACCTCGCCTGTCGATGGTTCTTATTTCACAGGAACTTCTTCGAGAATCAAGAAAAATTACTTGAACCAAAACCAGCCCCTGTGGAGAAGAAAGGCACACAGTGGAAACCCAAACAGCCTGAAGTGAAACCGGTTGCCCCACAGCCCAAACCGGAGAAACCTGTTGAGTCTGTCAGACCTAAACCTAAAGAGCCACAAAAGCAAGCTGATCTGGTAAAACAGGCTGTGGCAAAACAGGATAAACCGGTCAAACCAGAAACACAAAGAACACGTGCAGTGCCTGCACCTATTCAATCCATGGTGAGGAAAAAAAAAACCACTAGTTGAGTAGAACATACTCTCTGATATAAAATTTGGTTCAAACCCCAGTTTGAGTCAACTGATTTATACTCAACCCAGGTGTAAGCTGACTTGCAGCCATGTATTTTCTATTTCAATTTCTAAAGTGATGTTTTGCTTTTTCATCTTCAGCCAACCATTCCTTCACCAGATTACAAACTTCATCGCGAAAAGCTTGCTTACCTTCGTCACGTGACTCCAGAACCCATGCAAGTGACGCCAGAGAATACTTACGTGCGCAACGGACATCTAAGACAAAATTCTCTATCCAGTAACACTCAACTGGATTTACCGCTTTATTCTCATTTATTGCGCAAGACGGGAAGGAGAGGAGAGCTAGGAATAGAAGATAACGATGATAGTGATGTAACCCGCATTTCATTCAACGTTCCTCTGATTGGCGTGTCATAAATTTGTTCGTCTCCAGGGTTTTCTATGAAGTTTAGTGAGGAGATTATCACGAGAGAGCTTGGGTACCACCTTTTTTTTTTGGGGGGGGGGTGGGGGGGAGGGGTGAGTCATTTTCATTTTAACCGTCGTAGGTAAATTAGAAATATAAGACATCCAAGGTACGAATTCCTGCACAAAAAAGACACATTATATCTCTCAGTTAGTACGCGCGCTGTAATTGGTCAATTTAGCGGGCCGTACCTCGCTTTACGGCCTGCTAAGTTCAAACGTTTGTTTTGGGATATAATAAATATCTTGCAAACCTCGTTTTCTCGGTCCGTACTGTAAGTCATGGATCCTAATTTTTTCCGCCCGGATTTAAGGCCCGCGCGCTTCGCGCTTCGTTTCAGTACGGACCAAATGTACGGACCGAGAACTCGGTCAGTAAGAAGTATATATTCCTTAAAAGCTTGATGCAATCATACATTATTTTTCCGTATTTGGTAAATTTGCATATTGAAGTTAAACATCTTTGTATTTAACTTTTATTACCCCGTTTACACCAAAGCTTAAACATGTTGAAATGCTGTTTAGTTAAACACGGTTTAAAATTGTTTCCTTTAGAAAAGCTGCTTACTGAGATTGTCGACTCCAAATTTAGCACAAATAGAAAGGACATGTTTAAGTTTGTATGAAATCCTGTGTATAAACCTGTGTTCCAGTGTTCGGTTATCAATTCTCACGTTTTAAAACCTGGTTTAACTAAACATGTTTAGTTGGTGTGAATGGGGCATGTGCTTAACTAAATCAACCGAAATTGAAGATTTCATGATTGCAGTATACTGACGCTATTTTGGCGGTTGCGATTTAGTCTGAGAAAAGAACAGGCAGCGACGTATTTACTCATTGTTGAAACGGCTGCTCAGTTAACATATACTGTGGGAGTAGTTTCTAAAGAAACTGGTGCTGCGTCGGTGTGGAATTGAAACACAAGAAATTGGGATAATCAAACAAGTTGAAAAAGTAAGTTATACCACCGTAAGGTAAAAAAATGGGGGTGCTGACGTTCCAAGCGTCAGCCCTGCGTCAGAGCGAAAGAGTATACCGTTCGAAAAGAACTGAACTGTCACCATTCAAATACCATTCGCTCTGGTGACGGGCTAACGCTCGAAATGTCAGCACCCCCCTCTTTTGCCTTACGGTGGTATAACTTACTTTATCAACTTGTTTGATTATCCCAAATTCGGTTTTCTGTTGTTTAACATAAGTTGCTTTGACCTTGATAATCGATGAGAAGGCCCGACATCAATTCACTGATACTGTGTTACAGAGTCACCCTTGTAATACCAGTTCCCAATTTAATATGTTGTACAGATGTAGAAAACTTGTGAGAAGGAATGCAACAGGAGGTCCTTAAATTTATTTATTTGCGCAACACAACATTTTTCAGCCAAAGTGCAACAAAGCAAGCACACTGTTCCAGTTGTAGCTTTTTTTGTTTTTAGTATTTAAAGAAGAAATAAGATGAGGAATTTAAAGTACAACATTATAATTGTAAAAGAAATTACCATGTGCGTGGATATTGTTGTTGACACGTTAGATATTTATTTCACTTCGTGACGAATGACCCACAGACGTAAGCCATTTCTAAAGCTTGAAAGCACAGAAAGATATACAATTTGATACAAAGTAAACAATTTCGCGAACGGATTTGTCGTAAAATATAGTACTAATGACAGCTTTCTTTAGTCTGTTTTGACCAACAGTGGCACTGCGTGGTTTCCTGTATAGGGAGCCCGGGGGGGGGGGTACTCCCATATATGGGCTATATAGGTACGTGCCGCGGAATAGGGTATGGTATTTGAGGTTCTCGATCCTTAAATAGGGTATCTTTTTTGACCCTTTTGTTTCTGTGTCCCTGGTGTGGTCCTTAGATAGGGTAGCTTAATTGTATTATCTAATACTGGAGTATGAAAACGCCCGCCTAAACGAACGGTTTTTTTAAAGCTTGATGTATCCGTTTAAGTATTAACAGTGATTTTGCAACAGAGGTTTAATAGCTGTTAAGATGTTTTTTCCTTGAATAGGGTGTCATTTTTCGGCTTTGGGCCTTGAAAAGGGTATCAGTTTTCGCTTTCTTAGTCCTTAGTTAGGGTTAGGGTTCACGAACCCTCGCGGCACACCCGTATCCAAAGTTCGTGGGAGTACCTCCCCGGGAGAGGTAGAAACTGATTGGGAATGTGTTCTTTCGAGGTGAACCGCTCTATTCCAAACCGGTTGTACCAGGTTGATTTACCAGTTTAACAAGTTTCCCACCGGTTTCGGTCGATCGTAGTGGTTGCTGGAATACCTTTGACCCGGGCTTTTGATGTCTGAAAGATAGCCAATCTGGCCAATCTGACCAACTAAGGACAAAAAAAAAAGAAATTGAGAATTAAATTGTAATCAACCGAAACCAGTGAGAAAACGTAAAACACGAGTTCATTGTAGTTGAAACTTAACCATACAAATCCTATTGAGGACGAAACTATCATATACATACACATTTGCTGTAAACTATGTGCTATAAATAAACAATCCCAAATGGTCTCATCAGTTTTCAACCACGTTATTGGTTTAACGCCCCATAACTAAATAAACCAGTAGTTTCCATTGGAAAGTGAACTGTTGCAAGTAAATAAAATTGCGTCTGCTATGATAATGATAATTTATATAGCACACTTTTTCATATGAATATGTTCAAAGGCGCTTTACAAAGGCGCTTTCTATTGGGTGAGATCGGACGTCAGCATGTAAAGGCGCCTCTGGCTGCCGCTATCAGTCCATATATGATCTCACACACCCACCCAACCCATGCATGAATTGTCAGATGAAACCAGACGTAGAGATAGACCACCACACCGGGAACTACGTCCCTACTCTTTTCGAACAGTGTGTGGGTTCTTTAACGTCCCACAGATTATTAGGAACAAGTGTTGTGAGACGGGTCCTACGATTTATCGTCCTTATCCGAGAAGACTAGAAAGTCTAACCATTTACAGATATCATTACAAAGGCAGCACTTTCTCCTCAGTTATTTTTAAGACCCTGAGTGTTGGTCCGGCCGGGCTTTGAGCCCGCAACCTCCCGCACGGTAGTACGGTGCTCTACCAACTGAGCTAACCGGTCTGTCTATGGTAAGTATAGTCAGTAGCCTCCTGGAATTGAAGAGGAATGAGCGACTTAAAATCTCGAAATATGGCGTGCCTTTACGTGCCTTGATCCCGTGCAAATGTTTTTGCGAGTGCAGTATACAAACAATTTTCGTCCCTGGTAGAGAGAGGCAAAATTTACTTAAGAAATGGGGTGTGAAAATCCTCAGCGTCCAATTGGTAGTTACAATTAAACAAACCAATCAAATCGGTTTGCGTGTTTGTAAAAATCCCAATCAATCAACGCCCGAGGGTCAGATCCCGACCCTGTCGTCTGCATGAAAGTGATATTTGAAGCCAAGGTAACCAGAGGTTTTTCCCTCTCTCTCCTCGTCGCGCTGAGAACCGTCGTCGCCGTTGCTCTCTCTTTCCCGAAGAAAAATTTCAAGAAAAAAAACCTCCGGGACCCAGGGTAACAACAGATGGTCTTGAACATAAATGTCTTGGTCGTTGTTCTTAATGGTATTCCATCATGATCATACCATAACCACCAAGGTGAAATTTTGTCAATTACCTGAAATAGGGTCAACCTCGTTCCCAGGGTCTTTCCTCTTCCCTGGGAACGAGCTTACGCAGAGTAATATGGAGGTAAAGTATACAAGTGAGCGAGCGTGAGTGAAAGAGTGAACTTGCTCAATGAACAAGATGCGGGGTCGAACTGAGATATTAATACCAGCTGATCACACTTAACAATTAGATTATGAGCTCGAGATTTCCATGGGGTGATAGTTGATGAGGCCGAAGTACTAACTGAACAACAGTCAGCGGCGGTCAATCATAGATGTAAGTGGTTTTCTGCGTCCGCGTTCCTTGTCGCCGTGATTCAAAAATGGCTGAGTCTGATTGGCCAAGCGGTTTCAATTCTGTCAGTCAGATCGTTTAATTAAATAAGTGAAGACAGTTGTGGTGACAAAATAACTATAAAAACCTCGGAAATTCTTTAATTTTCAAAGAATAAAGAACACCACAAAATCCCAGAAAAAAAAATTGAAATAACTGGCTTATCATTGGAGTGTTTTAAAAAATATTGTTTTTCAGATCTAGAAGTGAACTGCGGCTATGGACAAGAATTCTTGTCCTTAATTAGACGAAACCTTGCCTTTTCCAGGGTACAAATTGCAAGATTGTTTACACGGAACATCCATTACTGAATTCTATAAGGTCTTAGACATTAATTAAAGGCGAAATAACAGAATAACATTCTCCTACAGGCCTCTTGTTTAGCAGAAAAACGTCCTGAATAGTATAGATATAGCACTTTCCCATTGCTGTCTGAAGTTAGGTTTCACTCTGAGAAATAATCATTTCTAATAGCAATGGCCGTCAACTTTATAGATTCTGACGGCAACAAGTTTGTTGTAGTTGGTGGCTTTTTATTAAGTTCTTCAACTTCTTATAAACTCCAAGAACCTTCAATTGCGGTGTAGTTTAGAGTCTATTTATAGAACCGACAGGTACAGCCATATTTCTAAAGGTTCCGTTGTTTTATGGAGGACATTTGATAATGACTTAAGCAGGCCTTTGGCGCCTTTTGTTTGTAGCCATTAAGATATTTTCTTGGCTATTCGGTGACTATTAATTATTGAAAGTACAATTTCTTTGAACAGAAGTTTCACTCAAAGAACTGGGATGGGTTGGTTCCGTAATGAATACCAAAACCACACACTTAAAATGAACGGAAAGTCATCTGTCCTTTAAAGCCAGCTGCTTTTAATACAAATGGCTGGAATAGGCCTAAACGTTTACCATTTGTTCACAAAGTTTTATTCACTAGCCCAGCTTAATATTTTTAAGAAACTGAATGAATTGTACTTGTTCGTTAACAAGGATGTCTGACTTCATCATTTAAATATTCTAATTAACAAATTTTAAGTTAGTCTCATATTTTCAACCTGACTCTGTATTTCATGAAACTCGGAAAGTAATTGGACGATAATTCTCTTCCCAGTTATGATTAGGACATTTCAAGGTTGATGACGCACGAATACATAAAATATTTCGAGTCGAAATTTTCCGATTTCGCAATCTTCGGTCGACTCACGGAAAAATATTAAAAGCACTTATATCCACGCTGAACACAAATATCGCAAAATAAACAAATTTTCACGTTATAGTTTCTAAACTAGCAATAATAAAGTTATGTATCCGATTATACCTACCAAACGTGACCTTGATAATTTCCAAAAAATTAAACAAAACTTTATCATTTTATGAGGGGTGAAATTGATTTTTCTTGTCTTTTCTTCGATGTTCGAGGGCAAAAGAAACACTTTTGGCAGTAGAAGGAAAGATCCAGATAAATAAAACCGGCAGATTTCATTGCGAAACATTTAAATAAGCGGAAGTTTTCAATTTAGTTATACGAACCCGCAATATTGGTCAGGTTATTCAATGTGGGATATTGAACCGCAATGATATCGCAAGAGTAAAATTTGATTACGGATTCACAGAAATGTCACAGTGTATAGTACTAGAATCAGACTACATGCATAATTTCAGCATGAGGAATAATGAGAATGAAGACAGCGTCGGAAAATCTTCCATTGTAAAACATTGCTCAATATGGAGCAAAATATGTAACACAATTTGACTGAGTATGTTTTCTCGGCTTAAAAATCATTGCCTCAAAAAAGACGGTATTCCATAAACTTCATACTTACTCACTTTACGATCACCCTGCTATAAACTGAAGCAACCCTCGTTATTCGTCCTATTATGAGCCGATAAAGGTCACCGAACGATTTCCGGACCATTGGTTTGAGCGTTCAGAGAAGAATTCCATTTGCATGGCTCAGTGTTGACACCCGTAAATAGTCGAGATGTACGACGCATTGAGTGAGATGCCGCACACCTAAAAAAACCTGCTTTTAGGTAGAAATCTAAGAGAACACCGTTTAACCGATTTGAAGTTCACAACCTCTCTTATGTTTGCCAGAATCCACTTTCTACTGATTGTTAAATTTGTTCCGCTTATTATAAAGACAATTTTTTCGCAAGAGGGAGGAACAGGGATGAGATTGGTAACAGACCCGCATCCCAGTGTATACCACACCAACTATACGTCCCCCTACTTGACACTTGATTAATCTTTAAGACATGACTTTGTTTTGCTCTGTTCAAAGTTAGTTTATTTTTGTGTACAAGACCAATAAATAATGATTTGACACAACACTATCTCGCTTTTGAACCGAGACAATGTTTGTAAACTTTGTACGGGGAAAAAAATTTATTGCTCTGAGAAGTCTCTTACTCTCCGCAAAACATTGGAAGCTCATTCGACTTGAATTGTTAAGGTCTTGCGCACTTGTTTTAATGCCTCTAAGTCTGACGTCATCCTCAGTGAAATCTCTCTCCAGTTGTTCTAGTAGCCAGCTTGACGCGGGGCAGGAAAAAACTAATTGTGTTTCTTTACGATTGCGTGAGCAAATCAATCAACTTCTCAAGACACTTGAGTTACAAGAACCTGCCCAAAACATTCTAAGCGTCTCATTTCTTACCGCCATTCGGTGCTTGAGACAAGTCTAATGATGTATGAGTGACAGACGGGTACGAGAAGGGGCGTGGCTTGGTAGGTACAAGTCAAAAGTATCTCTTTTGTCCCAGAGGGTAATCGGCAGTTCCAACCAGCAAGTTGACGACTTTGGGACCAACACCTCCTTCAAGGTAAGGAGGGGCAACCGATTTTGATATATCCAGACGATTTTGAAAGCTTTGAAATTCCTTCAGAACTCCTACCTTGGCTGGGACTGGCCCGCTGTGACCGCTTGAACAGGAACGGTAATTAGGAACCAGGAGCTCGGTCAGTTCTTACCTTAAGATCTTAAGTCTTAACACAAACATCTTTTCTGTTAGACGATTTCAGTTCTTGTTCTTCTATACCAACCATCGTTTATTAGTTTACATAACACTACTTCTACTCCGGGAAGCATCATATTTTTGTATGCAGCTTTTAGGGAGGAGCCGATTCCTTTCTTTACTCATTTGTCGAAGTAATATGAACTCACAAAGTTAACTTTTGGTGTAGTGTTTTGTCTTCCTCTCCACCCACCAAAGAATTTATTAAGCAAAAGAATTTGAAGATATACCTTACATCACTTTCAAAACAAAAGGTTTTATACATGAAAGTTTGAACGTTTTGCTCCACGGAATCCTTGGTTTCTCGGTTTGTTAGTGTAAATGCGTGAATTCATAAAGTGCATACGTTTTTGTTGACTAACAACTACGGCATTCTTTCTCCCAGCCTCGCGATCGCATGAACAAAACCATAACAACAAACAAAAACAACGTGAACTCAAGCTTCTTGAAAACGTTTTGTTTTCCCCTTAACCTGAATGTTTCGAGGCAGCATTAACTTGCATGACATAACAAGCAAACTTGCTACAAAAATCATAGAGTACACGCTCGGTCACAAAACAATCTCTGTAATAATTGGGTAAAACATATCGTGTTATCGACGGTTCAACTCTTTCGTGGAATTTTCCTCCCGGGCTGAATCATTTAGTCATGTAACGCTTTTACCAAAGCACCTGTTACAACCGGATTTTTCTAAGCTGCCACCATGCCTCCGGTCTTTCATTTTAAAAGCGAAAGTATCTGATTTCACTTATTTCGCATGTGGCGTTTTGTCAGTTAGGCTTATTTGCATTTTGCGACTTTATATATTAGCTACGTTTTTACTGGCTGCATGGCTGAAATTGGTTAAATAAAATTAGCGTCTACTAAAGTCCAAACTGAAGGTTTCAGCTTCTCGAATTTTAAAGAATCATTGTTTGCTGCGTTGTTGAAAGAAGCAACAATAATTTAGAAGTATTCATAAGGTTTGCATTAAATAACAAAACACATAGGTTTTCTTGTAAACATTGCATTGAAAATAAGGGTCAAAAACTGAAACTTTCTTCCCAAGTATCTTTACGGTTTATTTTGTAAGAAAGGTCTTTTCGCCCAGAACCACGAGGAAAACCCACTGAGTAATTCATTGGTTTCTTCTGCAAGGAATCAAAACCAATGACTTCATTAGTTTTATATACATCATTAACACATTAAAGAGAATGTATTTATATTAATTTTAACTTGAGCGTGCTTAGAAAATTTCACTTAACACGGAATTCATATTCTCCAGTACGAGCTTAAGTTTTGTAAAGACTGCGTGTCGAGATTGTTAAGTGCTGTTTATATTGGTGTCCTGCGAGTTTTAATTCACTTGTAGCTTAAAAACAAACAGGTGGGACTGAACTAATGGTGTTTCGGCGGCTTTGCTGTATCAAAAGATGGCGCAAATTAAGCCTCGCTCAAATTAAGTTTACGAATAGCACTAGCTTAAGTGGGTCTTTTCTTGAGGTAATCTTTTAAACAGCACTCGCGTTCACTAGCTTTATAGAGCGGCTTTCGGGAGGAGAGCGCCAGCTCAAACTTCTAAAAGGCTTTCAACCTTCAATTTGGCGGTCAACACTTTTTTTATTGTAAAGAGAAAACAACCGAAGAAAAACTAATGCAGCTGCTTTTTTATCCTTTTCAAGTTTACAACAAAATGGACGTAAGTAGAATATCAGTATATATATATATATATATATACTGATATTCTACTTACGTCCATTTTACTTACGTCCATTATATATATATATATATATATATATATATATATATATATGAATATATATATATTGAAAAGTTTTAATATAACACAGTACGAAAATGATGTTCAATTCCTTTCAAAATAAAAATCACACTACATGGTTTCATCCAAAAACAAAAGATTTCGCTTAAGTTTGTATAAATTAAGCGTTAACCAAAGTTGTAGACGGGTTTAAGAGAGACCTGATTTTTCCCGTAGTCTCTTAGGCAAGCAAAAAGTTAAAGCTTTTCGATTCGAGGGCGGGAGGTCATGATTCTCCTCCCATTGACAAAATACGTGATACGGGCAGAGTGTTTGACAAGCATCGAGCTGTCGAAGTTAACAAGCAACTTCACAGAATAGGGTGACATTCCATGATGTTACAACTGGTGGTGTGACACTGAGATCCACCACTAAACATGCACTTTGAACACGCGACGAGAAGAGGAAACAGAACAGGATCTTGGATAACCATGGCCATGTGAAAAACAACGTTTACTAACGTCCAACTGCCATATGTTAACTGGGTAGAAAAAGGCCCTTGCCGCAAGCGATGTGCGAAATTCTTGAACAATAGGAAAGTTTAAGACGAGCAGGTGCCTGTTGTAGTGAAGTGTGTCTTTATAACAAACAAAAGGTTGTTCTATTAAAAAGATTTGTCTTAAAAAGAGAACAAGTCATGTAATTCGTACAAGGACATGACTTTAATTCCCGCGATGCAAATTATTTCTTTCACATGTTAAAACTCTGATAATAAGAAGAAACGACTGTTTGTTGAAACTAATGTCTTGCAGTTTGTTTCAAAATCTGGCCCAAACTTTTCCTTCACTGAAGTTTCCTTGTAACAGATGGTCTTGTTTTTCTAGACTCACTCAAGAATCATCGGTCGATTAGGCTCAAGTGAGGACAGTCAGCTAGAAATCTGTTCCTTTCTTGACATCAAGTGGATGAGAACAAATCAAACGCAAATACACTGTTAATTAAAAAATAAACAAAAAACAGCAGTTTGTAGCACTGTCAGGTGAAACAACACTCGATCTTTCACTCCATTGTTAGCAACAAACACTTCTTCCGGTCTCATTGTTCAGAAAAACTGGTTTCCTTTACAATCAACAAATCAAACACAACCAATCTGCAGTTGTGTTTCAGTTAATTCCGCCAAAACACTTTTTAGTAAGTGATGGCGTATTCATTTTGCATTTGCGCGTAAAAGCATGTTTTATCTGCACAGTATTGACAGCATTTTGAGATTTCTGTCGCAGATTGATCACGCGTGGATAGAAAATTAAAACTCACTTTCTTTTGTAAGACCAACTGTCCTCTTTCTCAGTTTCACAGAGGCTCGGCAGGGTGCCCGTCCATTGACAAACCAACAAAGGCGAAAACAATTGGTTTATCCAAAACGAAGCCGTGTTACCTGGTTTAAATACCACCGTTTTCCAAAGGCACGCAAGAAAGATCATTACTACACACATAAAATCAGGTTTAATTGGGTTAAAGTTTTGATGACAGCTTTGTTTTTTTTTGGTATTTTTTTCTTCCAGTTAGGCATCAGGTCTGCCCCTCCGCGCGCCAACTAGAAATACTATCTCATTCAACAAAGCTTAGACAATGATGAATTAACCGGCACGCACAATTCACTAGAAATCCCTTCTTTTTGTTTACCATCCCGAGTTGAAAGCAATCTCGACAGATGGAAATTGAAAGCGGCTTAAACACGTTCTTTTAAAAGAACGTTTCAGTAAATAAAAATCGGTTTAATGCAGTAATGGGGAGCAACAAGACCACGAGCGGGGTTTTCTTTAAGGGGCAGGATCAGAAAATCTAAGGCGAAAGAGTAACAGTAGAATTCTTTCGCTGGGTCGATACAATCGGCTCACATGGTGATCTTGTATTCACGGCTTTAGGACGAAGAGAGAAATATTGTCACATCACAGCAGGAGATGTGATTTTTCTGTAGTTTGGCCAGATGAACTCTCGCTGACACATTTCACGAGTTAACAGAAAAGCAAATAAACATAACGCTAGGCGTTCTTCATTTAATTAGAGCAATTGTTTTGAAAGCCTCGATTCTGCCAAGTGGAAGTTACCGAGATAATCGGCTGTTAAAGGTCCACGTGCTGTAAAAGCAAATGTTTAATTCATGAACACACCTTTTAGCGTAGATTGGAAAGATTCAATTCAATTCTGGGGCTTAAGTTGAAATCGCTCCTATTCTTTCAAAAAGCGAGAGTTTGAATAAGGGTTGAACAATAGAAGTACTTGGTGCCTTTCTATTAAGCCGACACCAGAATGGTTTCTCATTGCTGGCTGTTACAAGCGAATTTTCGTAGCTCATACAAACTACAGAATCGTTCTGGCAGAATATTTGTAAATTCAAACAGCCCAAAGCCAAATGTGTTCCCTAACTCCATTAACATGGATGCTTGTGGCGTCTCTTGAATGTAAACATTCTTAATATAAACAAGTCTATTAACACGTACAAAATGTTATGTAAATAGAAGCGTTTACCCTTCCAATTTAAAAGATATCTTGTTAAGGCAACGCCAAGCTATTACCCTTACCAACGCAGAGCTTTAGTGACAAGAGCCCAGTGCATTATATCCCAGTCCTATCGCAAGATACACAAACAGGCAAATTTAATTTACTCCAGATCTTTATCACACCTGACAGACGAAAACTTCTGAAAACAATATAGAACCAGTCAAAGACGGCGGCGAGGAATGGTGCCGCTGGGAACAAACTGTGCTCCAAAATAAGCACTGGCGAGGCGGAATCTACTGGCGCGGATAAACACTACTAAAAGCGTGAGACAATCTGAGCGCTGTAGTTTAATCGGTGACTGTCAAATGCGAATGAAGTGGGGGCGTATCGGTGCAATTTGCACTCAAATTTGAACAAGCCGGTAATATGAGCGTAGCTAGAAGACTTTTTACCATTCCCTATAATTAACACTTATAGTCGGGGCCTAAGGCAAGTTGACCTTAAATCGAGTTCTTTATTATGCATCTCCGCTCTTCTGCCGGACAATGAACTGTTCGATTAAATGCAGAACTGCAGCTGTATTTCTTATCGCACATTTAAATTGTAGGTGTGATTTATTATGAGTGGACAAGATGATGCCGCGCTTACAGAGCCAAGCTATCAATCAGCAGCGGTACATCAAAAGGGATCTAATTAAATCTATCAGTTTTTAAGGCCATCGATAATTTCACAAACCACGCCTGAAAACTCAATATTTCCCCGGTGTGTGTGCTCAACGTGGAAGCTGCTAAGCCAAAAGGCAAACACAACTCGACAAGGGCAAAGAAAGGACGGAGAAAAGTACACAAGGGGTGGCAAAGAATTTCATCCGTTTAAATAACGTTCAGCGGTTCTAAATCACTGCTTTCATTCAGTTGGCGGGCCTCCTTTGATCAACCTTCAGGTATGAATCGTGTATCAACCGGTCAATGTAATGCTTTATATTTTAAACGAGCTCTTCAAAGTTTGTAATGCAAAAAGACCGGCGAAACCTGCCATTCACCGCTTTAGGATTTATAACCTAGGTCAACAATGGTATTCATTTAACGATTACAACGTACAAAGTCATCTCCGGCATGTCGGTCACTACGCCGGAGTAACGAAATATAAACGTCGTGTAACCGGCAAACACGGGGGTGTCCGAACGATAAGCGAGCTCACGCAGTCGTGGGTTCAAAGAGCGTTTCCAATGTTGTTTTTGAAAGTACTCCATAGTGTGCCATTAAAAGCTGAACAGCGGTTACCTAAAACTTCGCCTAGTTGAAGACGTCTCGACTTTACTGAAAGAGTCTGATATGAACTAATATCATGGACGCTTGATGGTTTATAGCCGTGTGAATAAAACACGGCATAAACAACATGATTGATTGTGATTACAATGTATCTTTGGAGAAAAGTTACTCAGCAGGCTACGCGGTTTAAATCACCACATAGTGAGTTGAAACATTTGCCACTATACAAACTCATTAGAAACTTGTAATCTATCTAGAAACCCCGCAGATAGACATTACAGCCTTGTCTGTGAAAATTCAGTCATTTGTTAAAACGACAGTATATCTCTCTGAAAATAAACTTCGAGTAACTGAACACAAATTCACCAAACTTCAAAGCAACCAGCATTCGAAATGGCTGTTAATAGCTTTGTACTTTCCAAACAATTAATTCTGACGGCTTGAAATCTGCTCTCAATACAAGCGGCCGATTGAACTCATCGTCCTCGATTAATTTTCAAGCGATTAACTTCAGTTCAGAGAATTTCCAGCAATTGACATAATACGGCTGAACGTTTGGTTCAGATATATGCATGTTTACCTAATTTTTTTTCTTTTGACGCCAGAACTAAATCCATTCTTACAAGATGTATACAGCCCGCTGGTTTAAAAAAGTTCAACGTTTTTAAGCCGTCATATTTAGCGATCAACCCTCGACCGCCCATTTGAACATCCTTCAAACGCCCCCGAACTCTAAAGTGCCACCCACAAGTTCTTCCAGAGAGGATTTTCTTACAGCTAAACATCGCCAGTTGGTTTCCTAATAAACTTTCCCACCGAGATCGCATGACGCACTTGTGAAGTTAGGGTTTCGCGCGAGCGAACAAGCGAGCGAGCGAGCGACCCGGGTCGATCTGTGAAACTTGCGCTTGACTAGGAGGGATTTGCAATTGAAACAATTAAAGCTTCCGATTCCAATCGAGAGGTGTGAAGTGGAGCTACCTCAGGAAACTGGCGTAGTTTTATTTTCGCTTCTGGTACAGGTGTAAAATTTTCTAAGTATTTATAATTGTAGACATTTTGCCCTCGTGAAGAGCATGTCTACTTTACCGGCAGTTGTCGATAGATTCCTTTGTATTGTTGGTAAGGATTGGTTTAGTATAATAGTTCCATTTGGAGAAACTTATTATATATCAACAAATCCCTATCATTCAATCACATTGTGTCATGAAAGAGCATAGCGCAACGCTGATTGGCTGCGATTAAGAGTGGCGGCATCTCAAAAGAGCTAGTACTCTCTGTCTTGGTTGAATTGAATCAACAGTCCGTACAAACTCGTGGGGCGGAAAAACAGTTTCCGAAATTAAAAAGCAAAATAGGCACTCGACAAATTTAGAAGAAGCCTTCGTTACCGTTCGATGAACTGGGAGTTAGTGGTTCAGGTCTGTTCCGTTGTATTTGTACAGGAATTTAGGGTGATTTGATTAGCAACATAAGCTGATTACACCGCTTGCTATTAATACGATCTCTTTTACGCTGTACATGTTTGCTTGTACCTATTTCAGGAACAGGGAACACCGGTCAAGGCGAGACTGACACCTCTTGCGATGCTAGCGGCGACTTGCGGCAGAATCGGACAGCAAACTCCACCACCTGTGGCCGACGTGACTATGGCAAAAGGATTCTTCCACTGGAAACAACCAGCATCATTGCAAAGTCCCCTTCAACGGGGAAGACCGACCGACAGCGCGTTGTATACAAATCTGCCGTCGGCTTTCGTGCCAGCTAGCGATGCAATGAGTGTGCAAAATCACGAAGGATTTCTATCCAACCCTAACTACACAACAGGACACAATTCATTGACAGATCCTTTAACAATGGCCACGGCTAGCCGCGTTCATTCCGCCTCAGTTGAGGCGTCCATGTATCAGCGTATGACAACTCATCCATATGACGGTTCGCCGTGGTACAAGCCTCCTATTGAGCATCATTCACAGGCAACAGTAAGGCCAAGTTTCTGGGAGGTACACGGCAACCCGCCGTGGCTAGATCCGTCTGTTTCTGGCAGTTCTTTTCACCCGACACTAACCCATTTCACTGGTTTACCGCACGAATATTCCACAGGAAGTCTACCTATTCCTGCTGGTGTGCCCTCCGTCTCTGTCGCTAGTCATCCTCACTTTCTTTCTCCTCCTTGCCTCAGTAGTGATCCCTTAAAAGCGTCGCTTCCAACGTACATAGATGGACCTACTTACTTTCCTGGAACGGCAGGTTTATTGCCGTCAACACAGAGCGTAGCCGCTAGAGCGACCCGACGTTATACGGGTCGTGCGACGTGCGACTGTCCCAACTGCCAAGACAACGAAAGACTAACGGCCGCTGGTGCACCGTTCAGGAAGAAAACACAGCATATTTGTCACATACCTGGCTGTGGTAAAGTCTATGGCAAAACGTCACATCTCAAAGCTCATCTCCGTTGGCACACAGGCGAGAGACCCTTCGTTTGTAACTGGTTGTTTTGCGGCAAGCGCTTTACTCGTTCTGACGAGCTGCAGCGACACCTTCGAACTCACACAGGCGAGAAAAGATTTGCCTGCCCTATCTGTAACAAGCGCTTTATGCGAAGCGATCACTTGGCAAAGCACGTAAAAACCCACAATAACGACACCATAAGAAAAGTAGACTCAGAGAAAGACGAAAAGGATGAAGGAAAAGCATCCAGTGGGCAGAATGACGAGGGACTGCGTAGTGTGTCTGAAAATGGCGAAAGTAACGGTATTTCTTAGTCTGGCGTTTTTATGTTGCTAGCATTCAAAAGCTTGGAATTGAAAGAGTATAAAAAACTTAACTCTTCAACTAGTAAATCTTAAGTTTATAATTTTCATTCAAGGAGAGAATTATCACTTAAAGACTAACATTATGTACATACTGTGGTCGACGGCTGGCGGCCTAGAGTGGTATAAGATTTCCCAGCTATGAATTCTTACTGTAATACACATATCGTGTTTACCAAATTGATAGTTACAAACCTATATAAATTGTGACTTTGCCAATGGAGAACTCTTCAAGGAGAATTTATCATATGTACAGAAGAAGGAATGAATAGGAATTGGTTTCTTGTTCAAGAACCCAGTGAAATCTCAGTCATGTAGAAATGAAAATTGGTACTCGAGCCTTGTTCAATTGATTTGTATTTAAGGCTGTGTTTGACGTTATTTAATTGAACCAGGGTGTTTCACAGTAATATTGTACATAAAATTCGGATTTATGCCTATAGCCAAGCTGAACCGAGATTCTAAATTAAATGACAAGTAGTCTAACTTTTTGTCGAAATCACTACTGTCTGTGTGTGAATTTCTGGGAGCTGGGTTTTTGTGGTGTTATTATCTGACAGTTCAGAATTTTCAGACGGAAATTTACTGTTAAGAAACATTAAGACATTGCATGGTAGGGTTCTGTATACACAGGGATCCTGCGGAGAAATACAATGGTTTCCTCGATGGGGCATTTAATGGGTTTCTTTCCATTACGAATGCCTATCCATTAATATCGTTTTCTACTACAAGTAGTTACAAGTGTTTTGAACACTACTTGTGAATCAAAGCTTTTCGTTCGTTATCGCTGACCAAGACAGGTTTTAGAAACACATGGCAAATGCCATTTTTGAATGGGATTCTTTTTACATGTTGTGGCTGTCTTTGTCGAGATAAAAGAATTTCCGACTACGTTCTCGTTATCTCGAGTTATTGTCCTTAAAGTGCTATTTCGCGAGGTACTTCGTTCAGAAAATTCGAACGTCTTTAGTTTTTTGGGCTTTTTGTATTAAGCACTCAACGAGCTAAAGCTTTTAAAAGACAGAAGCAAACATTTGGCAAGGACAGAAGAGGTAATCTTCTGTTGACACTGACCTACAATACTATCCAAACTTCTAGTCGTCTTTTTTTTTCTTCGTAGAATAGAAACGCACTTAAGTTCTTTTGTGGCTTTAAGTGTGCAATCATACGCAGGGTTCTTCGGCAATATAAACTCCGTAAATTGAATCCCTTTAGTCGGCGCTTTGTTCAGTAAAAACCTTTGGCATTGTTAACAATAGTAAGCAACTGAACTGTCGTAAAACAAATATATACCCTTTCAATTTTGGCATTAGTTTTTCCCTTGTCATGTTCCGATGTGTTTATATCCATTTGATCAAAGCGAGTCGTGTTAAACCAAAGTCTCTTGTGCCGACTTTTTAGTACCGCGTAGCAGTATATCTCAAAGCTAGCGCGGAAATATCAAATATAATTGACTGGAGGGGAAGCTTTTTATTTGCAATGCTTATCAACTCAAATGAAGTACTTTTTCACACTCTACAAGTTCACTAAAGAATCTTTCCGATTAATATTCGTTTAGGAAGGAAGTTGGGGGAAGGAACGGGCGATTGTTTGCCACTAGTATGTGAGTTTAGTGCTCTACGTGCAACAAAGAAAAAAACGTTCAATCTTCATTACTACTGAGTAGCGGTCGGTTCTTGTACCGCCGCTATGGTGTCATGTTCAGATAATTGAAATAATCGCTAGCCAAGCTGTTTGACATGCCGACACTCCCTCTGAATACGCTTTACAAACATATGAACGCCTAACTGAATTCGTTTCTTTACACAGTGACACGAGCAAGCATAATCCTGTATTTTATAGACAAACACAGTATATCACTGAAGACTTCCAGGCTCTAACCGGCGCTGGTTTTCGCGCCTGTAAAATTGAGTTTAATTCTCTTCTAAACACAACATAAACAACTCCGCGTGGAGTAAAAAGATCGTATTTCCTAACTAGCCCAAGGCTATGGAAGAATTCATGATTGATGTAGGTATATTATTAAAAAAAGTCGCGGTGTTCCTGTGAAAGAAGAGTCAGAAAGGACCGGAAAAAGCTCATAACACAAAGCAACCACAAGAATTAGCGGCGCTCGGAGAGTCCTAGTTACAAGCACCGCTCTGTTCAATTGAATCTTCGGTTGTTCAACTGAGATAATGACTGTTGTTGTTTGTCTCTGGCTTTTGATGATATGGCAATTTTAATTCAGCGAGTCCCTTGAGGAATCGTCTCTCTGCCCATTGATTCTTTACGCTTGAAAAACAAACCTAAATTAGAGGTAGCCGGGGCCGCCGACAAGGCGCTCAAAGACCGCCTTCGGTAAATTAGTGTTCAACTCCCCGCGATTGTCTCGCATGATATTCACTGGTATGTTGTTTTTTTCTATTATGAAGAATGGGAAAAATCTTCTTTGGTTGGCAATAATTGATTTCTCAAGTGGATACTCGATGCTCTTAATCGAGAAAGCCATTCGGTCGCGGTATTTTGTAAAAGAAGTCACTTTTTGGCGCAAAGCGAAACCTGTCCCCTCTAGCAAGAAAGCATAAGTGGCCCGAGAGCATGAAATAATTACGTTTGCATTTAACGGCTTACGATAATTACCTAGGCGTCTCGTTTAATGATACTTAATGGTTTTCCAAATATTCTCTTTGCGATGTGATTCCGCTCAACAGGGGGTTAAGGTTGCAACTACACTACAAGAAGGACCACGGAATATGAGCCGTTAAATAATAATATAAGGAAATATTCTGCCAAAACGTATAGTAGCCGATGTAGACAAAGCAAGGGACCTTGAGGGTATACAATTTTCTACAATAATTTTAAGCCATTGCCACTGGTACAGCGGTTTGCACGACAAAAAACTGTACACTGTAATGATAAATGGTGAGGCATGCCTTGCAAAACTTCAGTCACGCTAAACGGAAAGAAAACTCGAGAACGAGTTTCAGATAGCGTAACGAGTTCAAGGTTTTTCGTTCTCGTTTTAAAAATGACACCAGTTAAGAAAATGTATTTGTGGCGCTATTCCAGTCTAACTTTTATAGCACTCACAGAAACGTGCAACTCCTCGAAGTTTGACATTTTTCCAAATACCGATGACGAAAGCCGAGAATTGAAAATCTCGTGTAGATACCGTTTCTAAAATTGTCAGACTTCAAAAGTTTCATGGTCTTCGAATGAATGTAATGTTAAGAGCACACTGCATGACCCCAGATTGACTCCTGTAGCAAGAAAGGGTTTTGATGTAAAGCCGGAGAGCATCTCTCTTGTCCAGAGCCCGCGAAACTTAGTTTTTTGATTGCCACGAGTTTTCAATTCCGTGAAGAAACCTAATTGCCCTGAGGATAATGTTAAAATTGTATATCGTTTGAAAATATCTGATTCTGGTTAGGATGTCACTTGAGATAAAACCAGATCGGTAAAGTTTTTTTTCACTCTGAGCTTTTCTAGTATCGCTGATTCGAGCACACACTGATCCAAAATATCGTATCCATCAAATATCGAAAAAGAAAAAAATAGAAATTTATACAAACACGACGTCATTCATTCCATTTATTTTCTAGAAAATTCCATATGGCTAGCTGGCTTTTTTTTGTTTTGATTTTTTAAGAATGAGGCAAAACTATTCTTTCCAAAATTCTGCGATCTGACAGCTGCGGGAAGGAGGCGGATAACATCAAAGGTTTTAAAACGAGACGGTACTGCCCCCGCGCTTAAAAAGCAAAATATTTTAGCAAATTTGAAAAGATTTGCTATCTGAGTTAAGTTAAACATGTTTAAGTAAACATATTGAAAATTGCGTTAAGAAAGATTCCGATAAGAACAATTGAAGCCCTAACGAAAGTTTCGCTGAATTTGCAACACAAATGCAACTTGCTTCCTTCTCAAGAGTACAGATGTTTTTTAACAGTGACATAGGGTTGAATATATTTTTTCTGATAAAAACAGCGAGGCGGAACCAGACAGTTTTAAAAGTCATTGAGCCGTAGACAATCTTGAACGACACCATGCAAGAAAAAAATCAGAGAATGTAAAAAAAGACTAAGTTAAGAGTGGTTAAGTGGGCATGAGTTTTGTTCCTGAGTTGCATTGTTTTGATTATTAAAATTCAGGGCAAAGAGGTTTTTGCAGCGACATTTACGTATAAATTTTGCATGCGTTCACAATGCGAACTGGACACTTTCCAAGGAAATAGTAACATTTTTAGAAGCAACTGACTTACTCACCGGAAAATAATTTAAAAAAATAAACACGACTGAACGTATTACCGAAATAGAAAACAAAGAATGTATCGCTTGGAGATCACGAAAAAATATCGCTGGCAGTGTCATTCATTCATTCATTCATTCATCGGGGACTGACTTTGCGGGCAAAGTTTGTCGAGATGGTTAAGATCTTGGCATACAGTTACCATCGGAACAACACGGATACATGTTTCACAGCGGTTAAAAGAGGAACAAAGTTCATTTAAGGAATAACTTGAAAAGCTAACAATACAGAGAAAATACATCGTTGAATAGTCTCAAAAAGGGCTGACTACCACAAGGTTTTATTTTATGTAGGCTATAAAAGTTTTTATGAATGAAGTGGAATTAAAGCCATGCAATGCTGTTTATCGAAGAGCCACAGTATCTAGTTCCAACTTTAATTCAGTTTTTTTTTATTTCTCGTGACCCAGTGAATGGAAAGTTAAACCTATGGATAAACTGATGCAGTTCTATGGCAACTCATGCGTTTTTCGCCATCTTGCCCAAACCGAGAGCCTGGCCATAGACACTGTATCTCAAATAAACCCCGCTTCGAATGAGTCATGTGCATGCTTTATCTAAAAAGTGTTCAATCTTTAGTGAATAATACCTTTTTGAAAAACAAAGTCTTAAGCGCAAAGTTATTTTCTTAAATATAATCAGCTCGTGTTCACTCTCTCTTCGTAAAGTTTTCTCTTTTGATAGTAATGCAGTGTAATTGTTGATATGGAACTTGGCGCTGTTTTTATCAGTCTGACTTGCAAACCACTTAACTGATTGCAAAACAGAGATTAAATAAAGACCATCCCGAGATGCTGGGATAAATAATCAAAGGTTATGAATTCAATTTCTTGCTGCAGGGTTTCCTGCTAGTTTTGCGAATCAATTGCGAGTAAGAGCACGCAAAAAGCCGGCGCATAGCTGAAACGCAATCCTCAGTAAACTTCGCTAAAAAGGAAACCTTCTCTCAAATAAGAAAGCAAGATCAAACCCCGTAAGTGAAAGACAAGATATGTTAGAGATATGAAGGTATAACTGATAGGCGTGCATAAAATTATTGTTAGCAGTGTCTTGTTCTACAGTGTCTTCTAATTCTACGAAAAATGTATTTCTCGGCCCTCACCAAAAAAACAGATATAAAGCAAAGTATATTAGTGACGAATCACTTTATTCCCATTTGCCTGATGGCTGATTTTGAACTGGGGTACTACGGAGACGATAGATGTTGATCATCACATCCCCGTCAGGGTTCAGTTCTTTCTGCTCTAGAGTACGTCTGAACAGACATGCAACTTCTTTACTAGTACTTCATAAGTTGTCTCCATAATGTGAGTTCTGGAAACAGATGCTACGTCCGTTCTTTGCAAAGTGATTGGAGAGGATCAAACTCTCATGAGCGCTGTTTGTTTTCCTGCCGTTTGTTTTACTTAGTTTCAGTTCCGAGGTACAAAAATTAAACATCAAGTTAAATGGTTAATTTTGATACGTTTGTAGACACTTCCAATAGACTAGTTACTGTGGATCGATAAACTCATTTCTAAAATAACCATAGTTCAGAATATTTAATGTCCTAACGCGTACGGGGGAAATTATTGTGAGAAGCAGATGATTTATGGTCCTTTGAATCGGAAAACAGCAGATTTTTATACCGTCTTCTGTTACATTCCGGCGTTTTCCTCGTGGTGGCAACCAGTTGTGGTTGTTATGTTTATTTTAGCGGATCCTTTGGGGTCCCATAGCTTCCGTATTGTTATAAACAAAACTTTTGCATCCTGCCACGGAAACGCAATTGTTGAAGACACTAAAAGACACTAAACCCCACATGACAAATTCTTGTTGATCCCCGGCATGAAGCACCTGAGCTCGTGAAGGCCGAGATTCTATCAGTGTCTGATTCGCCACGCTCTATAAATAATTGCATGAGTATGAAAATGACTTGAGCCAATGGCAAGGACGCGTTCGAGAAACCTTTGGGCTATTCAATAATGGACACGATCCATTCAACAAAAATTGTGGTTTTAGATTTCGGAATTTTCGTGTGTGGAATAGAACTGTACTTCCAGATGAACAAACCCGCTCCACGTTTTTGCGCTTTACCATATACCTTCTGCGCCATTTTCAAACAAAGAGAATCGGCCATCACGTAACAGAAATGATCTGGTGACACGCGCCATTTCGGTCGGGTGAGATCGACCGGCCTCTCGGGACCAACTTCAAAACCGGTGGTCTCAAATATTCCCTTCGGATCGAACCGACATGGACTATTTCATTTGACCCCAACAAAAATTATTGTATTTTTAGTCGAATGCTAAGCGTCCGGTGCGTTCCTACTACTGACAATTTTAACAGCTCACAAACAAATGAAATTAAAGTTTGTCAAATCAATTAATAGTACAGCTCTAAGAAACATTTACTTTATATTAGGATGCTCCCATCTTACTACTCAAAGTTTGAATCTGGGAGTGAAGGGTTTAAATCTACAACCATATTGTGTGGCTTAAGGATTGACTCTGAGAGTAAAGGGTTAAAATTTAGAACCACATTGTATGACTCAAAGTTTGACTGTGGAAGTGAAAGGGTTAAAAGATAGAACCACAGTGTACGACTCAACGTTTGACTCTGGAAGTGACAGGGTAAAGCTTGGTTAAAACTACAGTGTATGGGGAAGTGAAAGGGTTTAAAGTTAGAACCAAATGTTCTGTTAATGTTGGCCTTTGCACTGACGTCCCTTACATGCGTACATGCTAGTCAAGATTAGTCGCCTGTGTCAGTAGTATACTGATTACAAACTCACAACATGACCAGCTCCCAGTTGGCTAGACAGCTCAGTTGGTAGAGCACTGCTCCGGTATCGCAGAGGTCATGGGTTCGAATCCCGTTCAGGCCTGAGTTTTTTTCAGGCTTTAATTTCACAGCTGCTTAAGTTGTGTACATAACTGCGATGATCAATTAATGTCATTACATATTACTCCGCGGTTCAAATATATGGTCTTTCATATATTTATTTGCGTCCTTCTTCTCCATCTACGGGTATATTACGAACTCACAATGTGACCAGCTCCCAGTTGGCTAGATAGTTCAGTTGGTAGAGCACTGCTCCGGTATCGCAGAGGTCATGGGTTCGAATCCCGTTCAAGCCTGAGTTTTTTTTTTTTTGGCTTTGATTTCACAGCTGCTTAAGTTGTGTACATAACTGCGATGATCAATTAATGTCATTACATATTACTCTGCGGTTCAAATATATGGTCTTTCATATATTCATTTGCATCATTCTTCTCCATCTATGGGTATATTACGAACTCACAATGTGACCAGCTCAAGACAAAACGGTTTGGATTGGAAGGGTGCTCAACCCTTCTTCCCAACAATCCCCCCCCCACCGCCCCAGTCCATCTCCTCCTGATTAGGGGAACCCAAGACAAAAGAAAACTCAAATAGAACATGCCGCTAAATGGAAAACAGATCCCAAGGGGCACTCGCTGCAAGAAAATCATTAAGATATATAACGATAGTAATTAACAATTATTCACCGAAGTGGAGGTGAATAGTGGTGGATATTAACCGAGCCACCACTTTCACCGACACTGAGGTGAATAATTGTTTTAGTATGTACCACACAAGCTAAATGAGTAGCTTTTATTCAAATAATTTTCTCTTCGAAAACCGAAACGGGAGGCCGACGGTTTTGTTTCTCCTTGGCTGCTCGGTAGCGAATAGTATTTTGCTAATCACCTCCGAGTAAACCAATCAGAATGCGCGAAATGCACTATTCACTTGAATGGTAATAATGACACTAATGATAACAACAATAATAATGATAATTAAGCGGAATTTTATATCGCATTATTTTCGAATCACAGTATGCTACATGCAACAGAAATAAAAAGTAAGGAGAGCATTTAAAGAGGGACTCTTTCTCTATTCTACAACAAGGTCAAAATCACACAGTAAGTAATACTGTGTTAATAAACTAGAAGTAATGAAGTGCGTTCTACATGAATTTACACTTTCACACCCAAACTCCATGTAGTAATTCTCCTTTGTGAGTGTTATATACTTTCCTACATGTTACTTTGGAGAATTGGTAGTAGATAAATTCAATATCCTCAGGTTGATAATTTTCTTGATTCTCGTCACCTGTTTGCTTAACAATGTATTGGTATTGTGAGGAGAAGTTACATATTGATCACTTCTGGGAGTGGTAGGTTTAATATCCGATACTCCAGTTTGAGGCCTGCAGCTTCTGTTTTCGTAACTACAGAGATGGCATGGAAAAGTTAGTATGAGTGCACAGTACTTTCCATTCAATAAAATTCCGGCCTGATATTTAAACAAAATCCATGCGCCGATTGGAACATAGTCTCCTTCGTAGCCATTCTTAGTCTCGTTACAGAATGCTCCTTCCCTAAGAACGGCTGCGAAGGAGACTAAATGGAACAGTAGGTTCGGTATACCTACGCTTGCAGTGATCTTGTGTAGATCTCATCATCCTGTTCCAGTCATCGTCTATAAAATCGTCCAACTTAATTTGATCGAATGTCAACTAAACCATAGAATCCGCAACGTTTTTTATTCACATGTTTTTCTATTTATCCGCATTATGGTCACTTTTGATTAAAGTGTGCTCCATTTTGAAGTAGATGCATACGTTGCTTTGTTAAAAAATCTTCATAATCAATTTCTGTTTGTATGAGAAAGCTGAAATAAAAATATGTTTGTACATTTCAAGCTCTTCTTCTTTTTTTCGTCTAATCGGCCAAGTTGCCAACAATATATTCTTACGTAAGTTCCCAAGTCCAAAGATAAGCGTTGCCTTCTACAGCCTTCCTCAAAACAGATACCGTAATGATTCGATTTAGCTCCCTCCCTCCTCCCCTTTCTAATAGCGCCCCCCCCCTTTTGAATGTGTTTTTGTTAATAAGCGCCCCTATTCTAATGAGCGCTCCCATTCTTATAAGCGCCCCTCTTCTAATACGCTCCCCTATCCTGACAAGTGCCCCTATTCTAATATTAGGGAGCTTAAGCACACGCGTTTTTGAGACGCGGGCGGCAACCGGAAGTGAGCTGTTTTCCCTTTTAACTTGTCTTGACACAACCACATTTACATTGATTAGTAAATCTTTTCTCCATTAGAGATGATCACTATAGAAATCTGGGAGACACCACTGTCCTGGCATGTGAAATGTTCTCTTCCGGTTGCCGTCCGCGCCTCAAAAACGCGCGTGCTTAAGCTCCCTACTATTACAGCGCCTTCACAGTACGTATCAAACGTGGTTCATCTTCCTTTAATAGCTGACATACCGTAGGTAATAATGCATTACAAAAACAGTGGTCTTCGTCTGAGTTTCTCAACTGTTATGTCCATGTGAGTACATAATTCCTTCAAACGAATAATCTTTTCTTCAAATTTTGTGGTGATTGCTCTGCTGGTCGTTCTGGCCAGGAAGGATCCAGGGACAGCAAGTCCGTTTTCCAGTCTCCTTGATCCAGTCATTTTGAGCTGTACTTTGTTCTCATGGCGGGCTTTGAGAAATGTGAATATTAAAAATTAAATAAACGCACTGTCTTGAATAAGTGCCCTCCCTTAAGGTGCCAAAAAGTAAATAAGCGCCCAGGGCGCTAAATCGAATCATTACAGTACTTGTACTAACCTCTGATTACGTCTAGTACTAAACGCATAAATCTGCATCGTTTTTGGATCACATGTGTTCGATCATCGAAGTCAAAATCTAATATTTGAAAATATAGTTGAACCGTGGGGCGATGTCGGCGAGTCCGGTCAATTTTAATTCATTACCCAGGCGAATTGATCATAACCATGTTGAAGCGATGCGTCAGTGCATTCCCTCTTTGATCTTCAAGCCGTCGTTATTCTTGGGATGGACAACAACACGAACAACCAGTACTAGGAACCAGTCCTACCCCAGTTTCGTGGGGGGCGGGGGCGAAAAGTGTGTCTATACATAAATACATACATACATACATACATGCAACATGCATATATGCAGACAGACATACATCCATGCATGCATGCATGGATACATACATGCATGCATGCATGTATACATATTTACATACATGCATGCATACATGCATGCATAAATACATACATGCATGCATGCATACATACTTAAGGGACGGACCATTAGAAAAGTGATGGGGGGGAGGGGGGTGGGGAAAAAACCAAAAAAAAAATTCATGCAAAAGAAAATGCCAAAAAAAAAAATTCATGCAAAGAAGAAGGTAAAAAAAAATTCATCCAGAAGGAAGGTCCAATTGTGACTTTTTCACTCGTAGTAAAAAAAAATTCGTGCAGAGGGGTTCACCTGAAATAAAAATTCCTGCACAAGCAGTGAGCGAAAAAAAAATTCGTGCTAGCTGAAAATTCCCCACCCCCCCGCATCACTTTTCTAATGGTCCGTCCCTAATCACAAATATTTCAAATTCGCCTAGATTAGGGTGCGTTCTCCGTCGTCGAACGCAGTTACGTCGTACAAAGTGCGATGTACATATTTGCGATTCACTTGTTTGTTATAGGGGTTGTTCTAATTTCGAAGTTTTGACTCGCGAAGAAAAATCAGTAAAAGCGAATTTTCCTGCCTGCTCACTCTGTATTATAATATTCCTTTCTTCTAATAGGACGTGGGTAAACGTAACGTTACCGACGTGTTTTTGCATGCCTGTCCCTACCACAGAGAGTTAATGCCCAAAGGCAAAAGCACAGAAAAGATTATCTCTGGGAGGTACAGCTGACTTGCCGACTACACGTGTAATGTTTCCAATATATAATCAAAGCATTACATGTAATTCATGTACAAGTCCACGAGGTTGTAAAGAATTAAAAGGAGAGCTTGTGGCAAGATTAAGGCAACCTGCAAACATTTTGAACTGTAAGCTGACCATATATAATGATGATTGAACAGAGTGGAGTGCAACGTTTTTCTGAAACCATACGCGTGTATAATTCGATTCGGGAATAAATTACACTGCTATGGACCAATCAAATTGCAGCGATCACCTGTGATTTCAAAATGGATGTAATAAAGACTGAAATTGCTGGTGAAATCATTTATTTCTGCACGAAAGAGAAGTGATACGCACCGAACAAATTGCGCCACAAAACTTTGTGATTTATTCTTTTTGTCTGGGATTTCAATAAGACAAATTAAATTTTTGTTTCATTAATGAAGACAAGACAATAGAATGAATGTCTTTCCCGCTGAGTATAGTAACGCGTTTTCCATTTAGTGGACTTACAGATAGTATCGTATTCTTCATGTCTGTTTCGCGTAATCTATCGGGGTCATTGTCCTTAAGCATGTGTGTAACAACAATGAGGAAACTTAATAACATTATAAGATACACATCATGTATGCATTAACTATTTTGCGCTATGCGATCATGGTTACAGGCTATGTTAAAAGATGAATGATAATTCAAGGACATCAAGTTTGGATGTTGATTACCTTTGTAGCTTGTACGGTTTGAGTTCCACAGCTGGTAGGCTCAGCTGATAGAGCATAACACTGGTATTCGAGAGGTTGTGGGTATGAATCCCGTTGCAGCCCAGGGTGTTAAAATTTTTATAAAGTGAGTTTTCGTATTTTTGCTTCGCCCTTTTGCTAAGTAAAGGGCGGTACACACTGTGGCATTTCAAAGACCGAAAGGCTGAAACCATACAACCTTACACATTACCACACGTGTTACTTAAAAGGGCAGAAGGTTGCCTTCATTATCTGTGAGAAAAGTTGTCTGCATCCGTTCAGACGCCGCTTTGTAGTGTAAATCGGCTGGATGACCGTCTGTGATCAATGAAAGTCTATTACAGAGACTTAGTCTGAGCAGTAATTCCCCATTTTGGGTTGGAAAGAGACTGTGTATCCGCGGTATAGCCTTTTTATACTGTGACAAATTGACACAATCTTCTTATGCCAACAATAGCGCTTCCGATTGTTGTGATACCAACAATGGCCGGCCACTTGCTATAACATCCACGGTACTAGCTTGTTATGACAACTATGTTACCACATTGTTATGAAAACCATGGTATCACCTTGTTATAACAACCATGGTACCAACTTGTTATAACAACCATGACACTACCTTGTTATAACAACTATGGTACCACGTTGTTATTCCAACCACGGTACCACCTTGTTATAACAACATTGGTACCACCTTGTTATAACAACCATGGTACCACCTTGTTATGACAACCATGGTACCACCTTGTTATAACAACATTAGTACCACCTTGTTACAACAACATTGGTACCACCTTGTTATAACAACTATGGTACCACCTTATTATAACAACCATGGTACTACCTTGTTATAACAACCATGGTACTACCTTGTTATAACAACCATGGTACTACCTTGTTATAACAACTATGGTACCACCTCGTTATAACAACCACGGTACTAGCTTGTTATGACAACTATGTTACCACATTGTTATAACAACTATGGTACTACCTTGTTATAACAACCATGGTACCACCTTGTTACAACAACATTGGTACCACCTTGTTATAACAACTATGGTACCACCTTACAAAAAGTAACAACCATGGTACCACCTTGTTATAACAACCATGGTACCACCTTGTTATAACAACCATGGTACTACCTTGCTATACCAACCGTGGTACCACCTTGTTATAACAACATTGGTACCACCTTGTTATAACAACTATGGTACCACCTTACAAAAAGTAACAACCATGGTACCACCTTGTTATAACAACCATGGTACCACCTTGTTATAACAACCATGGTACTACCTTGTTATAACAACCATGATACCACCTTGTTATAACAACATTGGTACCACCTTGTTATAACAACCATGGCACCACCTTGTTATAACAACTATGGTACCACCTTGTTATAACAACATTGGTACCACCTTGTTATAACAACCATGGTACCACCTTGTTATAACAACATTGGTACCACCTTGTTATAACAAACCTGGTACCAATTTGTTATTATAACATTGGTACCACGTGCACCTTTTCATATCAACATCGGCACCACCTCATTAAAACAGCCTTGGTACTTTCAAGGACACTGAACTTGTGTCAGTTCCTTTGTATACTTCAATAATCTGTGAACAGCTTGTTGGATCTTTCTCTATTCTTGAACTCGAGGAAGACTTTACGTAAGCGACCCGCTTTCCAGACCGTTAAACAAGTTTTCTTCGGCTCGTATAACGCCTTTCCTTTGTCCGTCACGAAGCTCCAGCGTTATTATCATATTAAATTAACATGGTTGCTTGTGATTTGTCAAAAGAAATCCAAAGTGTGTATCAACAAAAGAAAATTCGATATTACTATAACAGGGGGAAAAAGTGAACTGAATCCAGTTGACTAAATACACCGACAGGTTATAACATCTGGTAACCAGAGAAGACTGCGCAAAACACTTATGAATGTCCAGCTGTTCAAGAAAGCAGTGCAAAATGC
Organism: Ricordea florida; assembly: GCA_949710005.1. NCBI lineage: Eukaryota > Metazoa > Cnidaria > Anthozoa > Corallimorpharia > Ricordeidae > Ricordea > Ricordea florida. The sequence goes on along the minus strand of OX453273.1, from coordinate 3,090,953 downwards.
TACGTTCCTTTGAAGTTAAGTTTAATCAGAAATATGCACCACCCCTCTAAAAGACTTCAGCGTTAGGTTTTCTGCTGGTTCTTCAAAACATTCATTTCTGTAAATTTAGTAGCGACCTGTCAATTAAATTGTAAAACTTGCCAGGTCACCTATTGAACAGAGAGTCACAATGAAAATGCAAGGATTTAATAAACTAGTTAAATAATGTCTTGCATACACCTGAACTGTGTGCGCCGCGTGTCATAACTTTTCAACAACTTAATTAACTTTTCCTCACACAGAAAATTAACAATGAACTTCTTAGAACCAACCAGTCTCTTCCTATTGCCATGGGGAAAAAGAGTCGTAAATGGTAAAATGGTACAAAAGTTAGATGATTCATACTGGCCTTGAAAAGATAAAGAAATAAACTACGACAGAAATCACAGACTTGAAGCGCTGGACCGTATAGAGTCAACCAATTTTCCTTTGTCCCAACAAATTAATTTACCCTGAACAAGAAGGCCGCCCGATGGTTTAAAATGAGCATGTTTATGTTGGCTACACGGGTCGGAGAAAACAAGGGGCCATGCTGATCTTGTTAATTAAAACTGTCTTTTTATTCTTTGTTCGTTACCGACTCTTTTCAAATATAAATTGAACTGTCCGGTCTCTTTCGCCGACAGAGACAAAGGTGCCTGACTTAGCAACTTACTGCTCTACGAAATTGAAGCAGTTTTGTGTTTGACGTCGGATCCGTGATTTCCCGTTTCTTCTCGATTCTAACTCAGTGTTGCAATGAACAAAAGATGTACAACAAACTCTTGTCTCATTATGAGGGAATTATTTCTTTTATCAGAGCAGTATCAGTTGGTCGACAGGGCTTCATCGGTGACAGGCAGGTTTGTCTTTATTGCATAGCACATAGTGGCAGTAAAACCAGCTAAGACACGATTTTCCCTAGTAATCCTTTGATATGGAAGACTTTAATGAGTCTTTCGGGATAGGCAGTGAAGGTTTTACGTTTAATTTGCCACCAGAACTTTTTAACCTCACACTGAACATTGTATTCTATAATCAAATTCATCAGCTATAAATTCGGCTTAAAATCTCGACACGGATGTTTCAGCGAAGGAAGACAGTACATTGTTTCTTCAAAGAAATTATTTGATATATTTCTCTCTCTCATTACACGATTGAATCAAATCATATACAAGTTAGGTGACAGGAAGAGGACTTTATAAATTGCGTTTTCCATGGAAAACGGCCAGACTTTTTGTCTATAGGAATTGTTAGGTAAACTGCAAAGTAAATAAATTCTTTGCTCAGTTCTTAGTTTAGGTGAATATGACGTTAGTAAATAGCGGTGTCTTAATAGGTAAAATCACGAGGTTGAAAACGAAGAAAGGGAGGCATGAATTGTGTTTCTCTGAGATTGAAAATTTGGAATTAAGGTCTCAGTGTTACGAGTTCTAAACGGGGTTTCAATCCGTCGAGACATGAATGTATGCAAACAAAGTCCGGCGCCTTGAAGCATCGAGGAACTGAACCGAGAACATTATTTAAGTCATAATAATTTCTTATGAATTTCCCTCATGGCCGCGTACGTAACACTGTCCTTGTACCAACTGCATTGTTTCAGCTTTCTTGTGAGATGTTTTGTGGTGACTGCGGGGGAGATGCGGTGTGTCTACAGGATAATAAAAACAAGTTATAAAACCGTTTTAGTAAACCGCAAATGTGCAAATACAACTATGGAAAAATTGAAAAACTTCACTTTTGGAAATTAACTGAATTGGTTATCACGATGGGCCGAGGATTATTGATAAGTAACTTTACCACTTTCCGTTGGTATTAATAGTGTTAATATCATATATGGTTTTGTATGATTTTCCTGTGACAAGTTATAGCGTGGTAGCAAGTTCGAGAGGCGAACATCATTTGCTTAAGAACATAGGTCAGCAAGTGTAGTTGTCTTGTTGTATTTAAAGCTTGTACTTAAAGATATTTGACGTCCTATTTCAAACCTCCTCCACAAAAAGGGTGGATTAACTGGGAGGCGGTTGAGACAAAAATTAAGCACTATAATTTAGATACCACATATGCATACAGTTAGTACCTCCAATATCATAACGCCCAAGACATCTGTACTCTTAAACCTCTACCTATTCTAGTTACTATTCATAGCATGTGATTAAGGATGCAAGTCAATTTATTCCTAAAATTCTTTAAAATGCGAGGAAATCGTTAAATGGCTAGGCTAGGAGTTATTTTCCTCGATAAAATCTTAACTTTCGTGCTCATTATAAGTACCGATTTATGGCAAACAAATTTCAAGTGACTAATTTATCAGATTGCTTTCTAGAAGGCCATAACTGTCTGGAGTTTAGTAGGCTCTCGACTTGATACGTTTATCGGCTCTCCGCTGTCTCTAGCTGAAAGAGCGCCGGCGTATAAATGCCTCTCAAGATTCATACTCTTTGAAGCAACCGGCGATTTAACCCACGAAAAAAATAGGATTAAGATCGGATGAGTTTTCTAGCGTGCTGCGTTCGAAATCACCTCTTATCACGTACATTTTATTTTGTACGATGTTATCGGACAAATCAGTGATTATATCACTGATATCAAGTTTTAACTATGCCGGCCAGCAGATATCAAATATGGCGCATATCAGTTTAATATCATAACTGGACTTCTCGTGCTGGTTTGTCAACATTCTATCACGTCCGGAGAAGTAATTTGCACATGCAAATAGATTAAATTTTACCGAGAACAGGAAAATGAATTCGAGTGCGTGTGAAATAAAAATTTCTTTTTTCATTTAGGTTCCTCTATTACTTCACTGCATTCAGTTTTACTATAAAAGCTCGGTAAAACTGACTAGTACTCCGTGATTCTTTAAGAAGCTAGGGGCTCTTTTAACGACAATAAATTCATCACAGACAACGCATTAAAAGAAGCTAGGATGGACTCAGTGAATGTCCTGGGCAATTTTCAATCATAGCCTTATTTTATGCTTGGAATGAGGGAAAAACATCAAACTTGCAATAGCTTTCGAGTCTGATCAAATTGCAATTTGTGAGTTTTGAAATATGAAGAAAATACACTGTTCTTAAAAGCTTTTTGAAACACCTAGGACACACATGAACAAGGAAATAACGGGTACTAAACTTTTTCGTTTCCACGTTAACTTTAATTCGTCTAGAGGGACTCGCAATCATCAAAATGAAACTTCATCAGAAACGTCATCAGAAGCAATCGAAAACAGACTTAAAATTCCACATGTGAAGGAACGGAGATAAAGAAATCTTTAACACGAAGATTGCGTTCATTTTTTCAGAAAGGTATTTCAAATTGCAAACGAACTACATTGTTATTTGTAGTCTATTTTACACAAAGCGTTCAATATCTTCTTCTTTCCGGAAAGAAAGTTATCAATCAGCTATACGATTTCAGTAGTGCGTAGCAAGTATGTAGCTTAAGTCAAATAACCGCCCTGTTCATTTCGTGGTATTTTCCCTTTTAGAAAAACGAACTGCCCGATGCAGGCTTTGTTTCCATATCATCTATTTTCGGACTGGAAAGCTAAATTGACAATCAATGAATGTTCTTTTTTTATTACGAATGGAAAACGAAAGCAATCCTTTCATGAAAATAAGTGAATTGAAAGGTTTTGAAGAGGGAGAAACGAGAGTGTGTGAACTTAGAATGCCTTTCTTTGCACTCCACAAATACAATCGCTATCTCAGCTGCTTCAGAAACTCTAGCATGTATGGCGGAAGCTACAGAAATGGGAGCCATTCATAAATCATAGAGGAACAATAAAGTCATGAAAAGCTGCCAAATGCGTGGTCGTAAACATCCTCAATGCTTTCCTTAACACTCAGTAAAGCACTGATCAGAAAATAGCTGAACACTTCTGTTTTATTAACGGCGCAGTTGTAAAATTTTATATTGATCGCGACCCTCTGGTTTATGAATGAGGTTTTGTTAGTGTTTCTCTAATGGGCATTTTTTTCAGGCATGTGACAATTTGTCGTTAAGAGTGAGTGCATTCTTTCCCACGTAAATGAAATAAAAAGTCCACTCTTAACTGAAGCTGCTATTAACAGCGGAATGTTAGAAGATAGGCACGCAAAACACTTTCGAACGATTGTCACTCACTTCTGTTTGATGCCATGCAGGGTCTCAATTGGTAGATGTTCCAGTTTGTTCGTCTTTCTAGTGTAAGTGTTGGAAGGAGCTTGATTCAACGCCCTTCTTTTCTCTGTTGTATAGCGAATAATTCTGAGCAATTATTTTTATAACAGCACCCATGTACTGATCTTGCTTTCAGCTAACAACATTTGTTCTTTCCCATCTGTAGAGGTTATATTTTGTTGGTGGTTTACTATTATCCGTACAACGAAGTCTTAACTTTTTATCTAGTGTGTAAAATAAGCAATACGATCATCTTTGGCAGCATGTGTACTTTGTGTTGTATGTATTTACTAAATACTTTTTCTGCATTTTAAGTTTTGTTTTGCGATTTTTTTGCGTGTTAATAATTTACGTAAATCCGAAGAGGAAACGACCAAGTGAGGTTATTGACTAGTTTCGCTCCGTAACAAATCACGTAGACCTTAATGGAAGGTACTGGGATTCTCAATCTGAATTTCGCTGGACTTTTTAGCAGTTCAACAGCGCCAGAGAGAATTTTAGTTTCGCTTCATAATTTTACTCCGCGCTAGACAATTTCACCGCGTTTGATAGAAAGAGCACTGAGAGAAACGCAATTAGTAAGCAAGCATTAGAAAAGAAGCACTCTCTTGCTGAAAGAATATCAAAATTGCTTCAACCTCTCAAGAAATCGGAGAGAAATTATAACTGATGAATAAGGAAAAAAGCTGCATGTTGTCAAAATACGGCTGAGTTATACATACGTTGCAGTTGCACTGCCACTTCGTATTTCGAGCGTCATTAAACTCACTTCAACTGCACTGTTGTAAATCAGTTAAAGACTGAGCTTCTGCTGTGGCAAAGCTCTCATTATTGCTTAGGATCTATCTTGAACTGAGAACAACTTTTTACACGTTACAAAATTTATGTCAAAACCAGTTGAATTTACTTTACGCAATGCCAAATCTTTCGTGGAATTGTTGCGACGTTTGAGATACTCATTAACAAAATAGGTTCTGGCTGAAATGCCGTATAAAGATTACACGGCTGACGCAACTCGGAAATCTCGGTAAATTTCTTCTTAAATTCGGTGCCATCGTATTATTGATGTTTGATAAGTAAAACACTTTTATGCTGAACAGTTGACTTCGACCGATCAAACAGAACTTTTCCCATCAACAAAAAATTTACAATTGAATGAACGAAGTTAGTGGAACCCACTGAGAACCGCCTATTCCATCGCATTGGCGTATAACCGTCTCTGACATCTTTCACAATTCATTTGTCATTTCATTTGTACCCTGACTTAATCTAAAAGTGAAATAGTTTTCTTGTGCAGGCCTGTAGCTACTGACCGCGACTAACGCTTGCTCTATTTCAGCATAGTTAGTAGAGCATCTCTCTACTAACTATGATTTTGCTGAGCCCAACAGAGCAATAACTAAAACCAAGTAAAGGCCAATGCTATCAACCGATGAACCCGACTCAAGATGTGGACAAAAGGTTCTCTTGGCACCGAACGAAAGTTGTGGTGTTCACATGTAAAAAAGGATGAACTCAAAAGAAGTCGACAAGGCATTACGGATCATGCAGCGTCAATTCCGTCTCTTCTTGCAAAGGTAAGATGGATTTTCTCAGTGCTGACTTTTAATGCCAACAACCACGAACCAGTGATAAAATTACAGTGTGAAAGTTCTGAAACAATTCTTCTTGAAACTTACAAACCAATTTCCACTAAACGCTGTTAGGTTTTAACAACTTTTGCCCAACTACTATTTCTAAAAAGTCAATTCTGGAGACGAAAAGGCCTGATTTCTTGGAGTGGCTTGCTAACGTTTCGCCTTGGAGAAGAATGAAAATCGATTGATTTTTATATTCTGAACGACAAGAATTTGAGTTAGAATTTAAGGAAAAGAGTTTTTTCCATGAAATTTTTTTCTTCTCGTTCTTATAAATGAAATTGATAACTGTACAACCAACCACCTTTCGCTTGACGCTTGCCTTTTAGAGTTCAGTTCTCAAGTTATTTTTCAATTTGGATCTTTTTTTTTCACGGTTTTATATCGAAAGTGGTATGCTATTCAGTATTCTTTGTGGAGTTAAGATAACATGGAATAATAAATAAATTTTTGGGTTTATTGAGACGCACTGTGCTTTGTGGTCGATCGATGTTGCCTTATTGTACTGGCAACAAATTCTATGGGAGATAGCTTTTGTGACGAAACTCAGAGATACTCTCTTTTGCAATTGAAATACAATATTGAGAAATTTTTTCGTCCTGGAAACAACGAGATATTTAACAAAAAATGTACTTATACAGCGCAGTGAAGTACTTTGTAGGTAGGAAATATATTCGACTCAAAATTGAGTCCACTAGGCTCAGTGCCAAAGGCTGTTAGTGTCGGAGAACGGAAATATTTCACTTAGAATTCGTCAAGACCATACTAACGGCAAAACACAATATCACAAATTTCGAATTCAGCGACATTGACATTGTTGAAAACGAAATTTAGAGCTAATTGTTTCGCTTTATAAACGAGTTTTTTGGAAGATTCAAACAGTATTTCAAGGAAGTAAACAACTTTAGCTTGCAATCAATCAATCATACAGCATGCTCCCATTATGTGAAATCTTGATCGAAACTGTTACAACGGTTATTGTCACAGGAATGCCACACTACTTGATAAAAACTCAATTTCAATAGCTATGCAATTAGAAAAGGAAAGATATACAGGTTTTGAAAGGGCTGGTTTTTAGATCAAGACATTGCGATTCCCCCCGGAATTAATAGCTGAAAATGGTTAGGTTTATATTTATGACCGCCCAACGAGTGAAGTCGAAGTGCTAAGTTGGAAATGAAGAACAAATGTCGTATTTGATTGGAATCTATCAATAGTATTGACATGTTTTAGGGGTAAGAATTTTAGCAGTGGAAAAGTCCATTACAGACAAACAAGATATGAAAGTACTCTCTATAGGAAAGCAAGTGCGCGGAAACCGCTTGATTACGCTGGGTAATCCGTTTGTGTTTGATAAGTTAGAGAGCACGGCTTTAGATCTTGAGGCAATAAGAAAATCCCTGGATTTATATCCTAACACTTCTAGTGTGCTTTATGAACTTCACACACTTGAAGGATATTTTTGTAAACTGGATACTGAAGAAACTCGGCAGCCATAGGAGTTAAAGTGAAAATATTAAGAATTAGATCAGACATCAGAGTCATTAGCGAACGCTTAAGCGAATCGCTGTCTGGATTCCCTTCGGAATTACCTACTTAAATTGTCCGTCATGGTCCATTTTCTTGCACCGAATTTCATTTAAGAAAATGGTTGGTCACAGTTTGAAAATCTAGCTTTTCTGGAACGTTTGCGAAACTTGAGTGAGTTGTAAATAGAATTGAGATGAGCATAAAAAGACTAGCCACGACAAGTCTTTCGAGTTTTGAAGCCATATTTTTTACTGAGTGTACATTTACACAGACTTGTGCATTAAACCTTATTTCAACTACATTTTTATATCTTTAAAACCCAGAGAATCGAGCATCGTGTAGGAATGTTACAAACTCAATCTCCTCCTTGTAGCGGCAATGACAAAGACCGTTTGACAAAACTCGCATGTGCAAGCAAAACAAATGCGGTTTAGTTCTAATATAAAAGCACTGTTATCCTGCTTTCAAACCGACATCTTAAGAAGATAAAGAGTAAGGTACGGACCATTAGAAAAAATCGGAGGGGGAGTGAAAATTTTTCGGGACATGAATATTTTGAAGCCCACTAGTGTGTAGGATTTTTTTTTCTGTGGCACAGGTTTTGCACGAGTTTTTTACCCTTTAATCCTCTGCATGTCACTTCGTCTGCATGAATTTTTTAGGTGCCATCCCTTGCAGGAATTTTTTTGGGAATTCTCCCCTCCGGTTTTTTCTAATGGTCCATCCCTAATTCGCCTTAATCACAGTCCGCCATGATGGGATGCAACGTCATCATTTTCGCACGAAAGTGAGGCCACGCGTGTTAAAACAATCATGGCTGACTCGACGAGTACTCCGATTTCTTCAGAGTTTTGGCACCGCAATCTGGTGGACATACCGTCATTCACAAACGCCTTTATTGAAAAAATGGCCAGTGAAAACCTTCCAGTGAAGGTGACTTTGACAAGAGGATATAAATTCTTCCACGAATCATATATCCACGATATTGAAGGTAAGCTTCCAGCTGTATGTAGCTGCCTTGAGCGTCATTGCTCGATGATTGTTACTCGTGCCTTCTTTAGCAATCGAACGTTTGAGTCTGGTCGAAGCAAACGTAAAATATTTGTTTTTTTTACAGTTAAGCTTGCTAAGGAAGATGAGGGAATTACGGTCCGGGGAAAATGCTTCAGAAGCATGAAGAAGAATGAAGAGCCACACAGACTTCATGTGGTGTTCAAACGTCAAGATGAAGTCGCAGTGGAGTCATTCGCGTGCAGCTGTGCAGCCGGTCAGGGCCTTTGCCACCACGTTATTGGCTTCATGTATACACTGGCTCATTACCAAATGCTCGGGTTGAAAAGCGTGCCGCCTGTTGTTTCTAAAACCTCCAAACCGCAGGTAGATTCCTCAAGTGCACACTACCTGTACTTGAGTCACACTTACATATTGTTGTTGAAATACTTAAAAAAAGTTTTCCTTAAATTATTTAAAGCATAACTGAAGAAGACCCATATTGGTTTTAGCCCAAAAAGATATCAGTACTGTTTGTAATGCCTTCTTTAATACTTTTCCAATGTTTTATTTCTAGACTTGGCATATTCCTTCCAGAACTGAAGGAGTTAGTCCAAGGCCAGTTATGGATGTTGTTATCCAGAAGGCTGAGAACCCTTCTCAACAACCTACTGAGGTTAAGAAAAAACGTAAAGTATCAGGGGTTTCTTGTACTGTGTACAAGCCTTTTGAGGAACAGCTTGCTTCCATCAATCTACCAAGTGCCCTCAGCCCATTATTTGAAAAGCTTGACCCCGAGCCTGGGTTTTTGAGGATTTGGCCAGACGAAGAAGAAGACATTCCTCTAGTTGAGACAAAGTATGGGTTGGTTCCACGGGGGTCTGTCCTCTCCTATCAGCAGCAGCAAATAAGTAGACAAAGCTCTGGAAACCTTGCACATCCAGTGCCAGATTTTGACTTGCCAGATTTGGGGCACCAGCCAACTGTCCTTGCTGAGAAAGAGCTGCTACACTTCAATTCCCTTCAAGTATCTTTAGATCAAGCTCTTGAATATGAGCGAATCACAAGAGAGCAATCAATGTCACGGGACTGGCATCGGTTAAGAAAGTACCGCTTGACTGCGTCAAATTTTAAAGCAGTCTGTTCACGAAGGAAAGATCTGGAAAGCCTTTCAGCGCGTCTGCTGCGAGGAAAAGTAGTGCAAACAGCTGCCATGAGATATGGCATTCAACATGAGGATGAGGCAGCAAATCAATATGCAAGTCACTTTGGAAGGGATGTTTATCCGGTTGGTTTTGTTATCAACCCTTCCTTACCCCACCTTGGTTGTAGTCCTGACAGAAGGGTTTATGACCCTTCTGAAAATGAGCCATGGGGATTATTAGAAATTAAATCCTCACCATCAGACTTTTTGTCTGATTTAAGTTACTTAAAACACAATGGCAGGACTGGTGCATACAGTCTAAGAAGGACTCATGGGTATTATTATCAAACCATGGGCTGTATCGGTTTGACGGGTAGTGCTTGGGAGGATTTTTTTGTCTCTTGCCGCAGTGAGTTCCACTGTGAAAGAGTTTATTTTAATCCTACCTTTTTCTCAGAGATGCTTGAAAAGCTTAATCAGTTCTATTTTGACATCCATCTTAATGCTTGTGTTCAATGAATGTATGCTTTTGAGGCAATTTAATGACAAAAGGATGGTTTTGTATTGTATCAAAGAAATTCACATAGTATGTTTACTGTGAACAATTTTCAAGACTTTATTGTGTCATATCATAGTCTCAATGAGCATTCCTCATCTTGTGAGCCTTGTTAGACAGTTATTTTCATTAAGACTCCTGTACCTTTTACACAAAAAGCTTTTGAAATTATCAATAACAATTACATATAAAATTACTATAATTTTCTGTATCTGTGCCTTAGACCTTGCTTACTTGATTGCAATAACAAAGCGAAAGAATATGACTCAACTCTAATGGTAATTTTAACATATACATGTTATTATAGACTGTGAAATTCTACATTTTGACCTCTTGCTCCCTCCAAGATGAGCAGCTACAGGTGAGAAAAAGGAATGTAACAAATGATAACATTTTTGAACATGTGTGCTTAGGCACCTACCCTTAAAATCAAGTAAGCAAGGATTTGTGGTGTATTTATCATGCATTAGTTTAGGAAGTCATTCATAAAATAAAGGTCCCTGAAAGTTTGTAATAAGACATGACACTGTCCATATCTGATTGATGCTGCCAGCCATGGTTAGTGGGATGACCCTATCAAAAAAATGAAACTCCTTGACTCTTCTAATGGCCCTTTCAACATGCACTCGAAGGTTGTGAATTTTTTTGCTCTCCTGGAGTTCACCTTTCGAAAACTGTTGCTTGCTGCTTAAAAATGATGGCATCACTACACTGCAACCAAGAGGTGTGAGTAGATCCTGTATTACAAAGCCCTTATCAGCCATAATCTGATCTCCAGGCTGGAGCAATGGCAAGAGACCAGATTGCTTGACCAGCTCTTTATCTGATATTGACCCCTCAAACAAAGAACTTATGTGAATTATTTCCCCTGATGGTGAAATAACAACATTACCCTTGTAGGTGGTGTGGCTTTTGTAGGATGAATACATTTCACTATTTAACACTAAACTTGATGGTGCCTGAACCTTTATCTCGGATGCATCAATAATACCCCTGCAGTCTGGGTACAGAGACTTGAAACAACTAGGCATGTACTTCTGGATTTTTGCCCGAGATGGCCAGATACAAATACTCCCAAGCATGAAATAAAGAATATTTATCCAAGAAATAAAAACCCTACTTACAGTTGTTTGGGAAATATTAAAATTATCAGCTAATACTTGGTTTAAAGTACCAACCCTCAACTTTTGAAGAACTAAATAGAACTGGTCAAATAAACTTAGTTTGCAGCCTCGCATAGTTTGCCTTAGGCCTTCAACATCCCTAATCCCTTTATTTCTAAGGCGCTGCATTTGGGACCTAGAATACATATTCTGTGCAGTGGGACTCAGAGCTCTAAACGTTGCAACAAGAACATCAAAGGAAGGAAAACCTGTGTAAAACTTAATACTGCTGTTGGGTTTCATTTTTAGTTGTACATATATTGTTTGCTTCTCCAGTGCTGCCTCCAGCTCCCCAATTCTCTGATGAGCTGCTTCAAGCAGCTCCTCTGTGGTCTTGGGAGGCTCACCAGAAAAAATGTAATCGTGGCAGTTCAAGGTAGGTGTGTATATGGGCTCGGGGGAGTCGACAAGAACAGAAGAGGATGCACAGGGTGACAGTTCCGGTTGGCCCTCCATTGGAATTTCCTCATCAGAAACTTGGTCGCTGGAAGTTGATGCTATGGATTAAAATGAAAACATATAAGTACCATTTTAACCAATAAATGTTTAAAACAATAATGACAACATGAATTTACCTGTGGCAGTGGCAGTAGCAGGCGATGACACGCTTACATCGAATAATCGCACTCGTGCACGCGGTGCTTCTCGCTTCTTTGGAGATTTTCTTTTTCTGGGTGAATTTGACCAGCAAAATACACTCGGAACTGCATGCCTCTCCAGAAGACGCTTCCCTGTTAAAGTGGTCTTAAAATCCCCTTCCTTAAAGTGTACAGAGCAGACTCTTGTGCTGTTGGTTATCTGGAGATGGGCCAGATAATATGTAAGCTTAAATACATGTGCGCAAAAATGACATCGATAACGTCACCAACTTACCTTGAAGCTTTTGCCCACGTCTCGCCGTATTTTGACAACCCACTGCTTTCGAAGGGATTGATCACTCGGAAATTGGTGAAAGGTAAGACCTGGAATTATTTTTGAGCGATTATTTTGACATTGCGGCACGCAACAGTGATCTCTGTTCGGCATGATGGCAAATCTTCGATCGCCGGAAGTTGACCTTTACACGCGTGGCCTCGCATTGGTGACAAAAATACATGACGTCAATCCAAGATGGCTGCTGTACGATAAAGGCGAATAAGCAAGAGCGCAAGTGAAAAGTAGTGAATGTACGTTGCTCACAAATTTGAATAGAATCATGTTAAAACAGGGAGATAAGAGTCAGTGCACTCTCGTGAAGCGTTTCAAACTGGTATTTAGGTCTTAAGACTGACAGAACGATGTTAAGCTGACAGTGCAACAAAAGCAGTTTATGCGGTGGGGCGAGTGCGGGCGTACTAGTAATTCGGTGTAGACTTTAACTCGTAACACATTAGAATATGTGGACTTATATATTCACGTGAAGTTGCAAGACTTGGAGGCAACAAGTCAAAAAACTAGACAGGCAAGTTCTTTGTTGAAATGCCTGATTGAGACGTACAGAAGGAATAATAGCTTCTAGCGTTTTTCAGGCGTAGTCTAGCTCTGAAGCAGTAACTGCTTTTTACCACTCTTGCTTGTGACTCTGATTTGCTTGAACCAACACATTATAAATCTTCAGATTTGTAAACATTTAAGCGATTTTAGCCCAATAAAGAAATCAGTTGTAGCACAGATTACACTAAGACAATGGGAGATCAAGAAATTACACGTTTTGTCGAATGCGTTTGGGGAACCGTTTGCGTCGAGAAGCTTGCAGTTCAGTCTACTGGCAGTTTGGAGAATAACTGAGGAGACAGAATTGTACATGGCGCGATGGAGTGTACGCAAAATGCACAATCACATTCAATTCAGTTCCGTTGTTACAATGATTTGTGTTGACGTTTAAAACTCGAGAAACAGATACATTCTGTGGGCGATTACAAAGGTGTTGCTCTAACGTTCTTCCGTGTGAATAAGAACGAGAAACTTTACAATTCATTTTTCGAGATCTACTGAACAGTACTGTACTGTGGAACTGTTTGTTTTACTATACAGTGTGGTTCTAACTTTTTCATCTGTGGTTCAAACAATGCAGTGTGACCATTCTTTGGAAAGCTACTGAATAGTACTGTCCTGTGGAACTATTTGTTTTACTATACAGTGTGGTTTTAACTTTGTCATTTGTGGATCAAACCATGCAGTGTGATCATTCTTTGGAAAGCTACTGAACAGTTCTGTACTGTGGTACTGTTTGTTTTACTATACAGTGTGGTTGTAACTTTTTCATCTGTGGATCAAACCATGCAGTGTGTGATCATTCTTTGGAAAGCTACTGAACAGTTCTGCACTGTGGTACTGTTTGTTTTACTATACAGTGTGGTTTTAACTTTTTCATCTGTGGATCATACCATGCAGTGACCAGATTACCGTTAATAAGTCCGGCGCCCTAACTACTCGGCCAAGCTGCCTCCTCAAGTAATATTTGTTCTACCGTACAGTGTGATTTTAACTCTGAAAAAAACACATGCAGTGTAACCATTCCTAGAAAGATCACTAGGCAGTATTGCATCGTGCTACTGCTTTTTTCACAATCGACCGTGGCTCTGATCTGATGAATATAAAATAAAATAAAGTTTTGTTCATCATATTTATTGACAGTTTTACGCTCTTGACAAAATCCCAAATTAACGAACTAAACGGTAAATTTAAGTAAGTTTAAGGCTAGTTAAATATCTTAGTTACGTTACGCTGGTAACCAACTTTACTACTGTCACGTAGGACAAACGTTTAAAGACAATTTGATGCACTTTTGGTATGAATGAGCTTGAACATAAGCCTCCCATTAAAGCACTCTTTTATACCAGCAGCAGCTGATATCTTAAAACACTTAAGTGTAAGTTCTTTTACTTCTAACACATATCACAAATATCAAAGTTGTTGATTTATTTTCAACATAAAAAAAAAGAAAAAAAAAAAGACAGCTCTAACGGTAAACGAATTCTAATGTTAAAATGAGTAAGCTTAATCTTCTTTGATACTGTGAGCATTACATGAGCTGCCTAAAAATGTTACCTCTCATGAATAAAGGTTTTAGATCCCGATAAACAGCTTATACCAGGCTGTCTTAAAAATATTAGCCTCTAAGGCATAACAAAGCATTTGTTTGTCTAAGTTTAGTTTTGCCATGACAACCTTAAGGGTTGTTGTGACAACCTTTTCGACGGACCTTTCAACAGAAGAGTTTTGAAAACTTTCCAATGGCACTAGTACGGATCAGTAAGTTTAGTGTCAATGATAAGGGCAATACAGCCAAGCTTGATAATGAAGGGCTACCCTTTCACTCAATTGCAAAGAGTTTCAGGGTAAAAACTTTTCATATGAATGAAACTGAGAAGTGTGGCGATTCAAACAGTACTGTACTCTGGTACTGTTTGTTTTACTACACAGTGTGGTTCTAACTTTTTTACCAGTGGAACAAACTATGCAATGTGGCCATTCTTTGGAAAGCTACCAATTTCAGTTTGCATTGCAGAGTGCCTTCAGCCATTTCACTTTGTGAATAATGCCTCCAATATGACCATTCTAGATCTGTTTGGAAAGTAACTTAATTCTGTCAGTTGTCTTTTTTAAACCATCTTTTACTTCATTCGTTTATTTAGCATCACTCAATTCTGTTCTTTCGTTTCCCACGTATATGTTGGCTGGCAGAACATTTTGCAGCTGTTGCAATAAGCAGATGAGGGTAGCTAAAATCAAACAATCGCATACATGACACCTAACTAATCCCCTTCATCGTCGTTTCAGCTTTGCGAAAAAATGAAACATTATATCGCTTGAAAACAGCTCTTGCATGAACGTCTCAAGATACAATATACATCTATTATGATCTTGTATTATCAGGGTTTAATTGTAAAAGTTTCGCAAGAACACAATACAATATCATTCCTTATCCTGACTGAAAGTGTTAAGCCCTTAACCACATAACAACAACATCTAAAAGTCGGACTGCCAATTTTTAAGTCTTAAAATTCTTCAATCACTCACTAGACAGAAAACTGCAAAACAAAAAATTTCGAAGAAAAGAAATAAATTACAAAAATTAGCAAAAAATCATCAAGCGATGCCTCATTTTCGCAAACCAACATTTCTGTATACCTTAAGGTATATTTTATGGGATAATATGAATAATTTCCTAATGATAGCTGATCATAGGTTAGCCTTTTCACGAACGGAGCGGTCCTTGCCGGAGACATATATGCAACTGTACAATGTGAATCGTAGTTTCGACTCCCCGGAAAAATCCCTAAGGCATGACTACTTACATAGCAGATATTGAACGTATGTTTCTTGTGGCGCTGTTTGTTTTAATACAGTGTGGTAAAATACTCCGGTATTAGAAGGTATCGTTCTTAAATGAAAGATTCAAAGGCCATTAAGACTTATAAAAGTAATGTTTACTTGAAAAAACTGTGCAGCCTCAGTTATAGAAATCAGACGGACCAAAGTGCGCCCGAGTCGGATTCAAAATTTTTGGACAGCGAATATTTCTTTCATGTGATTTTGCTTAATTTTAAATATTCATTAAATTGGAATTCAGTTTTTTTGTTTCAGTTTTGTAGCAAGGCCTTTAATCCCGAAAATGCATCCGTTTGGGAATTTATCCGTTCAAATATCACTTTTAAACTTAACTGTAACAGTGCGTTAATTAATGCAACCTGGCGTTTTTTAGATTTCATCGGTTTTGTGACATTTTGCTCATTGTTCAGTTATAAGCCTGCGGTAGCGTGGAACAGTTTTTTTAATTCTGTATTTTTTCTTATACCGGGTATCAACAGGGCTGGCTGGTACGGCTTTTAAACCGCGACAAAAATCTGTAAAAATTTTACCCTTCACTGATATAAACGTTTATCTGAAAAAAATCCAAACAGACCATGAATCGAAGTCAGTAGCAAAGCAGTCGGACATCTGCTGGAAGGTTTAGCTGAGATACTGGTTTCACAGCAGGAGGATTCAATAAGTCATTAAAGCTATTTCAGACCTATTTCACCGACTCACAACTAGACTTTTACATGGCACAATCTTTTCTTTTCTATCTGTTTATCCAAGACCAGTGAAGTAGCGATAGTATTGAAAACTCCTTAGGAAAAATTCATAGAACTGTTTAAAGTGGCTCAGTGGTGAGACGAGATTTCCGGATCGATACTCTAACATCAGTAACGCCTCACAAAATTTGTTATTTTTAGATCGTTTTAAAAGGGAGGATGCAGTTGATTTGTGACCTCTCATTATTTTAAAAATAGTCTCAAATTTCTCGTTTCAGTAGGTTCGTGCGATTTCCTTTAGGAAATCGAGCGAAGATATTATCTATCATCCCCAATATCTCCGTCAAGAAAAAACGCTCGGTCATTTCCCTGACAAAGAAGTACAAATTAATTTTATTCTTTTATCAATATGAGGGAATGTGTATAGAAATTGAGCGTTTGGAAACGATGGACGAACTCAGTTTGGGTACGTAAAACGATAGGTGATCGATGGGCAAAATTAGTTGAGTAATATTGTTTTTATATGAAGTACTGTATTGGTCCAGCTTGACTTCTGATTTGAATGCCACAACAGTCGCTATACAAAGTAGGTGGAATACCATTTGAGAAAAATGGTTTCCTTAGTCTAAGAGTGAGAGAAATCTATCAGACAACAATAACACGGACACTGCAGTATTAGCGAGGTAAACCAGAGAGCAACAATTTTTTAAAAAAAAAGTATGTGAATAGAATTCACTCTGTCTAGCTACATTTACCTAAAAATGTAAAAAAAAGAAAGCATAGATTGTCCAAGAGTTCGTTCTAGAGAAAACAAATAGAATAAAGAAAGAGTTTTACAGTTAGTAGTTCCTAGCGAAAATCACACCTTGGCTACATTCCCTCTGTCAAAGGTTTAAAATAACAGCTTCTTAGCGAACTTTTCTACCGAAAGACTTTTAACTTAACTTGCAACTATAGTCAAGCAACAAACTATACATATCTAAGAACAACCTAAAAGGGAATAAAAATTATTCAAAATTCAAACTTGGCGAATTGAGAAATTAAATAAACTGTGCGACTGTGTGAAATATCCAACTGCGTTGCTGTGACGGCAGTGAACATTCGTGTACGCTGCAAGATGTGGGTGGGATTTTTTGTTCAAACACTGTACCTTGCTGTGACTTTGTCATTAAAAAAAAACAACAGCATGTTAAAACGTTGCCAAAACCTTAAGGCAAGTTTTGATACTGGCAACTTTTTTCCTTACCTCATGGCAAGGCCAACAAAATTTAGTGACTCTGACGCTAAGACTGCTGTTAAACTTGTGCAACATGGGCGAACAGTCATACATGGGAATTTGACTCTCATTTCAGTGATTTGAAAAATCAAGCATACAAAATTTCCTGCCATATTTCACCGAGGCAACAATATAGAAACTATTTTCTCTGACGCAAGTTACTTTTGTTTCTCTATTTTTATTCGTAGTCTAAAAGGAAATTTTGACACAACATTAAATTTAACTGTCATTTGAATATAGATGTATGTGGTGACAAATTGAGAGAGACGTCGCAGCGTAAATGGATGCTTTTTTAAACAGTTGTGTCTGACCTTAAAAAATCTGTCGCGTATGGAGCTAGCTTTCCACATTACTGCTTCGTAACAAAACTGTGCCAGTGTGAAGCGAGCAGGTGTTAAATCATTGATTGTGTACCGAACCTTGAAGCCTTTTGTCTTCAACCTAACTGTCTACCACTGAGAAATCACGACCAAGGTTGTCCCGGGTTATAATGACCTTCAACTAAAGTTTGAGTTTTCAAAGAAGAAAAGAACAAAGTAATAATATTGTCTGGTAACGGACTGTTATTTACTGCGGGCAAACATAAAACGAACAGAATCGAGTTGTCGTATTAGAGAACAAAACACTGATCATGACTAGCAAATCTTTCTTCTTCGTCAAAACGTGATGAGGCTGATAGGAGCCTAAATTCTCAATTTCGTTCGTAAATTGAAATACGTGAAAAAAAAAAAAAGACAGAAACAGCATAACGTACTTTCTAACCCAACATTTTACAAAGAATATTTTCATGATTGTCATTCAATGACTCGTAAGCAGAGATCACAGTATGACTTATCAAGCGATGCGAATGAGTTCAGTCTGTAGTGCATTAGATCGTCTCAACTTATTCAGTACAACAAATCAATCAAACATTTTAACATTTTTATTTACCAGCAAACGCTGTCAGCTTTAGAAAATTCAATAATATACCAAAAACGGAGCGCGATTTTTCGGATTAACAATAATGGATACCGCCCCCAGCAAGTCTCATTTTGATATCATCACAAGTCAGGTCTTGAATCGAATGCCTCGTGCTGTTAAAGTCAACTTAATAATCCTGTGTTAATTCTAAACTAGACAACGAAGTGTCAACCGGCTTTGTGAAAGGCCTGCGTTCTTATGTTGGACACGTGTAGAAACCGTGGAAGAGAATCATAACAACTTCTCAGCTTGTGTCTCTAGCCCGTGTCAGGCCGGGCTTGAAATAAACAGACCATCCCCGGTGTGAAACTCACTTTAGCTTTACATTGTACAAGATGAAGGAACAGTGTTCATCAAAACCACACCACGCGGCTCTTTTTGTTGCTGGGAGGAAGGTGGAGTTGTAGAGCGGGCACACGCTGTGTCTTGGTTGGGCTTCCAACAGTGAAAGCCTTTGCAGAACCAAGGAACCATGTTGTGTCACCATAAAACGGCTTGTTGTTTATTCACGCACCCTATTCAGTAAAGGAAATTTCAAGAATTTGAATTAAACAGGTAGAAAATTGGTTTGCAAAGGAACAAAGTCTGAAAAATTGGATGACCTTGTAACTTTGCAAGGAAAGAATATCGAGTCCCGCTTTACTGAAGAGTCGAGCAAGATTTTCTTAATTCCCTTCGCCACTACTCTCGCTGTTAATTCTACAAGTGTACTGTCCTTAATTCAAAATTTGTACGTTTTACTAAGAAAAACTTGGGATTCTATTGAACCATTGTTCTTTTGGGATTTTACTTTTGTGTAAGAACAGTTTGAGTGACACAGTCGAAAGAACTGCTCGAATACAATACTTTAAAGCTTAACTGCATTCAGTTACATCAGTATGCTTGCTTTCACTATGAAAAGACCACATTCTGACTTCACCTGTGGCTCAGTGAATTAATTTGCAAGCCCCACATCGGGGTCTGTTCGTCAATTTGGCCATGGACTTACGGGCTGGAAAGTCGCGCATATGCACGGCGGATTTAACAAACACCGGATAGGCGAAAGCAAACATTAATTATAAAGCTGACGCAGAAAGGTAATACACTTTGACAAATACAGGCAAAGGATGTAATTTAGAAAGTAAACTAGAATCGAGAAAGCTAATTCTTGTGAGTGTAAGAGGCGGTAACGTGAGGAGTCATGTTGTTCTCTAAAATGAGAAGCGTCCCCAGTTTTTAGCGAGGTCTTTTAATTGAACTCATAACGAGAACATTTTCCGCAGGGAATAACTGTCTGAGGTTTAATTGTGCTTGTTCTCTTGAAGCGGTTTTATAGCTTCTTGTCTTGTAAAGGTTTTTAAGACGTCCATTGGGTTCTAGTCAAAGCTAAAAGGGGGTCTAGCTTAACAAACATGGATCGTTTTACACTTTGTAAGGTCCCACATCTACATATCTGCAATCTTGATGCCTCTTAAAGCAACATTAACAAATTGGACGCTTTCTAGGCATGTAGTCTTTCACAGAGAGGCAGATTGAAGCTTAGAAGTCTGAAGTTCACAATCCTCTCTCTACATTGTCATACGATAAATTGTGCACTTGGCGACTTAAACGAACCCACTGACTGCATTCATTTAATCTTCACTTTCAAAAACTGGACCTTTTGCAAAATAAAGGAAAAATGACACACCTTCTAAATAAGAGTGAAAAATCTCGTCACAGTAAGAAGTAAAAACTCTTCTTTCAGTTCAAAATAGACCCGAACGCTCGCGACGTCGAGCGCCTTCTAAACAGTGTGTCGGCCACTTCTTCGATTATGAATATTAGTCATAATACTACCGCCAAAAAAATATTCATATTAGACACGGTTAAGATCATGAAGAAATATTACAATGTCTATTTCGAACGTCTCCGGATCAAAATTTAGTGACATTTTAGAGTGCCCAATCGATCCCTTTTGAGGTACTTTTGCCGACACCGTGATGCCCCACACCCCAATATTGGTTCACTTTTGTAAACTAACTTTTGTAACACTTTTGTATTTCAGTTGCGGTAGCTTTGAGTACGCTGTGAGGATCAGTTTTTTTTCAACGGCCAAATCGTTGACAACGGTTTAAGAACGAAGAATCACGTGACGGGGCTACTATTTTTTGTGTTACATTCCTAACTGACCTGGTGCTTACTGAAATAAAAATGCTGAATGAAAACGATGGTTTCG
The DNA here is from genome assembly GCA_949710005.1 of Ricordea florida. Lineage (NCBI taxonomy): Eukaryota > Metazoa > Cnidaria > Anthozoa > Corallimorpharia > Ricordeidae > Ricordea > Ricordea florida. Next base: position 3,070,321 of record OX453273.1, on the reverse strand, counting down.
CTCTTGCGTCTTGCCCTCAAACTACCTCGATGCCATCAACAGATACAAGTCGATTGTAGAAACAACTACAAAGCTTGACTATTTTGTGGTCCGTCTGTATGGGCTATATCTGTTCCCTCCCAAAATATATTTCAGAAACAGAAGGGGTTTGTTCAAATCACCGCTTTTTCATAACCGTGATTGGATTCAAAGACGTTGTCATAAATCAAGCGGCTCCGAACAAAGGTTACTGTTATCGAATTGAGCACTTTTTCTGAAAAGGCGTAGCTTTTACCAGGGCTGCAATTCTCCTCCTGGAATGAGACAAGAAATAGAACAGGGATCGAGTAGTTATCACTAACTGTGGTTCAGACTATTACCAGGTCTGGTGCCAGAATTCTGCAACTTGCAGGAATTATTTCTCAAAGCAAAAGGCAAGGTAATTAGCAGCTTTCGTCTAATTGGCAATAGCACCACATTTCTGTAAACAAGCTGTTCAAAGAGACCGCCCTGTGGCATGCTGTAGTCGTTTTAGAAGACTCCACAAACCAGCATAAGAGTTCAACGCTTTGCAACCGTAAATGCGTTTAGTCCTAACGTCACTTAGCAAATCAAACCTCGGCATCAGAGACCGCCGGAAAGAAAATCCATTTTCCTTGAAGCTATTTTCTTACATATCGGGAACTTCAAAAGGATCCCGCCCGCCCGTGTCATAAACATACAGCTTCAAATTTTGATAGTCTCACTACGGTGTGAGATAAACTATAAAATGTGTTTATTATTCCTTTTCTCAATTACGATTTATATACAAGTCTCGAGGAAGCAGGAAATTGTATTTACAATGAATTGTAGAATCTTGTATTCTTCTTGCAAAGACAAACCACATTTGGCAATTTTTTTTACGTGTGGTCAACACACGGTATAAATATTCAAATACCATTTGCCCTTAGAATAAAATATTCCTAGTCTTACTTTTGGATACAGTTGGTTATTGACTCCCGTTCTTCTGCGTTTTAAATATTAGAAGTACGGAGGCAGGCAGACTTACAATAAATATCTAATGTCCGGTCGAAGTTCTTTCTCTTTCTTATCTCTGTATCAGTACGTAAGTTAGTGTTCCACATTGATAAAATTGTCAACAACAATTGGGGCTTCCATTTTGTCGTTTTCGTCCTGTTTTGGGGTGAGTTCAAGAACACTGCTTAGTTGAGCGAGCCTTTGTCCTTCGTCAACATTGATACTTAGTTCCATAGAGAGGTTTTTGTTTTCCTTCCTCTCTTTGTTGCATTCTTCGTCGGTCTTTTCAGCGCTTTTCTTCATGCTGCTCTGGTGGGTTTTCTGGTGCTTTCTCAAATGATCGCTCCTCATAAATCGCTTTCCGCACTCGCCGCACTGAAAACGCTTCTCGCCTGTGTGCGTTCTCAAATGCCGTTGCAGTTCGTCCGATCTTGTGAAGCTTTTCCCACAGAACAGCCAGTTACACACAAACGGCCGTTCACCAGTGTGCCAACGTAGGTGAGCCTTAAGGTGAGATGTCTTGCCGTACACCTTGCCGCAACCAGGGATGTGACAGATATGTTGTTTCCTTTTTGTTGTGTTGCCTGTGGTAGCAGCTAGTTGGCAATTTGGACACCGACATCTTCTGCAGCGCCTGGTTCCCGTTACTTGAGGAGACAGAGGTGAGCTGTACGCGCTTGCGAGATGGTAAGTCCCTGGGTTTGGGGCTGCGCGATAACTCACTGATGAGATGTGGTTCGTGGCAACTGAGCTTAACGTCAAGTTTTGAGGAACTGCACTGGACATCGGCGAACGTACAACGGCTTTGTTCGGTTCTACACTCCACCAGTGAAGGCCTCCAATATCGCTACATTCAGGTTTAAAGGCGGCCGTGCAACCCAGGGATAAGGAAGCTGATCTGCTAGAGCCGGTACAAGCATGCACAGCCATGCAAGGGGAAACAGGTCCGCGCGGAGAGCTGCCGTGTGATAAAGCTAAATTCTGATGAACGTGGCTTTTGGGAGGAGCGGACAAGTAGAATTCTTGAAACGGTGAGAAGTGAGAATCGGTCGGAGGAGTCAACGGCAGCATACGTTCTCCGGGACAGCTCATTATCTGACTCACACTCACGGCATGTTGGCTCAAGTCAGGAACTACATTGGGAAATTTTCCGTGGCATTCGAATTCGCGATGAGCGCCGGGTTGACCAATTCTACTGCAAGTAGCTGCGAGAAGAGCTAGTGGAGAAGGCTTGCGATATTCCTGAAATTAAAACGAAAAACATTGAGCTAGGCGCTAGAATTCTACGTATTCTATAAATAATACAGATAAAACACAACTCTTAGCGGCTTTGAAGGCGACGGAGAGCCTTTACAGATACCTACATGTGAGAAAGAAAAATATTCGGGTCTGGCCAAGGCAGCTGTCGCCATCTCGTCGAAAAATATTTTCATTCAGAACGATCGAAGCGTTTCGTAGTGTTGTTACGATGTTTCTCGTACGAGAGCCAAGACTAAATGAATCCTGCCCTCGCACACACAAAGCCTTCAGCTGGTTTAAGAACCGGTGGCGGAGAAACAGACTAAATGTAATTAGACAAACGATGCCGCCCGCCAATGGGAGAGCAGAGGCGGAGACTAGCGCTTACACTCTTCTCACAGCAATGTTGTTATCGTAAATAAGGTGCTATTATCGTAGATGACAGAGGAGGAGCGAGAGGGCGGCGAACTAATGAACAAAATCAAAAGCAGAGACATTTTATGATTGGATTTAGATGATCAAAGAAGCCGGCCGCGAGTGGGGCGCGCTGATTGGCTCCCGCTGTGTAAACAAGTCGCGGTACGACCCTTGAAAGAAAACCATTTGTTATATTATTGTGTATTTCCGTTATCGCGCCACATTATTGTCAGCACCTCTAAAAGTACTGTCATCGCTCGCAAAAGACACCGCCTTTATTTGAATAAGAAAAGCAGCAGCAATACACTTCTGAAGGAGGCAAACAGTCCATTGTTCCAGTAACAAGCTATAAACAATTAGGATCTAATGCACGAGGTCTGGACGTGGCTTTTCGCGATAAAACCGCTTGAGGTGTTAACCTTTCATCATGCCGCGAGTATTGTCATTTCAGTCAGCCCTAAGACCAATTGTTTACACGGAGAAAAAAACCTCTGTCAAGTCACTCCGGGCTGAATTTTGCCATTTTCCGTCCATCATTTCCCTGACAACACATATGTTTAAATATTTTGTTGGAGTAACTCTAAATTCGGTTTTAATATCCCTTTTATAGGAAAGAATATTCTGTGCTGCATGCGTGGTACTAATTAGAAACCCGCCTTCAAAGACCGCCTCATGTTCCACCTTAACGCTATGGTCCTCAATGTCGGTGCCAATCAAACCGCACCTGATTATGCCGCGCTTTAGCTAGCTTAGCCATGGCGTCTCACTTGTTAGCCAGGAACCTCAAACTGTGTTCAGATTCAACCAAGGCCACTTGACAAACCACGAAGCACTGTTTATGGGCAATTACTAATTCCGTCCACCCGTAAGGATGTCGGCATCCTTTGAAAATGAGGATCAATTTCGACCAATTTCCTCGGCTAACAATTAACAGGTTATTCGCACTCTTAGCGTGATTGAGGGATGTCAGCGATTTTTCCCTGGCCTCAGGTGCCTATTTCACTGCTATTTATTATATTATGCATGTTTAAGCCTCTAAAACCTGTAATCGAGACAATCGAAAAAAAAAAGGAAAACTTTTGTCGGGTCTGGAGCCCATCACCTGGTCGGGTTCCAAAGATTTGCGTTTTCAGCCCTGAACGACTCTTTGCACTAGCGCAAACAAAAGCTCCACTTATTGTGAATGAATCGAGAGTTTTCCAGTCGTTCTGTTGCACAGCCTCTGATGCAAAACTTTATCCAAAGACGGTTAGTTCTAAAAAGTGCATGCATGTCTGACGCTCTCTGAGAACCTCAAGCAGCCGTTGATTTATGCCGATAAGATATCTTGAGCCAATATATTTTGTACTGGACAATGAAATACTCAAATACAAAAACTGCACGTCACAGATTACTACAGGGAGATGTTGAGCTCCTCAGTGAACAAAAACTATGCATTGTATTTCTCCGACGGCCGATTTCTTTGAGCGCTGTTGAACCATCTAACTCTTGAACGGCGCTGCGACCTAACAACTGTTTAGTCTTCACAAAGTGCGTAGAAATGTTTAGGTTGGCTCTCACCCACTGCTCGCAAAGATGAAAAGGTTTTATAAACGGGAGACTTGCGGTGTGGTATATTCAACAAGGCCACAGGGGTTCAGCTGGGATAAAGCGAAAGCAAATGACGTAATGTTTATTGGTTATTATAACTCAGAGGATTACATGGAAATGGGCGACAAGAAGGAGCCAAAATCGACGGGACACCATTCATAATTCACGTTGTTGCTACTTAGCTAAACTCATAAAATTTGAGCGCGTAAAACAGGAGAAATATTCTTGGACAGTTTATTGCACAGCTACTAGGTAGCAATTATCTTTTTCACTCGCCGGTCACCACAAATTTAACACTGGCAGAGAAATAGAAATTTATTAGAGTTTTGAGCGCTTAAGCTTGCGAAAACAAATCATTTAGATTTTTAAAACCGGTTTAAAATTTTCCTTAGTTTTTTTGACTGGTTAGAATGAATGCAAAATGTCAAGCAGTTACGCTGCAGTCGAGCGCAACGCTAATATTTAAAAATAGTCGGCTTCTTCAAAGGGGCAACTTGTATTGAAAATCTCTCTTTATATATTTGCACTAATTGAATATTTATTCATTCTACTCAGAAAATGTCATTTCGCAAAAAGCATCCTGTCATGTCGAAGAAAACCCCTCCGTTGAAAGAGCTATCCAGTTTCTTTTCCCAAATTTTAAAACCTCAGTAACCGACGTCTCACAAAAACATTTCTCAAAGTAAACATTGCGATGCTGTTTACTTACGGACAGGCGAAGGTAGAAATACAATTTTCGCTTCCATTCGTTATCATGCTTTTGAAGGCGTTAATTCTGTTTACGGTATTTGCTTAGCACAGAGCTAAAACCAACTTGGGCACAAAAGGGAAAAAGGATGGCAAGGAATGGGCCATTCAACAAACAACTCCATAAACTAAACAAAAACCTTGATTTTTGAATTCGCAACTGTACGTGACAAATTTGCTCAAGCGAGCGTGGGGCCCAGTGACTGACAGCCCATTGAACAAATTTTCCAATTCTTACCCGAGGCAAAATATCTAGTAGGAAAATATTCGCATAACGAAAGACTTGAGATAGTTTGCATTTTTCTATATTTCCTGAAATGTAGAGCAACATGCTAGTCTACATGCTTTGAGAACTGTCGTCGATTCCTGCTTGCTGCTAGCCTCATTTTACTTTTCTTTATCTTCATGTTATCTCGCTGCTGTCTCCAATCTCATACGCCTCCGCTGTGTAAGTTTTAATTTTGAGCAAGCTGACTTCGGCAACTTTTAAGCTGTCGTATTCGTTAAGGCTTATAGTCAAATGACATATCCGACAGAGCTATAGTTAGTTATACCATTACTCAGAAAAAAAAAACGCGATAGTCGCTAACCGATAAAAAAAATCGCTCAACATTTGGCCATGAACTAACTCCACGTTTGTCGGCAAATCTTTCTTCTAATCAATCGTAGAAAAAAAAAATCATAATCATAGATTTATGCAGTACACGGATTAGTGGTGATCAGAGGCTTTACTTTTCCGAACTCGATACGTTTTTTTCGGGCGGAGCCTTTTGGAACTACGACCTTCCCTTTTCCTTTAAATAAACGCCCTTAGGCAGGCACACATAAAACTAGAAAACTTCGGCACATTTTAAATTTCTTGTGTAAACTTCCTTGTGTTAAATTCGGGTGATTTTAGTGAAAAATAAGAACGGTACGGAGAGAAAGGTGCCAAAACTCCTGCAACCGTCGATCGGTTTCAGAAAGGATTTCCAAAAAATCTGACAATCTTTGTAAAGCAAATTATGTCTGACATGAATGTTACCGCGATATAAAATGCGAAGCCATCCTACCAAAGTGAATTTGTAATAAAGGCGGTAGCTTTTGAACTCTATTTTTATAAATGATAAGGGTAATACAACTTTCGTCTCACGCTTTGATTCATAAAGATAAACGGTCCCCTTGAGTCGGCGCTACGTTGTCTAGCAGCATGTGCAATCCACAATTTTTCTTTAAAACAAACCTATTTCCGAGTAATTAAGGCCTTAACGAGTTTGTCGTTTTCAAAGGGCCAGTTCTTGGGTAAGTTCCGCCTCATAAAAAAAGGGCAGAGTCGCTAAGTCTATAGCTTAAGGCAGGGATACTCAACACCTCGCGGATAATGAATTGTGGGTTATCAGACAGACTCTTAAAGTTCCATTAGAATGACAACGGCAACGCACTTGAAGTGCTGCTACTTAAGAAGCAACGCGGCTAAACTAGCGTTATTGAAAGCCCTTGAGGGCGAGCGCACAGAGCCTAAACGATATGTTATTCATCGCCACAAGATATTCACACGAACGCAAACAAAGTTCGGAAAGTCACAACACCAACCTTAATTGAGACGAAATGAATGGTTAGTTCTAACCTCGTTGTATATCCGTTTCTATTTGAGATAACACGGTGATACGATATGCAATAACGGCTACATCAGCCATCAAAAGCTCGCGGGGAGAAAAGAAAATAACGCTTTTAAAAGAAAGCTCCTAGATAACGGCGGATATCCGTGATGATCTACTCTTATAGCCACTCTTCTTCCCACGAGTACAACGAAAAAGATTGCTGGGCAAAATTCTCTCTTTTACTAATGTTTAAATGTTTTTGGGCATAAGAGCAAACATTTAACGAAAAATAAAGAGAATGGCCAGCACACTGGTTGAAATAACAACTCAATTTCTTCCTCTGAGTTAGTGTTTTTACCAAAACCTGAGACTTTACAATTAACCTTATGAGTGGAACAAACGGCAGTGTGAAAATACTGCTCAATTTGCTCCAGTTCCATGAAGGGGTGCGCTCTACAGGTTCACTAACCGTTACAGTTAGCCTCTGTAACGGTATAGGCGTTTTTAACGCGGTTTAAATGTGGGGAGTTTATAGTGTACTGAAGATCATACCGCGAAATGAACTTATAAACGAGATACCAATCAAAACGTGGAAATTGTCGGCAGTGCAAATTAGCAATTCTTTGAACACGCGGCTAGAGGTGGTGTTGCCGGAATCATGTATTCAAGCCCAAAGAAATCGATTCCCTTGTCCTTCCGCTGCAAAATCACTCCGCTGCTACGGTTCTTATCTTGAGTAAATTAAACTCAATGGGGTTACTCTACACATGGTAATTATCAGAGTAAATAACTTAAAACTTGGTATATATAGCCCGTATTTTAATGTGAGAGGGTGACATTCAGCCCAGGGCTAAGATATATCTCTTTGTGTCCCGCTATAAATGCGAGAGAAAACTATGAAACATAGGAAATAGAAACGATTAGGAAACACTTAAAATTGTTGATAACTTCCTCTACCAAATATCCTTATACTTATCTAGAACAGTGCTAAACGTTGTTATTGAAGAAATTTAAAAACGTCTCAAGTTTACTACGCCAAATAAAGATCAATTTCTATTTCTTGACGTGTTTTGTGTTTGTCTAAGTTCTTTAAGGAAAGGAAGATCAATGAAGTTCAACAAACCGTTTGATTTCCGATCGTAGTAAACTTCTTAAAATTGTCGGAGGTGTTTCATATTTGTTTAGCAACTTCTTACTTCAAATTTTGTCAGTTTGATAAAAGATGTGTTGTCCGACTGTTTGAACTAGGAAATAAGTTCATGAAAGCAAGGCGGCCTACCCAAAGGGCCTTTATATCATCTCAATGCATTCACGCATTAGTCAGTTTTGCTCCCCTCGTTAAAGCTACTTAAAATGCCGTAACTCGTTAGGTTTAGTCGAAGAAGAAATTTAGGAAGGGTCACTTTCTTAATTTGTCTAAGTCACACATACCAAAGTTGTACCTGAAACAGGAGATGAATGAAGGGATTTAGCGAAAGGGCCACTGATTGTGGCGGTCAATTTAATGCATTCTCTAACTAATCGCGTTGCTTTTGATTTCGGCTTCTTGTGTTCCACATCAATAGGAACAATTAGTAACGCTACAGCCCAAAAGGTGACAAAATTTAAAAAGAAGCGGAGCTGTGCAATAATCTCAATAAAGGTTGCCTCATAACGGTCATTTTCAGGGACTATATTTGTGTTCAAAGTGCACCGGCACGCAAATTATATGCCAAGGTAATATATGGTGTTGAGCATTGTTCCTTTGACATCATACGATGAAGACTTCAATGTAGCGCCGCTTAGTGCTATGCACGAAACGTACTCGAATCGTGAAACAGTAACTCTAGACGGAATTGACTCCAACTGCCAGTAAATTTTAGTGCTAAAAATCATTTTTAAAATTTCTTCTGAGAGTCAAACTTAGAACTAAAAATAAGAAGAACCACATGGGCCAAAGAAAAATTTCGTCAACTTCGGCTTAGCTTGCGTCCGCTTGAGTCCTCGTACCCTACGCACTTGACTAAAAGCTCTCTCGTTATGTTTTTTTTTTCAACGTCAGTGAAAAAGATGAAGAGAAAGCAGGCTGGTCCAAAGTTTCGTATGATTCAGAGACCGTCGGTTCAAGAACAAAGACAGTCAATGCATAACGCATCAACACAATTGTCCCATATTTGGATAAAGTCCCCGGTTAAGGCAGTAAATTGATTGCTGAGCCTCTGCCATTGATTTAAGTTATTAGTCACAGTGAACATAAATGTTTGCTGTTGACATCCAAGTTGCTTCTATATGAAGCACTGTTCTCAAGTCTTTGTTTTACTGTACATTGTGATCCTAATCAGAGGTGGAAACTGTAAAGACAGTAAAAACTTCTTCAAATAAACCGCACTGTTGAGCGGGAATTTCCTGTTTGTTTTACCATTAGTTTTGGGTCTCAATGTTAGGTCGGCGAATACGGGAGCCATAGCTTTGGTAAACAGTACTATACTATGGTACTGTTTGTTTAATTATACAGTGCGAATCTAGCATTTTAAAGCCATATATTGTGACTAATTTTTTGGAAAGCCGGCTACTGAACATCATTGTACTGTGGTACTGCTTGTTTTACTCTACAGTGTGGTTCTCACTTTTTTCATCTGTCGATCCAGCCGTGCAGTGTGACCACTCTTCGGAAAACTACTGAACATTACTGTACTGTGGTACTGTTTGCTCTTCAATGAGGTGTGGTTTAAAGATATCGACACCGGTTGTAAAATTCGCTTATTCCGTTAAGTTTGCTTCTGTTCTGACATTACAATAGCCTTTCCTTGACAACAACCTTTTCTTCGGGCGTCTGAGACAAGAGATATATTTGTCATTATTTTGAATGTTTAAATGTAGCTTAACACAGAAGGCCTCCATGACGAGGTCCAGGTGCATACAGTAATACAACGTTTGCCTTACAGTGCCGTGAAGAAACCGTTCATTCCACGTACGTTTTGCAGATTGTTTTAGCCAGTTTCTGTTTCGGATTAGTACAAAACATGTCTAACAAGCATTGAAAAGTTCTCCCTTGACAACATTCAATCATTTACAAATCCTACCCAATGCAGAAGTCATACAATCCACATCCGCGCTTCAGTTGGAAATACATTCTTGTAGTATGGACTAGGCCGAATTTGCAAGCTTTCGCAAAAATTAAAGTTTCAACAAATTAAAAAGGAACAAGTTTAATTCAAACAGACGCAAAGAAAAAGACATTGGTAAACCATCATTCGTTCCCTTCAAACTATTTGAATACATAACAATCAAGCTCTTTTGTTCAATACATCAATGGATTGCGATGTAATTTCCTCAGGTGAGAGACGAAACCGTATAACTCTCAAAATCGCATTAACAATTGAAATATCGAAGATGCTAAGCTTACGAGTTCATGCATGCATGCATGCATGCCGATTGGGTTTTCGTTTACGATTTCGAAATTTCAGTTTTTGTCAACTAAAAATGCACCACGGTTTTGTTTTACAACAAAAACAGAGAAAGAGAAATCTAGTGATAGTCCTGCGCTCGTAACAGAAGAAAATGGTTGAGCGTATAAAAGCAGTAATGGATGTTGTTGGCCTAATCAATTTCACTCCCCTTTTTTCGTCTTCCCTCCTTTCAACAGCAGAACAGCAGATGGTCCCCCGGATGAATGCATAACACTAACAAACACAAGCAGAATCTAATAGAATTATTATTCAGTAGCGGTTACCACAGTCCAGTTGGCTTTATACTGCGGCAGCTGGGATCTCCGTGGGTTGTTTCTCAGCGGGGAAACCAGCGAGCGAAGCCGCGCTGCCGCGGTACCGGCTGTGCCACGCCAAACAACAACTGACAATATTTTGTTTGAGCCTTCACAGGGTGGTTTTTAGTTCTTTTAAGCGGGTGCAACATACGGCGCAAATAGCCGGGATTCTTCTGTTCTTGACGCGTCATTTGGTTTCAGTTGAGGGACGTTGCTTGTAGTCGAAGTATTACGATTCCCTTGTAATAAGTGTTGAGTTGCATCACAAAGGCTTGAAGATGAATGAACACCTAGGTTATATGTTCCTTGCAAGGAGACCGCTTATTCCGGACTGCGAAACGGTGTATTTCGTTTTCTTTTTTCTTTTGATAGCAAATCGCGCGCTTTCAGTTTAATTTGTTCGCGATTGCCGCGGCTTTGCAGTTTGGAAACACCGAACCCCTCCAGCTGTTCCTAACCGAACTCGTTTACAGAGAAACACGGCAGGAAGGAAGGAATTACATGAAGCTGAAGGCAGGGAAAACCAACAGTTTGGGAACTTGATAAATTCACCTTATGGACGACTTTGTAATATCTAACAATGGAAACTACAGTAATTCTTTTGCAGATTTTAGCAGTTTGCTTCTAAGATTAAGAAAGACAACATGCTTACTACCATAGCCTAAATAACGGAAATATCCACAGCAATGAAGTGTTGCACAACAACTAACGGTTTACGCTAAGAATCTAGAGGAAACGATCAACTAAACCAGAGGGTAAAATAACAAGTTGTGAATAGCAATAAACAGCAACAGAATAGATGAACTTGAATCAGTGCTTTACAACTGAGTAAAACACGAGTTTAGGGTTTAGAACATAACCTGCCTAAAATTCAAACAATTCCCTCCTAAATCGTGCAAAAACGCAAGAAAATTGTGTTTGAGTTTGCCAGCTTGAAAGAACTGGAAAATTTTTTATTTCACTTCTAATAAACTCCCGTGTGTTTGGAATCCGTCGGTAGCTTAAGTCGATATTCTTGATTAAGTATTTCTGGCTTCTTAAAAAGTGAATTACCTTATTCGTCTGAATTACCTTGAATTATTTCAAACTTTACCATTCGTATAAATTTTTGTATTCTTTATTTAAAGACATCATGACACTTTCCGAATTGTCTTGAAGAGTTTTATAGTTTTGCTTCAATGGTAAACGTTTGAAAACTTCTGTTTGCAGACACGGCACTCGTTTCAAACAGCCTAAACTAACACAGTTATAGGCTAAGAAGGCGGAATTGCTTTCTCGTATACTGCGATGAACATGGCCTGGCATTTTCACTTCAACGTTAGAAAGTTAATCAATAAGACATACTCAACGGAAATCTTTTAACTTTGTATTACGAAAGATTTAACGGAGTAGGCGTACAGTTGCACGCGAGTAAACTCCTGTCGCTGAATTAATTGCATTACGGTTTCTCTCCGCCATCACAAATGGATTAAAAGTGGAATTGATTTCGAATTTCTTCCCCGCCTCCTCGTTCATAACCATGACATATTCATGCAGCTTGTCCGTATTTGGTGAACCCTACCCTGGCGCAACGTTGAAAATGCATAATTTTAAAAATAAATTTATCACGCGCGGCCGAAGAAAAAAATTCGGGAAGAGGAAGCCTAACGGAATGGGAGGCGTGCGTGTATGCTCATGTTCTCCACCCTGAGGGATGTTCGTTACGGTTTTGAGCGAAAACAACTTTTGGGATAACTTACCAGGGCGGTTTTGTTCTATCGAAGAATGCTTAACTGTAGTAAAGTAGCGTGACTCGAGTAAGTTTCTAACCTTATGCAACAAAGCTCTTGTCCTCCAAGGGCACTGGAACATGGGGGTTACTGAAGCTCCGAGCATCGAGACAACACTAACGTTATTTGCGATTACAATGGCTTACTACTAGTCGGTCCTCATTTGCTGGGCTGAGACTTCAGTACACTGGCGGCTTCACTTAAATAAGGTGGAGTAAGGAACAAGGCCGCGAACACTGGCAGAAATCGCCTTACTTCCGCTCTTAAGTGAATGAATCGCACAACTCATCTGCGGCGAATTGAATTAAAGAAAAGAGTTACGGAAGTATAAAGAACGCCAACCATTGGTGTTATTACTTACCAACTGTCAGTTAATTATGATTGATTCTTTCTTCTAGAAGGGCGGAGTTTTGAGTTTTTCTGGATCACGCTCTCTGTTGCTGTTGTGCTTCCATAGTTTTTGATTTACACAATATCAAGGTGATTTCGGCAATTAATTACCTTGCGCAACTTATCAAAAACAAGATTGGATTACATAGAACAGTTAAAAAGAGCTAAATTTTACTGCAAAGATAAGTGTTAAAATGAATTTCGGTTTAAATCTGATATGAACATACAGTTCCGTAGAGTTTTCTCCACTTTAATGGGCCCGAAAGATATAGCGCTCTTTGACGCATGACTAAGATTTAACTATGGGAGGTATTTTCAAGTTAAACAAATCTTAACTGTACAATGTCATGCTACAAAATACTTGAGGTACTCCACGTTCCTTCCAAGTTGTTGTAGTGCATGCGATTGAACGCACAAATATCACTAAAAATTCACTTAATATTGAGAATGTGCTCCAGTAGGATCTCACATCGTGAATGTAAACAATACTTTTGGAACAATTCCATAAAATCTCATTTCAGATACTTGAAGAATACTACATCATTTGTCCGGTGCATGGGGTTGTAGAGCATTAGCCAATATCGACACCGTTAATTATCCAATTTTCACGGATGTCCGAAACACGTTTGTTCAATCTCAAGACAGTAAATTGACCAACTTAAAACACAGCAAAAGCAAATGGGAAAATAAAAGAAGAGAAATATTTTAAAAACCATTAAAATTACAGATTCGTCTCTCAGAATTTCTGGCATAAAAAGTTTCGTGTTTAGCTTACGCGTTCCCACATCATACAAATTCAGTTAATAATCGACCACTTGGTTTCGGTAAATTGTACTTTTAAAGGTCACAGTTTGTGCTTCAAGTGTTGGTTACTCACGCAAACAACTGCTAATCCACCAAAATTGACTATGTAGTATTAGTTCAATTCATATTGCTTAAGACGATTCAGAAAATTTTTCTTCGACTACTTGATACGAAGAATATCGCATGTGTTTTTCTTCGCCACTATATCACAATGGGTAGTCTCTCCCAACAAACAAATGTACCTCAGGGCAAAACGCGGACACAATGCCGCAACAACACGCTTATGGTTCATATTTGATTTCATCATGAGATAGATTTGGCGCCAAGAAGTAAAACTCCCCGCGGAGCGTGTAATGAACGCCTCACAAACAGCATCAAAACGGACCAATGAACGACGCACAAAAGCGGTAAACTTCAAGACGAGAGGAACATATCTGTTGAACGGGTTCCTTGAGTCACAATGTAGCTTTGATTAACAGCCGGCAAACACTTTAAATAGCAGATACCATCAATATGATGTTTTGGTACGACCTAGACTGTGGAACAACAGGTGAAGTTTCAAAAAAACCCGCCAGCGAAAGAATATCAAAAGGATATGTTGTCACAGTGAGACAAGAATTCTTGGTTTTAAGGCCGAGACTCAATAAAACAGAGCGCTTTTTATTTCAGCTCAAGGTATGAGCTAAAAGTAGCCAAAGGGTAGTTGAACTTTTAACTGGCCACACTGCATGAACAAACGGTTGCCATCGCTGCTGTTTGTGCTGCTAAAATGAAGGTGTGGGTCTTCATTAGAGAAAGGAGTTTTGCGCGTCTTGTTTTAAGTGTCTCTTTCCATTTGTTTTGTTTCACCAAGGCCGCGTTTGCTCCTTGTTCACTTTGCTTATGACACACAAATGGTTTTACACTTTGAGGCGGTTTATATGTTCGTTTAAACGCCCCCCCCCCCCTCCCCCCACAGAACGGGAACTTAAAAAAATAAAGTGAAAAATTCATCTCAATTGGGCAGATGAAAGTATCTGGGCAACTGTGCACCTACCGCTCCCCTAACCTAACAAGGTATCATAAGTTAAAAACTTAGCGTTAATGTTGGGTTAGGGGAGGGGTAGGTGCACAGTTGCACATTCCATTGATCCAGATGCTGTTATTTAAACGTAGTACCAAGATCGTTTTCCCCAGTCGTGGAGAAGAGTGAGCTTGAGATTTGACGAGCTGCATTGACGAGCCAAGACACTGATGCGTAAGGTAAACAAGCTATTGACAAGACCAACCTCGTTCCCAGGGCTTTTCCCTTAAAAAATGGGAACGGCCTTTTCCCGCCGTTCCCATTTTTTAAGGGAAAAGCCCTGGGAACGAGGTTGTGACAAGACATCGAGTTCAATATTGCACCAATTAAAAGAACCTAAATAAAAATAAACGTCACATAACTAGGAAAAATTGGTGGGGAGTTTAACAACGTAACAAGTGTTTCCATTTGTTAAACAGCGCCGACGAAAAAATGGAGAGAGAAGAGTAATGGCTTGCGCGGCTATTTCTACTTAACGAGACTAGAATGTTTGTCATGTAAGCTAGGGGGGAATGCCCTGGCCCCATCTCTCACCACAACTTGCTTGTCAATTTAACGAGCTGCAGCCATAGCATGTTATATGCTTATTAAAGGCCTGGAAAGCAGGTGGCACGAATCTTTAGATGAAATCAGTAAATCATCAATGCATTTATACCATCAGCTCCGTTTTACACACACACACACACACAAGAAAAAACAAAAAAAAAAAAAAAAAAAAAAACAAAAACAAAAACATGAAAATTCCATCAGAATTCTTTCAAAAGCCTTTTCTTAACATCTCTATTTATTTTTACACTGGAAAAAATACTGCCTCTGATGGCATTTCAGTTTTGATAGTTTACAGGGCTTTGTCACTAGAATTCAATGACTTTCTACTTAAACTGTTCCAACGAATTTGGATCAAAAAGAAAAGGCCTACGATAAAATTAAGGTAGAGAGGACTAAAAACTATTGAACGCAAACAAAAATTTTGCCATGTTCTTCAAAAAGATATGAAAGTTGTATTTAAAAACTGACTGCTTACAAGTTATACTGCAGTGAACCTGGATGACTGAGCACACGTGACTAAAACTTCACTTACGGCTGACAGTTCGAGAAGGAGAATTCCGTACTAATCTAAGAAGTTCCAAAGCTATGCAAACCCCCAAACAAGGCATGGCAATACAGTTAGATGCAGCGAGATTTGAAATTTTACGCGTTGACTGATCAAAATCCAACTTAACACAGCGGAAAGGGCAAGGCTCTTTAACGGGTATACCTATGATGGCTCCCATGCTGTGCTAACAATAGAAACCAGACGAGGACCGGGGGTCAATTTGATAAAACTTTTACAAGTTCAGCTATTGTTTTAGAGTTTTAAAACAATAGCCACACTTGTAAACATTTTATTGAATTGACCGATTCACTTTACAAATATTGGTATAGCTATGGGAACTCCCCTTCCTGACGAGAATCTCAAGGATATCCCCACAACACGCACCATTCCATGCTAACAACAGGATACAATCGAAGACCACTCTCATATCAACACCAGTAGAGAGTGTGGAGGAATAGATCGTTTCCACTGTCACGCAATAAAAAAGATAAATCAAAAACTATACAGTGGATAAGGTCAAGAAATTGTGATCTTACAGGAAACAAATAAAGATACTTCTCCAAGTTTTAGGTCGGTGCGTTTTCCCAAACAGCAGATATTCGTCAAGATGTTTCGCAGAAATTTACAGATCCCAGTATGGAAACGCCATGTTGGTTCACCTCTGTGGTGCACCAATATGGCGGCCGAAAAATAGTGTAACCATCTGGAACTTACTTAAGCCATCTAGGCGACTGATTATGTGAACTGAACAAACAAGCATTTACATAAGCACCTTTCCTAAAGATCTAACTTCTAAAAAAGCTTAAAATCATGATATAGGTATATGTTTTTTGACAGATGCGATCGTAGCTTTGTGCCACGCACCGCCGTAACTCTGAAATTCAAAATACGCTGGTTTCCAAATGAAGCACACTATTGAGCTGTAAAATTGTAAAGAGATATAAATTTACTTCCTCTTATGCCTGATGAGGATAAAAACTTTGGTGGCTCTTTATATTTCGATTTTAGAAAATAATGACGTCACGTAAAAACGATCCACTATCATTTACTTAACCATTACTTTCTACCAACGGTAAAGGTTCCACAAAGATCTAACAACAGCAGATTAAACTGCTATTGTTATTGAATCCAGAAACTCATTTATAAGACTTGAAACGTATAACTGCTTCTGAACGTCTTCAACCACAGCTTGCCAACATTCAGTCTATCAAGCACCATATTTGGGAAGCAAGAGAAACCTAATTAACCAATCAAACTGGCTTCAGTAGCGTGACGTACTTACGGGGAAATATCCGCCTCTGTTCAAAAGATGGCCGTCACGTCATTGTCGCAAATGCACGTTGTTTACGACGCGCCATGGAAACGGGACAGCTCAAAGACTGGGGAAAGCAGTTACCAAATATGGTACTTGTGAAATATTGACTCTGGACAAGCTGTGAACGCGTGCTACACGTTTCAAGTCTTGTGGGTTTCTATTGAATCATACAGATACCAAATCAGCAACCTTAGCATTTCGAGTAATCTGATTGGCTCACCATCTCGCAACATTCAACAATAATCATGGTCTTTCATATATTCATTTGAATCAATATTCAACTTCATGGTCAATAGTACAGGGGATTCTGGGAAAACTTGGTGAAAGTGAGTTTTGGTCCTAGATCAAACAAAAAAAAAAGAAAAAAAAAAGAAAAAAAAATGACCGATATCAGAGAATTCTTGTTTGTTATCATATGCCCGTCCAGCCCCGCTCGCGCAATATCACAGAAAACTGTAGTAAAAGCTGGCGTGCGCAGGGCCGGACACGTTGACGTGAACCGGTCCAAAAAAACCCGTCATGCCCTGGTGCACATGCTCGGCTTTGTTGCGAAGTAAAACAAAAAACAAAACACTGAACAACACAAATGAGAAAATATGTCACGTTCTTCGATGAACTGCGAAATTCTTGTTGACTAGAAGAAATAAAGGGAAAGTTTTTATTGTAGGATCTTTTTTTTTGTGATTTTTTTTATGGAATAAAAACTTAGTCAGTAGTCATATGATAAAATGCTTATTGACTCAGGGGGTCGGGCGGGAAGGGAAAGTATTTGGCTCTCGTTCATGTACGTCATGACGTCGAGCCAAATATTTTATCGTCCGGCCTCCCATTTAGTCAATAAGCACATAATATTTTACTACTAACGATCTTCCGAGCCCCACAAGGGCAAGGTTACTTCATGACTTCTCTGTCAAATCCTTGTTAAACTTGGCCAGGCATGCCGTCATTTTTAGGATGTTCTTACAACGTTTCATATCGTGATGAAAGCTTGAATTCCTAACTATCATTTATTTAGTTTTCTTCTTATCTGTTAAGCCTGCACCGGCATTGAATTTAAAGAAGATGATGTCGCCATCTTGGACTACATAGTTCTTCCCTTCCTGTCTGTATTTGCCAGCAGCCTGAGTGACACAGAAAGACACCACAATATGGTATATACCATGTGATCTTATACAAATATAAGTGGGAGACCGGCAAGTGAGACTGACAAAAGGCGATTTCGTATGGAATAATAATACTACTAACAATCACAAACACAACAACAACAACAACAACAACAACAACCACAACCACCACAACAACAACAACCAAAACAAGTACAACAACAATAACAAAAATTCAATAATGATGATGATGATGATTATGATAATGATGATGATGATGATGATGATAATGATGATGATGATGATAAAGATGATGATGACAACAACAATTTAAATGTCGGTAAAAGAGATAGTATGGAGGACGCTTGGGTTGATAGTTGTGAATTTACTAACTTGTATTATCAACAGTTCCACAGCAACCAATGAATATTTTACGTCATGACTATACAAAAGAAATAGGATCCATCTACAGTGTCTGAACAGGCTTATACAAACCAAGGTGCGTTTGGGAGGATTTTCAAGCAAGAACAAACGTATTTAAGTTTGAATGAACCTGTGCAAACACAGGAGATGAGTTTTTTTCTTGAATATTCGCCGCTTCACTTCGTATAGTTATTATATCTCTCAGTAAGTACGCGCGCTGTGATTGGTCTTTAGCGGGCCGTACTTCAATGTATGGCCCGCTAAATTCAAAAGTTTGTTTTGGTCGCCAAAATATCTCCAGAAATATAATAAATATCTTACAAACCTCGTTTTCTAGGTCCGTACTGTAAGTTACGGATCCTCGTTTTTTTTCCGCTCGGATTTATGGTCCGCGCTCTTCGCGCTTGGGCCATAAATCCGAGCGGAAAAACTCACTTTGTTTCGCTTTGTTTGAAAATAGCACCGAAGGTGTAGGAAGGCACAGGAACGTAGGGTTGCAAATAACTAACGGGCAGGCGCCGGTCACGTTGTCGGGTCAAGCATGTTTCAGCTCGGACTCTTGCGACAGTGAACCTAGATTGCACAGTAATCCTTTTCTAACTAAAAAAACAACTGAATCCAACTCGGTTTGGCAATAACAATTACAAGTTAATAGTTACTACTCTTTATGAAGCAGTCAAGCATTCAGTACGTGGAACGGTCACATTATACTTTATTTCATGCACATCAGCAAGATACAACCGCAATTGGCAAAATCACTTTTAATCTAATGTTGCACTTTGGCAATCGCCAAATCATTTCTACAACTGAACTTAAAGAAAAATGTACAGAATATATGAAAGCCGAAGGGTTCAATCGATCTCTTAATTAATTTGGAAAAAAAAACTAAAATGTAAACAAAACAAGAAACACTTCAGTTTAAATTACATTGTCTTAGGGTTTCGAAATTCGGGAAAACTGTGTGCAATTGTACAGGAGCGTAGCAAGAGGGGGGGGGGGGCCTGGGGTGCCCGTGACCCCCCCTTGGTAGGCCTTCTTCGTGGAACTTAACTGCTGGCTAGAAGCTATCTTGTAGGCTTGTCCTGCCCACTATACTCTCACTGCTCATGCCAAAACTGTAACATTAAGTAAAACATGCACGGCGTGGAGGTCGACATGACAAATTCTGGTGAGTAGCCTCTGTGATCCCCCCCCCCTTTGAAAAATCCTGGCCACGCCCCTGTTGTATGTCATGCATGGCGTCTTACTCCAAGAACAATTGTTGCACTCGCTGTCTTTCTTCCGTTTACAATCCTTTTAAGACAACCTTATTCTTATTATTATCAAATACTTAAAAATTAAAATTTCTCTGAACAAGTCGGTAAAGGACTGGACAAGATGCCCGGCAATCTAAGGATTTGTCTGGTCAATACCCAGTTTTGACCGGCCGTTATTTGCAACCCTGGAACTTGCAGCAGGTTTGTCCGTGTTAAAGTACCATTCCACTGGACAAACAAAAATTCCGAAATCTAAAACTCAAATTTTTGTTGCACATAGTAAGCGCCCATAGTCTACATAAGCACCACAATGACGGCTCACCTTCACTGCTGATTCGGAGCCAAGTTCCTTAAAGTCATCAAATCTCATAACTTCTGCCATGATAAATCCTTTTTCAAAGTCAGTGTGGATTTTCCCTGCAGCCTGGGGCGCTTTTGTTCCTTTCTGCATGAGAAAGTATTGAAAACAAAACCATTTTGCAAAGGTCTCAAAATGATTTTTTGTCCAATAACAGAAGGAAAAAAGACAATGACCTATTTCCAGTCTTATGTAATGTTCACACCAACCACTGAGTCAATTTTCATGCTGTTTGCATTCTTGATCCCCTGTATGGGAGGGATCTGAAAGGTGTTGGTATCCATCAACATCACATCACCCCACCCCACCCCACCCCCCTCGGAATAATTATAATATGCACATATAATATGTTTCTCCTTCTATCACAAAATAGTTTGCAAAACATTTGCATCAATTTCCTTTATGGAATTTTGGCACACTTTAAAAACAGAAACAAATTTTTTTATACCGGTAGATATGTTTAATCCTTAACCTTTAAATGAATTATTTCCCTAAATTGGCTTACTTCATAATGATAATAATGATGATGATAATAATAATAATAATAATAATAATAATAATAATATTAATATTATTATTATTTATCCAGGGAGCATAGATTGCCAAAGTGGTTTTCAGTAGGGCCCTGTAACTTAATTACAAAACAAATATAAAACAGAGCTAACCAATTAAACATTAAAAGTTGATACAATAAAATTAGAAATAGGATTTAAAACTCTCCAATGTCTCTTCAAGTGCCAGGAGGAGAATTCAGCTGCACAATCTACACAGGTGCTAAGCCACCTTTAACTGACACACTGCTGGTATGTGGGCTGCCATGAAAATCTGTAGATTCTGTCTTGACTGTGTCAAAGGACATTCCATATTCCAGTAAATCTTAAAGCCAAACCAAGTACCAGTTACTTTACGCAAGGAAGTTAGACTGAGGCCACTAAACACTGTACCTCTGTCTTCCAAGATGATCCAAATGCACAACACAAACAACAATTAATTAATAACAACACAATCAATTGGGAAAATACAAAGGAACCAATCTGCATCAAATTCTTACCAATATTGTCCATGCTTTCACTTCATCCTTTCCAGCAGTGAAAAAATACTGGAGCTGTAATGCCTTGAAGCCAGTGGTGATGATTTTGGACAAAGCACTAGAATAAAAGGAGCAAATACAAAACTGCATGTAACTAAGTAAGAGGATGAGATCTGCCACTCAAGCTCTCATTTAAACCACTGAAGAAAATCAAAACAGACACATACATAAAATATTATTGATATAGCTGTGGAATAAATGGTTATTAAATTTTTTTCTGTTCATAACACCATCAAGATCACAAATCAACTTAGAGAATTAAGAAAGTGATCAGTTGTAAATATTACATCTTACGCACCAGAGATGAAAGACAAGACCAGTTATCAGTCTTCGGTACTTTGAGTTAAAATCAATTATGGTAGGTTGCATGCGTTCAGTTGGTGGTATATATGTGATGGATCAATTTTTTCCTTGGTTAAAATTTTATTTTCCTTTGTTTCAAACTCATTCTCATACATTACCATACCAAAAAAACAAAGGAAAATAAAATTTGAACCAAGAATAAAACTGAACCACAACATATATCAGTGCCTACCAAGATTCATCACAGTTCTTCTCAATAATTCCTACACTTGGATGAGTGAACTTGACAAACTACAACAAATAGATGTAACAATTCAACAATGATTCTCTACCTTTGTGTGCCAACTTCTTTAAGATACTTCTCTCCTTCTTCAGGTCCAAGGTCTACAAGCTTAAAAAAATGAAGACAAAATAAAAACAATAACGTTGTAATTAACTGCTTTTCAAAGTGTCAAGGAAGTTGGTTGTTGGGAGATCCTCAACTCCACCCCATCAAAATGAATGAAAAAATAACAAAGTAGACTAAGCCCTTAAACAAAAAACAACAACAAGAACCTAGTGTTTTGACTAACCAACCAGGAAGAAAAGGCCACTCTACACTGAATCTAAACATGTTTCCATCCACACACTGGAAGACCATTAGGACAACTTACCCTCAATTCACATTTTCTTGAGTATAGCAACCTAAACTGTACAACAATGTAAAAATGGCAAATTTGGGGTACGCAAATCATTGCTAATACCACCAAATGTGTTATAGAAAGGCCAGTTTACTGAGACATAGGTTGTGATAGAGTGCTTTGAATAAAAAAATATTTAAGAAAATAAGAAGCCTTCAAGAGGAAACTATCTAACTAACTGTGATGAGTTGGTAAGAAAAAATTTAGATTGAAAGGTATTGCTCTCCTATTAAATCACAAAAACTCATGCAAAAAATTAACTTATTGCAATCATTGTCATTTTTAAGTCTAAATTGTGATAGCCTTGCTTTGGAAGCTTCATTATAGATTGTGTGAATACCTTGCTTTCCAAGACACCACTAAATGGAATGATCACAGCTCCACTATCATTTTTATCCACCCATTCTTTGATTTTTAACAACCTGGAAACAAGAGGAGAGAAAAATTAATAACATTACTAACAGGAGAAACAAAGTAGAATAAAACAAACAAACAGATACCCCCATGGAACCTGCCAGCTCAAATATCAAGGTAAACATTCTCCTTTGCAGCATCATACATTTCATAAGGTACCAGTGGGGAATAGTTTTATCAAGGTTTCATCAAGTGTAATGTCGAGTAATGTACACTGTATGTCCACTTGCCAAATCAAGATACCCTCCTGCATCGAACTTTAATGAAACCCCAAGGCAGATTAGACTCCCTAATATTAATGGATTCTCTTTCATGTAGAAAGCCACATACACTCGTTGTTTGATTACTCATTAAAAATGTTTCAAAACTGACAGCTTTCAATTTTTCCTTTTCACTTCAGGTATATAGTTGTTAAACATTTGCTAATTTGTTGGTAGTTGAAGGACTTTATCACTTTGGCAAACGACTGTAGCTCAACTTAAGAAAATTCCTTGGTCAGTTTAGGATTTCCGACTTTTACTGCAGTTTATAATCTTCAGCAATAACGCGTCCTCCATTCAGAGCTACTGTTCTATGGCAATTTTCACCAATTTAGCAATTTCTTGCATACTGAATGTTTTAAAGTTGCTATTGGACATGTCCCTTATTCTTACACATTGTATTTCAGTGAAGAAACATTATCAAACACTGAAAGAGCTTTGTAGAGTGCAGGCTGATGTGTAATTTTTTCAGTACCATCCTGTTTTCAGTTTGGGTTCATCAAAACCTCTTCTCTGTTCTAAGTTTGTATTTATTATAGGGCTATAAGCTTAAAAATAGAACGGAACAAAATTGTATAAAAAATAATAAAATAGCTTCCCATAGGTTCAAGTGTCAATGCATTACATCATAAAGTATCAAAGATGAAGATTCTAACCACTTGTTCTTCTTTCTAATGTAATCCCTCTCAGACAAGTTGATAAGATATATCACAGGTTTCGATGTCAGCAGAAGGTGCTTGTTAAGAACTTCAATCTAGATTCAACAAAAATGATACAGTTCATCACCATCAATAACATGATCTTATTATGTGGCTGGGCCTGCAAGAGAGCAAGATGCAGCAAATCCTGTGGTCTGATTGGCTACCTGAGCAGGCAAGATCGCTCTATCTTGCCCACCCAGGATTTCCTGTGTTGTCCCACGAAACAAAACAAAGCAAAATAAATCTTTTATTGACCAAGCTTGTTCAGTCAGGAATCTTTTTGGCTTGTTCTTTTCACCATTTAAACTGAACTTGACAACGTCTTCGTCAATAAAAACATACAAGAGAACTTGGCCAGGGGCAGTATGCAGCCATCTTAACCTAATGCTTAGTTAATAATGCATATGTATCAACATCATTAGTAGCACCAACAACCCCATTGGCACCATTATCTGCATCATCGTCATCATTAATATCATCTACACCAATGGCATCATCATCATTATCATAGAAAACTACTGGGGGCTTATAATCAAATATCTTCTTGACAGTATAATGTAGCTTCATGAGCACAATACATCCCTCTGTTAAAAAGAGCAGCTGAAACTTAATCATGAAATTCATTCCCATTTTCAAGCTTTATTCATTTTTCTCTCTAACCCCTACACTGGGTGCTTTCAACAAATTATACTCTTAATAGCATATTGCAACTTTACAAGCACTGCATGTGTCTTTTGCTGAAAAGCCTGGCTGAAACTTTCACATAAATTTTTACTTTCTAGTCTTATTCATTTCCCTCTCTATACTCCATACTGGGGGCTTTTAACACTTATATTCAAAAAAATAACAATAAAAAAAAAATTGAGAAAATCCCCTCCCTGAGTATATCATACACCATGGTGTGAGCAGGGCTATAAAAAGCCACATGTCCCTGCATATGGTCCAATGAGTTGCAGCTGGAAGAACAGCAGTGGCCATGTGATAAAATGCTCATTTGCTGAGTTAGGCCAGGCTGGACGGGAATATATTTGGCTCTTGTCCATGGCATATGGACCTCATTACAAATATTTTCATGTCTGGCCCTCCTTCCCAGTCAATAAGTACATGTATAGTTTTATGGGAGGCTTACCTCCTTAGCATCCCAGCTGCAAAACCGTACATGTTTCTTCTCCTCTGACACAACATGATAAACTTTTTTCAAAGATTCCTGCATAAACATATTTGGCAACAAATAACAGGTAGTTTTTTCACAGCAAGGCAATAAAAGAAAAAGTACAATTCTAAACAAAACAAACATCAAACTGCTTCCATCAAAAATTGTTTACTTACATATTCACCTAGTCTCTTCTTATCACCTCCCCTAACAACAGTCTTTTCCATATTATTCTAAAACACAAGGACAAAATAGACAACTCCATTATACAAAAGTATTATGCCAGTGTGATAATGCCATGGTGTGCAAGAACAAACAAAAAATCCTATGAGTCTAAGTGCGGATCAGTGTAACTGTGTACTTCCTGTCTTAACCACTTCCAACCCTGTAACCTTTGTAACCGTAATAAGCTGTTTATCGTATATATTATATAAAAAAGAGATATACCTCTCAAATAGTTCATATCATAACAATAATCTCATTTCCAATATATTCATTGCTGTTTGTGCAAACAGTTAGTTTGTCTATATCATTAAAAGATCATCACATGGTGGCTTGAAAAATATTTTCTAATGTTACAAACAATATTTTACCATTTGAAAATGAAATTCTCATCTTTGTTTGCTGATGATGTAGTTTCATCTAATAATGTTATTGGAAATCGAGATAGCCCTGAACTGTCACATACATGAAAGTCAAGTTGTAGTGTACAAAATAATAACTGAGACTGGAATGGCAGATTGCCTCACAGAGAAAAACTCCTCACCACTTTATCTTTAAGGTACTCTTCATCCTGGAATGGGAAAAAACAATCATTATAATTAGCTCTTATTAACCAAGCTGGAGGTCTGTATGGGAGAATCTTGACCGAGGTCGTGAGTACAGATCGAACGCAGTGAGGTCTGTACACACGACCGAGGTCAAGATTCTCCCATACAGACCTCCAGCTCGGTTAATAAGATGTTTATTCTATGGCAAAGAAGGAAACTTTATTCCGTTTAATGTAACTGGGTTGCTGACATTTTGCTTGCGAACGGCGATGAGCTTAACTTAAACCTGCCGAAATTTGCTTGTCTTCTTTATTTTTTTTTTTGTCATCAGGCTTTTTGGCACTTCCATAAATGACTGAGACGAAAATAAAAGAAAATGGTGAACATTTTTGTATTTTATTATAAAACTATAGTTTGCTACTTTTTCAACGCAAAATAAAACCGGTCTACAGATGCTGGTCTAGATGGGAAAATCTAGACCGCAGTCAATATTGATTTCAGCCAATCAAATTTGTGAATTCGGTAGTTCCCAGTCCTTCTGAGACACAGTCATATAATAATGTTGCATCTCAAACCGTAAGATTGAAGTTCTCAGCCAATCAGCAAATCCTCGTAGTCTTGCACTTTGGAAGTACATGGCTTTGAAATGATTGATACAGGAATATTAGTGAAAATGTCTTGGTTAGCTTCAAATTTGCCACCCTGAAACGTTTTGAAATAAAGTTCTGCATATTTTGAACTAGTTCCAGATTACAACTCAATGATTCTCTTCACTTCAAGTCCTGCACTTGAATTTTTATGCAATATCAACTGAAAGTAAGTAAATAAAGAATCTTTCTTTGCTGTTTAAAGAGGAATTGCAAGGGAGCTTTCAGCAAAAGGATGTATAATTATGGCAAAGGCTATGTTTTTATTCACAGTGCAAATATATGAATAATTTTTGTTTACTCACTTTCAACTCATATTCTTCATACCATTCTAAACACAGGTATATATGAACCCACTAATGAAAGTATCTCTGAAGTGGCAAATCAAAAACTTCCCTGCTATGATAAAAAAGTGGGACTGATGGAGTTCATCTTGAAATGTTTAAAAGAATACACCATCATGGAATTTAAAGATTTGTTTCTACAGAGAAATCCAGGCCACAGAGGAAATGAGAACATCATTCTTCCAAGTCCAGAAACAAATTTTATCAGAAACTCCATTCGTTACAAAGGAGCAATTGCATGGAAAAGTGTTTTAACAACCATTGAAGGAAATAATGATGAAAACCTTGACAGAATTTTAACATGGTCCTGCAAAATTCGACACTGACAAAATGAATTTCGAACCCATTTTAGCTACAATTAACAATTATTCGCCGAAGGCGAAGTGATTCTCGGTGAATATTCACCGAGACGAAGTCGAGGTGAATATTCACCAAGAATCACTGAGCCTGAGGCGAATAATTGTTTTAGTATAAATACACAGGTGATTATTTCAAAAAAGATAAGAAAAGCATTTTACAACACGAAAAAGTTTTATTTCATCAAAAGCGCGCGAACGACTGGCAGCCATTTTGTTCGTCGAGGTGATTATCGGCTGATAATCCGAGATAGCGAACCAATCAGAGCGCGCGATTTTGTATAATCACCTGAGTTTTTATACTAATTATAAATAGAAATGTCCAGTATAAATATTGTTAATAGGTCTTGGTTTTCAAATTGCACATTTGTTTTCAGTAATTCTTGTTTGTATGCACAACCCCACCAGCAATGTTGAGTTTTCTCATTTGTGTTGAAATAAAGTTCTTGATCGATTGATTGATTGAAAATGGCCTAGTTGATTGTTTTACAAAACTGATAGGTTCTCACCTTCTTTCTTAACTCATCTGAAATAATTTCCAAGTCTCGTACTGGATTGACCTCTCCTTCCACATGTGTCACATCCTCCCCTTCAAAGGAACCTTTTTAAAGTAATTTAATTTTAGCTATTGTAATAATAATAATAATAATAATAATAATAATAATAATAATAATAATAATAATAATAATAATAATAATAATAATAATAATGATAATGATAATGATAATGATAATGATAATAATAATAATGTTTAGGCATGAAGATCTTGACTGAAAAATTTTTTGGACTTCACACAATGGAGACAAAACATCTAAAAATGATCTACTTACGTATCATATGAAATAATGCATCACAGGCCCAAATGTGTGACAGAAAAGCATTTCCCAAACCCTGCAAAAATGTGAAACATATGGTTCTCTGAAAAAAATTCAGAGGATTCTTTTGGAAAGTCATATGAACTAAACAAGTTAAAAGGTTTTTAAAATAGTATCTTAACTATTTGTAACTGACCTTCCCTTCATGGGCTCCTTCTACTAGTCCAGCAATATCTGTTACATGAAGAAAGGCTGGAACCTTACTGAAAGACAAAAAACCTCTTCATCAAGATGATAGTTCTTTCTAATGTAAATACTATTCATAAATGTAAGAAATGTTTGTTACACTAAAAGTTAAACAGATATTTTTTGTTTTAAAGTGCTGGGAAAAACCAGTCTGCTGGAGCACTTTAATTCATTTTAATTATGATCTGGTTTGCCAAAGCACTATACAAATACTAATAATTCTATATTGGCATCTGATCCATGCTTTGGCTTGATCATTTTACTTTGAGAATCTGAGTCGTAGTTCTCTTAAGTGAGAGCCAAACATCCCTCTAATTTAAGTCCCTGAATTTTGTATATCAATATATAAGAGCTAGCTAACAAAAATCACTAATGTTAATCCTTTTGCGGGTGTAATTTTGAAGCCTGTTGATGTTGTGGTTCAGTTTTATCCTTGGTTTGAATTTCATTTTTTTTTTTGTTTTAAACTTGTTATCAAACATTACCATAATTAAAAACAAAGGAAAATCAAATTTAAAACTAAACTACAACATAACATGGAAGCCTTCCTCTGTGCTGTTTTGAATATTTCATTATTCTCAGTATCAGAGCTACAACCTTTAATTTGCTCTCAATCTTGTTTCAGTCGTAGAAACTATGTTGTGTAGCCATAAAGGAAATTTGAACACTTTTATTGCTGTACCTTGCTGGCTTGTGATATTCACAGAGAAAGTCCCATCTTTCATCCGGTACAGCAACTCGACGTGCATGAGAAAGAAAAGAAAAAAATTGCAAAGGACAACAAACAAACCAAAATAGTAAATGAGCATTTAATATATCAGTAAACTTGAATCATTGTTCTTTACTTGATCTCTATATTTTTTTCACCTTATATACTAGCATATTACACCTAATACACTAAAGGCTTGTTTTCACTAGTGACAGAGTCACAGTTGTAGTCGTAGTCAGAAGTGTAGAGCGATACAATCTTTTGAAAATCAAATTGACTATTAAAATCAGAAGAAAAATATTGATTCTGCTTTTGGCTCCATTGCTTACGGCCTAGTGAAAACTAGATTGTTGGAATCAGAAGCAGAAGAATAAACCTATCACAATGCTAGAATCCAGGCCTTACGATTGACTTGTCCTTCTGCTTGCGGCTCCGACAATATAGTTTTCATTTGATCATAAGCGTTGGAGTCATAAGCAGAATTGGAAGAAAATGGAACTGTTCTGATTCTTCCGACTCTGATTCTGTCAAGCTGATGACTCTGTTTTTGACTCCAATTTTCAATTTTCACTGGGTTATAAACACTCTTACGACTCCAACTAAAACTCCGACTCTGTCACTAGAGAAAACTAGCCTTACCCAAGTGCATAATTTGACATCTACGTCTCAGCGACATTGCAAATACAACCTTTCTTGTATCAGGCTCTAACATTAAGGGTGAAAGGTGCAGTCTCGAACTAGAGGGTTTCCAATAGGGTTCTTCAATCCTGCAATCCCAACCAGAATTTTCCCTACATCTTGAAATCCAGTTGGAGTTGTAAGAGGGTTTATGACCCAGTGAAAATTGAAAATTGGAGTCATAAGCAGAGTCATCAGCTTGACAGAATCAGAGTCGGAAGAATCAGAACGGTTCCACTTTCTTCCGATTCTGCTTATGACTCCAACATTTATGATCAAATGAAAACTATATTGTCATAAATGCAATTATACCAAATCTTGCAAATGTTATCAAACCTCAAATCCCAGAACCTGAAAAATTTTTGGCAACCCTCAGAACTAGGCTG
This sequence comes from Ricordea florida, assembly GCA_949710005.1. Classification (NCBI taxonomy): domain Eukaryota; kingdom Metazoa; phylum Cnidaria; class Anthozoa; order Corallimorpharia; family Ricordeidae; genus Ricordea; species Ricordea florida. Next base: position 3,040,878 of record OX453273.1, on the reverse strand, counting down.
TATAACTTTTTGATTCTAACATGTAGAGCAATGGGTTTGATTGTTTGATTAGCTCTTCTACAAGAAAGAAATCTCACCAAACTCTAACAAAGGTGACATGTGTTTTTGGAAACTTATATCATTCATTTGATCATGCTGTCATGTTAATCGAATAAACTACAAAGAATAAGGACTGAAAGATTGTGTGGTCAGAAAGGTTCACCTGTACACCACGAAAACAATTGAAGTGGGGTGTGGAATAAAACTTTAAGTGACTGTTGATCCAGTATCAAATTCTCCCTTCTGTTTCCTAGCAAATACAGGGAAAATTGGAAGGAGAATTGATCAGATAATCAACAGTCACTTGAAATTTTATTCCAGTTACACCTTCAATCAGGAGATACTTATTTTCATTGGGATCTGCAAAGAGAAGAAAACAATAATTAAATTAATGTTAACAACTCAAGACACTGTTCTCCTTTTTGATTGGCATATAAATGTTCTTTTCTTGTATTTTCATTGACTGAAATGAAGTGAAGGTCGATAACAATGTGAAGAGAAGAATAGCCAACATCCAGCCAGCTCAACCAAACAAGCTTGGGCAACAAGGACTTATTATATGGCTACAAGATTACATTATTGGGCCAAAACCTGAGGAGGCACCCTAGAGTTCACCGCATGTAAATATACAAGGAATTTCAAAAAAGTAAGAAATGTGTTAATGGTATGCAAAGCACTCCTAATTTGATGAAACTAGGCGTGCATGGTGGTCTCGAGTAATATTTTAGCAAGCATGCAAGGTGATGTAGGGTACATCTGACTTTTGCAACCACAATGTCGCATTTTGTCGCCATACTGCAAGCAGGATTTGGAGTTGAGTACTTTGCACTTCAGTAATTTCTTTAAATTCAAAAGCATTCAACAGTACTAAATAGAATTATTGGGTATACAATTTGATTTGTTATACTCTTATCAGCAACGGAGTCAACAGTACAGAAACTTGTTTACTCACAATACGTTCCTGTTACATATTATATTAATAGAATACTGTAAGAATGTAATAGATTTCATTATCAAATTTACAGAGAAACATGTTGACTAATTGCGTGGATATTAACTTCAATTACATTCTAGAAACATCAAATTTTCAGCAGTCATATGCACAGTATTTGTATTCAATACACATCGGCATAAACTGGTATTCAAAAGTGGGGGAAGCTGTAGTGAACACTATTTCTAGTCTAGTATTTTGTTTTGTTCTGGGGACAAAACATGTAATGATCACTAGCACGCAAGATAGGTCCATCTTGCTCATGGATAGCCAATCAGAACTTATCATTCACTCCTTTTTCCTGCTCTCGGAAACAGCCATATAATAACAATACTTATTATATGGCTGGTTCTGCAAGCAGGTAAGATGAAGCAAATCCTGCATTCTGATTGGCTACCAGAGCAGGCAAGATGGGCCCACGTGGCCCACCCAGGATTTCCCACGTTGTCCCACAAAATAAAACATAGCAAAATGGCCATATAATGAATCCTTGATTTATGGCTGCATATTTGACTACCGTATTTATGCATGTATAATACGCACTATTTCTTTGCAAAATTTACATCCAAAATTGCTATACTTATCATACACGGATCCTGTTGTTTTCCTCTAAATAAAGCGACAAATCCACTTGGAGAAAACATCTTTCTCTGCTTAATGACCTGGCAGGTTAACTTGGCAGCGAGCGCGTTTGTTTATCGACTTGTTTTCAAAGATGCCTGACCTTCTTTAGTGTTTTGCCTGTCCTATAAAGACACATTTTATCTCTTCACACTTGAGAAGGTTTGCTTGAAATCATCATGTTTGATTTTGTAAGCATTTTACAAAAATTATGGTTCAAATGACCACATACACATGTGTTGCTAAACCAGGTAAAATGCTCGTAGATGCATGAAAATTATTAAACTTATCACATATCCACAGTAGCTGAAAGAAAATTCTATGAAGTACATGGTACGTTTTCCAAGAATTTCTTACCTAAAAATTAGGAAAATCAGGTTTCAGGCCTTCCAAAACTGGGTGTTGACATATAAACTGGTAAATATAGTAGGTTTTTGTATGGTATGAAAAAAAACTTCTGTGAAAAAGTAATTTTTTTTTTGGTATCGTAATAAAGATTAAGCAAATTTTTGAAATCTAGATACCTCAATAAATAAATTTTTGGAGATTTAACCTTTAGTTTTTTCTGTGACCTTTCTTCTTATTCAATTAATTTTTTTTGGAAAAGCATGCCCAAAAATTAGGGTGTGCATTATACACAGGTGCATGCTATACACGCATAAATATGGTATGTCATTATGGCTGCATATCTGACTACATCTCTGTCAAAATAATAAAAAAGAACTTGGAAGATATGCAGCCATCTTGACCTCACGTCTTGTCAATGTCGTCTATGTCTACTTTGTCAAACAAACAGAAAATATGAGACGAGGAAATGGTCAACAGAAGGACACGTATTTTATCAAATACTAAATTCTTCAAAGTAAAATATAAGGAAGTTTATGGCACTCTTTAGCAGAAATCTTACTCTTAACGCTCTCACTCCCGAGATCTAAACAGTAATTCTCCCAAGTGAGGGACATACAATTCATCAACAGCTCACTTAGAGAATTTGGTGATAAATCTATTGAATATCCGTCAGTTGATCATTATCTCAACTCTCACCATCTGCCTGTTTGTCACAGCAATGATTATCTAAAGAGAAATTGCATACTGATCACTTCTGGGAGTTAAAAGATCAATACAGCTGTCTGTAGCTATTTAACAATTAGACCCGTAGCCCACAAGGTCTATAGCCCATGAGGGCAAAGGGTCTAATTGTGTTAGTATCATCCAACTAGTCGGACAGAAAAGGCAATAATAAAGTTAGCAAATGCCAGTTGAAGAAATATTTATTTGGGAATAAAACGAAAGAAAGCGTCACGAATTTCGCTACTAGAGGACTATTACTAATAGTCCTCTAGTAGCGTAGCCAATCAGATTGTGGCATTTGAATTAGTCCACTAGTTGGGTGATGCTAATTATTTTTAGCGAGTGTTAAATGTGACGGCTATACAGATCAACAATTTACAAGAATCCAACCACTAACCAATGGTGCAGAAGGGAAAATTTTCCGCCGCAGCAGCACTCTTTGTCAAAACATTAAAAAAGGTAGATTTCCTGAAAAAGTTACACGTTAATAAACAAAGGGCTTTCATACTAAAATAAACAAATTTCGTCTTGTGGTACGCAGTTTTCCACGTGTGTAGTATCAATACTTACCCTACATTAGGAAGCCCAACTATGCCACATTTTAGTGATGTTCCAAATCGCCCCATCAGTGGAGTAGGTTTCTCCTCCTCCTTCTTTTTTGGAGGCATTTTCAATAGTGCTGACCCTAAAAAATTTTTACGAAGATTTGTCCCAATTTGTACAGTTATTGCACCAGCAAGATGGCGGAACAACATAACGGAGGATGCTTTAAGTAAGACTCCGCTGAATAGCGTTTCGAGATCGCGGTTTATGGTTTTAACTATGGTTTGGCGGGAATGGGGGAAATTGTCGATATGATGACCTTTTACACCGCTCATAATATTCAAATCTTCTCTAGTGCAATTTGTTTCCTTTCCATAATTAGTGAGGATGTTGAAAATTACATTTCCCGTAGTTTCATGGTTCCCTGGGCAAACAGAGAGACTTCCCCAGGGGGTGGGGGGGGGGGGACGGGGGCATGTTAAGGCATTTCCTCCTTTGTTCTCCATTATTAAGACAAATGTCTTCTTGTTCTCAGAAATTTAATCAGAGGTTTCCTAGTTTCCTGTAAATAATTCGAAATTATCCCTAGTTCCCAGAAAATGAATGCTTCTGTTCCCTTATAATTAAAGAAGGGGGTAAATAGGCCAACGGACCAGTGGACCCAGACAGTATTTGCTTCCCAGATTTAGGATTTAGAGCGAAATATTAATGAGTTTGCGGATCCTGCAATTGCAGCGGTTTGCGGTTTTCATCGATTTTTTGGCCATGGATTTCTGATTTTGCGTGTGATAAAGTTCAGATCATGGATCTCGTCGATCGCCAGAAATTTTTTGTGCGTTACTGTCACTTTTTTTTGGTTACGGATAAGACTCACCGAATGTCACGCAGCGGGGAAATACTTAGTAATGCACTATGGCCAGGAAGCCGTGACATTTTGACAGCGTTACGTTGCGTTGTTAGGGTCATACGTCTTCTTTGAATTCTTTGGCGCAGTCCTTGTTCAGTTTTTCACCGAGTTTAACTTACAAGTGATCTGAAGGATTACCTCTGAATTTAATCTTTGAGTTATTTTTAAAATCTGTAAGTACGTTTATCAGGCACTCTTTGCAGATCTTTGAACGAACCGGGTGGTAAATGCCAACCATTAAACAATTAGATTATGACCTCAAGATATATTTCTATGGCGTGATAGCGCAGCCCGAGTCAACTATCACGCATAGAAATCGAGAGCGAATAATTAGATTGTTTTAGTATAAATCTGCTAGTCGTTCAAAACTTTGTCTTTTCTGGAACAGCCTCGACCAGTAAACTGTCTAAATCTTCTTCACAGACACTTCGTCCGCCATTTTGTTAATTAGCAAGGGCACACTGCTACGCTTCTCACTATCCATCACAGAATAGATAGTGGGTAGCGTAGCCAATCAGAGCGCGGCATATGTGATAGAACGCTAGGAGATTTGTACTAAATGCTGTTAGACGGTATCACTCAGTTATCTGTTCATGTTCAATAGGTAATGATCGGTAATGGAATTGTCAACAACAGAATGTATTACATTCTTTTACAATGAAGGGGCCAAAGGCGATGATTTCATCCAAAAAAAAAATTTTGCTGCCAAGCCTAAGGTAGATCTTTTCTCTTTTAGTTGAAGATCCTATAATAAAGCACGATAACAACAAATCCACGTGTCAAGTAGCAAACGGATTCGGATTAAACAATATTTTTTAAACGGATCTATGGATTTGGTTATAAAATTACAGCGGATCTGCGGATTTACATACCCCTATTCAGCCCCCCCCCCCCTTAAACACCCTGGGGCAAGTAGTGAAGGAGTCCAGAAGGTCAAAGCAGCTGTATACAGTTCTCAGGGAAGGGGTTATTTTTGGAATCTTTGTGTGGGGCCTGCTGCTGGAACCCTGGAATTCTTAGCCTATATTAGATAAAGTTCAGCTGCCCTTTATCAGGCTAAATTGAATGGTAATTCCATTTTCCCAAGTCTAGACTTAAAATCTTTATCAATTGATCAGTTTCCTCAAGAGAAAACGAGGGACTGTCCCTCATGTTCTCTTGTTTTCCTGGAATAAAAAAATTATGAGAATTGCAGAGTATGCTCAACCCTCAGATTTTGTGCAGTTTTCAGATAACATGATAAGTTACTATTACACAAGGTACGTTTTGAATGGGTAACTATCAAATGAATTTGGTTTTCAGTTGTTTTGCTAACATCCAGTTCAGTAATGTCTTGAGTCGTGTCGGTAAAGTGTTTGGTTGGTTTGCTAATGTTGTTTCAATAACAAGTTCAAATTCATGGTTCGAAGAACTTAAAACATTTTAGTGCGTCTTGAAAAGGATATTCCTGAAGACCTCCGAGACCCCTATAAAGGCCCGAAAACTTGAAAGCATTGATTGTGTATCTTGGCTATTATTTGCCCTTATGTTTCAAGGATTTGACCTCTAACAAAACAAAGCATTCATTCTTGAGACATAATTGCTAAAACCACAGGCCTTGGGTGGATTAACTTAAAATCACAACTCAGTTTGATAACCAAAAATGTTTGTTATGCCTCAATTCCCAACCAATGCAGAAAACGTTTCCCTGGAAGCAAAGCCAAAGATGTTGTTAAAACATATAGGGGTGTAACTGGGGGGAGTCCTGGGGTACCTGTGACCCCCTTTTGTGAGATAATTCTTTTATGTCCCTAGAACTCAGGTGACAAAAACACATGAACCCCAAAGAATCAACAAGCAATAAATCAGTGCTACATAGTTACATTTAGTGAAACACAGCGTGGATGTCGACATGCCAATCTGGTAAGTATCTTGGGTGTGACACCCATTTGAAAAATACTGGCTATGCCCCCGACATATTTATGTTTGCCATTAGTTGTACTGACCACTGAATCGTGTTTGGATTGACATGAAAACACGCAACAGCTGAGAATATAAATAATTTATATACAAGTTGAACGAACGTTTGAAAGCTTCAGCGGAAGTTTCATTTGCTCAAGCAAAAAGTTTCCTTATATGATAATCTTAACAATACTACATCCTTTAAAAAATTTAAAAATTGACAGTGAATGAGTTATAGAGGTTAATCACTAACTAAAAATTGTATCAAGATAAAAATATATCGAGTCATTCTGTAGCCCACAAAATTTACAGCCTGGATTTGGCTTCGCTCCAAAAAGTTATCCGCATTAACATATCGCATATCACTCGATGCGAACGAAAGCGTAAATATTTAGAACTTGGATTTGCATTAATATAAATACAAAGTGGTGAAAATGACATCATATTCATCTCAAACCCTTAGAAATTACAACAATTTACTCCCGGTGTGCATACGACAAAATACCTAAGATATCCAAATGTTTACCAACACCGAACGAGACTGATCTTAAAATGCACTAACATGGTGGACAAAACAATGGCTATTTGTGTTCAGATGGTCGTCTTTTGCACTGAAAATAAATTGAAGCCCAGAATATCTACCTCTTCTCAAAACGCTACTAAACAGTGTGACCAATATTCTGCGTGACTAAAATTGTTGTTCCCTGCGTACCATCCATTCGAACTGCTACAAACTCGTGTGCCACGCTCATACCGTTTATGTATTGTTCCGAAGCATCGCCAGTGAAATATTCACTTTCGTTTAGATTATTCTGTTCCACATTTACACGAGGAATATCAACATCAACAATTGCTGTTCGGTCTCCACCGTTCGTTTCCACGTCTGTGGGTGGTTGTACATCGAGGGTTTGAAGTGGTGTTGGTTGTATTGGTATCGGATCTGATTGCCCTACGGTGGCTTTGCTGCCCTTTCCATTCGAATGCGTCCTCACATGTTTCGACAAATGATCACTTCGCATAAACCGCTTTCCGCATGTTGTACAAGAAAACCTTTTTTCTCCTGTATGGGTTCTGCGGTGCCGCTGCAATTCATCCGATCTAGTGAATCTTTTGCCGCAAAAAAGCCAGTTACACACGAAAGGTCGCTCACCCGTGTGCCACCGAAGATGTGCTCGTAAATGCGAAGTTTTGCCATAAACTTTGCCGCAACCTTGAACATGACATATGTGCTGTTTACGCCCATCAGGCGTTCTACCTTCGCCTTCTCTACAATTTGGACAAGTACAAGCCACTCGACGAAGTCGGCGGCCAGTGGCAGGATTCACTGAAGCCATATTTACATTTTGTGTTTGCGGGTCTTGAATAGCTTCGGGTTGTATTTGGACTTGAACGGTGCCGCTGTTGTTTGAGTTATCGGAAGGCGCTAACATGTTCACCGAACCAGTAGCAACCCATTTGTTCGGATCTGCACTTTCCTGAGTCAGTATGATTTGACCTTGAGGAGTTCTAGTCACTTGAACGTATGCAGGATTTGTTGCACCGTTGGAAATGTTCATGTTTCCTAAGTCACTACTCCCGACCGTAGAATACGTATGGGAAACAGCACATTGACTAGAATGACTGCTCGAGCAGTTAGCCCAAGACGAAGGCTTTCCCTGCCACCATTGATCCCCAACAGCGACGTTTGTTTCCCCGCTGGATGGTTTGACCGTCCAAGAAGCCGAATCTTCGGCTTTCGGCAATTCATAAACAGGGCTAAAGGCCGCAACACTCACATTCGCTTCGGGACTTGATGCAAGAGGTGGTTGTGTTGCCGTATGGTGAACGCAAGGGCTTTGTCCGGCTGGGCTCGATGTAACGGTTGTGTAATACATCTGCCCATTTTCCACCTGGCTTATGGAGGTATAAAGACCCTGATTCGATTGATTTTGAACCTGAAGAACGTTGGCTGCACTCGTGCGAAACACATCGTCGCTCGGGTGTACCGATGAAGGTTCAGTAGCCCACGAAGCAGCGAACTGTTGCTGAGGTGCAAGCTGGTTTAACGGCGCCTCAAGGACGTTCTCTGGTGCTTCGAATCCTTGTCCAATCTTGCTGCAAGTCGCAGCCAGTAGTGCCAGAGGAGAGGGTTGGATTTCCTGTCGATTAAAAGCGTTTGGTGGGCGGGCACAAGAAAAGGGGTGTGAGTTAAAGAAGATGTGTACTGCAAATCACAATACGCCGAAACACGACCTGTCTCGGCTCTTACCTGAGAAGCGTGTGGAGGTTGAATGTATTCCATCTGGGCCCTGTGCAGCGTCATGGCGGTCATTACGCGGCTCAGAAATTTTTCGCTGATTGTTTGTACAACACGTCTTCTATATGTGTGTGCGAGAAGAGTGAAAACGCGTCCGCGCTCTCGCTTCCATATGACAACGAATGCTTCTGGAAAAGACAGCTGCTTGCGGAGTTACTCAAATAGTTTCTAACTGTCGACCAATCACATAGCGGTTTTCCTAATTTGATTGACGGCAATGGAGGCAATTGTAAATGGAAGCATGTGCTTCAGCTGTCATCCTCCTTGCGAAGCGACACTCGTCTGTGGAAATTGTGTTCTTTTTGAAACGGTTTTTCACGGTAGCGAATGTTCCTCATATAGACAGGCCGGATTCAGCGCGATTTTGCTACGTCAATGTTCCTCTTGGCCTTGCGCGTGTCGTCACGTCCATCCCGGAAACGCGCTTTATTTCAGACATCTTAAATTTACATTGTAGATCAGTTCAGTCGCTATTCACTTGTTTAATAAGCGGCTCCACTCATCTTTTATTGGCTGATTCCCACAACCCCGCAATTTTGACGTTAAATACGAGAGTTATCGGTGGATAACCACAGCATTGTAAGTCATTTCCGCCGGAGGTGAGGTGCAAGAAAAAAAAAGATCAGAACTCTGTACACATTCATACACTAGGAAAGAATGTTTACATCAGTCTTATCCAACCTGAAATTGCGTGCTTAAATGCAAGAACGATTGACCTCTAAATGGTTCAACTCTGCCGAGTGAACGCAATAAATAGGTGGTGTATTAAATTTAAATTGTGTAAAATGGCTTTTATATCGGCATACCGTCTAAACCCCGAACCGGGGGGAGGGGTACTCCCAGAAAAATTGGGTAGGCTCTTGCGGCTTGTCGCTTTGATGCGCTTATGGTGGCTTTAATTTTCCCTTACTACAATTTGACTTTGTCCTTAACTGTCCACAGTATAACTCGAGTGCAAAAATCGATTCCCTATTTATTACCAAAACGGCTAAAATCTATAACTTATTTATGACCAAAACGGCTAAAAAACCATACCGGGCCGCACATACCTAAAGGAGTACCTCTCGGTACTTTCATCTTAAAAGCACATTGGTTCGGCTCCAAATCTGCATAAAATTTGTCCTTATAATCAGGACCACATAAAAGCTAGATAGCAACTGCTCAATTGGCGACTTCGACAAAGTAATTTCTTTTATCTGTGATTTGCTGAAACAAGAATTAATCAAGTTGAAAAGAAAACGGCCGAGATGTTGCTTCATCCTTTCTCCTTTCGTTATCATTCAGTGTTGGCTGGTGAAAGTATAGACAGTATATATTGTGGGAATTTTATATTTCGCGCTACCAAATGAGAGAAAATACCTTTCTCCTTCTTATTTCATTTAGATAACAGAAACTATTCTAACCAACATAGGACTGAACTCTATGCTGTTACCGGTGTCATTTCCAAATTGTTTACTTGAAGAATTTTCATAATGAACTTCGGCCATGCATTTTAGTACAAGCTACAAATGTTCACCATGCCACCTGCAGATTCCTGCAAAAGAAAATTTTTTAAGGTACGCAGTTTGGACCATGGTGTCCGAAGTAAAACGGAGAATAAAAGTGAAGAAAAGCGTTTCATAACTAAAAATTCAAACTTCCTCAAGTATTCAAAGTGGTTCCGATAAACAATAAACGATAAACAATATTCATCTCAAGATTTGCATATGAGTGACAAAGTGAACAGCCAATGGCAGACAATATGCATCGCTCAAGAGGTAAATTACAAGGTTAACTGGGAACTGTTTCTCATGTCCAGATTCATATCGAGACATGGAACGACCCCCAAAATTTTTGTGGACATGAAAGGATTGCGTCCTCCCAGAGTTCCCCAACCTTTTTTTTTATGTCAAAGATCCCGTCAAACATTTCCATGGACAGAATGCTGGGTGTGACGGCTTGTTCATGCGATGTTTGTAGACATTGATCATAACATCAGACTTCTCTCTAGCTAACTTAAAACGGTTTTCGTTTTGCAGTCTGAGAGAATTTCACGTTAATCGGCAGATTTAAAAGATTCATCGTCGGGCAACTTGTTAGATTAGATGTTACTTTTCACTGAACCATCGCTGTGATTACGAAGTTGGAATTGTCGCCAATTTCTCATGAAAATTTGATGATATGACACACGAGCTTAACAGATAGGTTTCTTTATTTTTATAACCTGCAATACCTTACTTCATTACGGAAGCTTTAAAGGGACATGGACTTTCAGAAGTTGTGAAAATGGGAGTTTGGTTTTGTAATTTCGCCCCAACTTCCATTTTCACAACTTCAACTCCTATTTTCACAACTTCAACTTCCATTTTCCAAAAAAAAAAAAAAAATTCAATTTAGGATGAAAGTCCATGTCCCTTTGAAGCTTCCGTACTTCATAGTGTTATGGAGAAGTTAAATGTTGATAATTTTCCCTTTTCACTAATAGATACATATAAAAAAATTATATTACAGAAATTTCAAAAATTCTCTAGGTAGATCGCCGGATTGAAGAAACACCAAAACAATACCAATGAAATGTTCTCAAAGCCGCAAAGCGTTAGAAACACGCTGTATAGGAAAGCAAATAGTACCACAGTACAGTACTGTTCAATAGCTTTTAAGGGATTATCTCATTGCATGGTGTGATCCACAGATGGAAAAGTTAGAACCACACTGTATAGTAAAACAAACAGTACCACAGTACAGTACTGTTCAGTAGCTTTACAAAGAATGGTCACGCTGCATGTTTTGATTCACAGATGAAAAGGTTAGAACCACACATAGTAAAACAAACAGTACCACAGTACAGTACTGTTCAGTAGATGATACCTTTCTTTAGTTGGATGTTTAATAATTTTGCTATAAAAGTAACTGTTCAATTGAGTCATAAACGTAAGTACAAATGAATATTTTTGGTTTTGTTAGTTATTTATTTAGTCAATTAATCTGTAAAAACTCATAAAAGGGAATGACTCAGGGAAGTTTTAGCTTTCTGGCCAAATGCATTGGTGAATCACCGAAGGCAAACACTCTACTGCGCTTCATGCCTTCACTTATATAACTGTTCAATTAGTGAAAGAGCCCTGTTAAATGAACTTAACCCGTCTTCTCTTTGGCGATGGATTAACACAGAAGAAATCCACCGTTTTACTATCAAAATTGTCCGGTTTACAGAATGGACCTTCGTGTTCTTCTTCAAAACGTCTTCTTCTGCTCTGATGGCCTCTAATTTTCCGAAGTCACTCTCAATTGCATTTCCTATTTTGCCACTGAATCAACTTGCCTTGGCTTGAATTCTTCGCACAATTTTCAAAAAATCTACAACATCGCCTTATTCATCGCTGTTTTCCTTTCTTAACTTTTCCGCTCTTCAAGGCATCAATTTCGTCTTGTTGTGAGGTTAATTTTTCGTTCATTCCACACAAGTGGTCACTCATCATTGACAACTGAGTTTCGTAGCTCCGTTTGATTGTTTCCACCTCGTCCTGAACGAGTAAATTATAACACAAGATCAGTGAAGAAATAGCGGTGGTTAACAGTTTTGTCAATTGTTGTTAAGCACTGCTTAAATACATGGTTTCCCTCCCTATCTCCACTTATGGCCAGAAATGCAGCCAATGGCAAAAATGGAAGATTTGGCGAAATTTCGCCACCTGCCATTCTTGCCAAATCTGCCACGCTTCCATAGACCCTCGCTAAAGTAAAGCTGATTTACCTATCTGCCAAATCTACCAAATAAATAAATAAATAAATAATAAAAAAAAAAACAGAAAAAAAAACAAAACTAAACAATAACTTGAAGGAAAAAGAACTTTTCAACAACGCTTAAAAGAATTAGTCTCACTACTAAATGCAAACTAATTTTCAACACAGTACATATTTCGTTGGTTAGTATCGTTCAGTGTTCTTCTTTGTCATGACAGTATCCTGCTAGAAATATAACTTAATTATCCCAAGATAAATTCATAACACATAAAGACAAACACGGTTACCTCTAGCTGCCTGACCCTAGAGTTAGCCGTCTTTAGATTCTTCCCCAGCTCTTGTTTTGTCTTCTCTGATTGCTTCATTCGTCGGTACAATGCACGACACTGTAAGAAAACAAGGACAGAGTGGGTTAGTTCGTGTGACAGGCTTCTTTTACGAAAGTGGTAATCAGTTGGAAAAATATACTAAAACCAAAGCGCTGGGAGAGACCTGGGGAGAGCTTCTATCTCATCTTCTCTCCCTAGTTCTCTCTCTTATTTCAATCTATGATGCCCGCAAGAAAACCAGCTAAAATGTTTTGGTTGCAGAGTACTGAGTCAACGCAACCGATTTCATTTCAATAGACCCTTTCACAGTTATGGACTCAGTTGCCATGGCCTTTTAATAGAAAAGAAGAAAGAAATGAACTTGTTTTGTTACAAGTTTTCCTGTCTTTCGTTTTTTTTTAACTCTGAATATTACGGTAGGATCTTGTAAGAGTAATTTCTTCCGATTTTCCCTTTTTATTAATATATTAAAATATAATGGCTAGATAAATTACAAATAGAAGGCTAAGCCTAGCTATTTAATGCAAATTCAATAAATATCTTTTTACCTCGGCAACTGTGGATACAATTCTACTTTCCCCCATTTGAACCTGCAAACAGATGAGAGGGAGAAAGGTAACACTCCAAACTCGTGTATGCCATTCAAGACCACTCTGGATGAATGAAAAAATGAATGAATGGATGAATGAATGAATGAAAAAATGAATGAATGAATGAATGAATGAATGAAAAAATGAATGAATGAATGAATGAAAGAATAAATAACTAAGCAAATAAATAAATGAAAATAAATAAATAAATGGATTAATGAATGAATGAATGATTGAAAGAAAGAAAGAATGAATGAATGAATGAATGAATGAGAACGTTATCTTAACAGGACAGCCCTTTGTTGGCAAGGCAATATGACATTATTAGTGACTAGTTTCACTCATGTTGGCATACATTGTTTCCTACATTTAGTGACTAGTTTGCATCGCCCTTGATTCACTCATGCTGGCATACATTGTTTCCTACATTTCTCCGCTGCGGTACCACGAGACCCACTTGATTGGACGCGACAGGAGATTGCAAAAAATGTTCTTACATTACCTGTGAGGTCAGTTCCGCTATTCGTGAGGTTAAATGGTTTTTGATCAGCGTTTCTCGGGTTGTCTCGTCCGATTCCTGGAACATAAATTAAGCACCTACGCCGTGAGCGACATGACGCCACCTCAGAAATTTAATGACAGGTTAGTAAAGCAAACACACTAACAAACAAAGAAACAAACAAAGAGAACTTCCACTGTAAACAAACAGGAACTATAATCCCAGAATCAAGTAAGAAAAATAGCAATACTACTACTACTACTAATAATAATATCAACAACAATAGCAACAGCAATAAAAATAACAATAACAATAAAATAATAATAATAATAATACTTATACTACTAATTAAGATAATAATACTCCTACTTACTCTAAAACTAATTCTAACAATAATAAAACGAAACAGAAAAGGAACCAAAGTAATCTTACCTCTTCTTGGCTAAAGATCGCCATACTTCCAAGCTGAAAGGTTAATACAGACAGATTTGAAAAGACTCTCATCGAAAAAAAAATTGTTACAATACAATACAAGATGACGTGAGTGCTTACGTCAGTTGGTGGAATCGGTGCCTCGTGTGACGTCACAGACGATAGAGATGACCGTGAAGAAGACAAGCTGGCTCTGTCAGACTGCAAAAATAGAATACATAATTTATGTTCTCCTCGCCTCTCGAAAGAAACGATCCGGTAGCAAAAAGAGGGTGTTATTGAGCCGTTTTAGGTGACAGGGACAGGTACGCGTTCTAAAATGCGTGCAATTTGTTTTTTAAAGCAAATCAGTAGAAATCAACTTGCATAATATCAAGAAAAAAAAACTGATTGAATAACGTATTCACGATCTACTGTGTGACAGATAGCAGGCAGCAAAAACGGCCGCGCTAGGAAGAAGACAATGCAATTTATAAGTTAAAAAATATGTAAATGTTGGCATAAAATCGAAGGTAGTTTTTTGGTTGGTTCTACTAAAACAACTAGTAAGAGTGAACCCTTTTAGATGTGATCAGCATGGAACTTCTCCATACAAAAACAATGCAAAGTATGACTAACTGTTAATAAGAATCACAGTAATGATCAACTCAGACATCACGAATCAATCTAACGCCAGATTCTCCAAACAAACCTAAAACCAAATGTATCGCAGTCGCTTAAGAAAATGACTACTCAGCTCTTGGGAGTGAAAGGGTTCATTAGACGACTCTGCGCTTCGCTGACTATTCCACTACTGACTCGTAGAAAACTCGAAAAGTCTATTTGTAAATAATGACCGAATGAATCACTCCGTGTTTTTAATCGTTTCTCCTTCGAAATAATTTCATTTGACAAACTGTGAGAAATAACTCAAGGCAGTGTTTTGCCGTTAGATCATACGCTTCCAATTATGACCTAATTACTGTGCTCCAATGTTGCCAATACAGTGTGCGACATGTGATTAAACACTGCGTTACGTGTTCGATGCATCACAACATTATTACTTCAAAAATGTGTTTTTCAAACAAGTTGATAAAGCAGTCTTACCACCGTAAGATAATAACAAGGCTGTAGTTTTGAACGTCGGCTCTTTAGATCTGACGAAGGGTTAACGCTCAAAGTGTAACACAAGAAATTGGGATAATCAAACAAGTTGATAAAGCAAGTCATACCACCGTAAGGTAAAAGAGGGGGGAGAGGTACTGGCGTTTCGAGCGTTAGCCCTCCCCTCTGACGAACGGTTAACGCTCTAAACGCCAGCACCCCCTTTTTTACCTTACGGTGGTATAACTTACTTTATCAACTTGTTTGATTATCCCAATTTCTTGTGTTTCAATTCCCCACCGACGCAGCACCAGTTTCTTTAAAAACTACCACCACAATGCTCAAAATGTAAGCTTCTTCACTCTCTTACGTAGTAAAATTGAAATAGTCCACTCGTTTGATAATCCCTATTGTTGTGTGTGTTCTAATTCCTATGGACGCTGCACAGATTTCTTCAGCAGAAACTAACTAGATCTTACTGTGGAAATATCTCCTGGAACTGCAGACAGCTTTCCTGTCCTTACACGATTAAGCTCCTCTTCCATCAACCGTACTTTCTGACAAGAAAATACTATAGTTGACATCAAACTAAGACCTCTTAATATCGCTGTAATAGTGACTTGGTGTAGTCAGAGTTCATGGAGGAGTTCCCTCTATTAACTCTGGTTCAGTTACGCATCGGGAAGAAGAGCGCGATATTATGAAATATTAATGAGCGCTGAGGCGGCAAATTTGAATACGAGAGCCCTTTGAAAAGATAAGAACTTAAGACAAAGACCCGGTTTTGCTCAAACAGCGTTCGTAAAACTCTCTTCTCTGGCGCTCTTATGTAAGCATTTAAATCTTCACGACCGGGGCTTTTAAAAAGGAATGCTTCAGCTATGATTTTATATCAATAAAAGAAAGTTTAGCGAAGATTACGTACTATCCTTTTGTAGTCAAAAACTAGTAAAAAAAATCATTTGTATGGGAAATACAACTGGTCCGAAGTTGAGAGTTGATTTTGCTAACTTTTGAATGGAAAAACATGTTTCACGACCTGCAAAAAAGGGTTGATTAGTAAGGGCATTTAGTATCCTGTAACAAAAAATGCAGCACTGTTGGTTCCCACAAAGGAGCATGCTTGTGGTGGGTTGTGCGAGACCATTTATCGTGAAATGCGGACGAGAAACGTGTTTTGAAAAAGGTACTTGCACATGTGTAAGTGATTGAATGGCAACAACGGTATCCATTAAAACCCAAAACTCAAGTTCCACCTGAAATTTAATTTTTATTCCATGTCGATTTAGGCCGATAGTGACAAAATATCAAAGATGACGCCACTATCCACTGAAATTGAGACAGAGTAATTAGTTTTGTGCAATAATATTTTTTATATAACGACATTAACTGATCATCGCATAATCAAACTGCGATGATCAATTAATGTCACTACATATTACTCCGCAGTTCAAATATATGGTCTTTCATATATTCATTTGTATCAATATTTTTATATAAAAAAAAAAAGAATTAAGAAAAAGGCGGTTAATCTTCTACTTTGTAAGTCATTTTAAGCGTAATTAAACGAACGCATGAACAACTCATTTACAAACCAAACTTGGTTTTGACAGCTTAACAACCTTGGATATCTTGGAACTAGATCGCCTCTTTATATTTTGAAATACAGTATTTTCGTTCTTTAGTTTAATCAATTTGTTAATCAGAAACGAACATTCTGTCGGAAATTTAACGACAATATCCACTATTTTGAAGGTGAATATTATCTCAAATCTATTTTTTCCCGTTGCCAAGTTCAGTGGATATATATCAACATTTGCAAACTACTCTTAGGAAAACCACATTCACCTTGGCTTCTTTCTCGAATTTCACTTGAAGAAGTTGTGACTCGAGCATCCAATGTTCTTTAGCTTGCTCCAGTTTAGACACTCTCTCTTGACTTACAACAATCTGTCACAAACAAGCAAAAACACTGTCTGCTCAAAACAAATCCACCATCCCTCTAAGCCTCTGCCTCTACTTAATTTGTACAAAGTTTGCACTCAGGAGTATCAATAGTTGCTGTGAAGACTCAAAACTGATTTGGGTATTCACAGCCAATGACACTGTGGCATTACTGACGTACAGCCAATAGCTTCACGACTTAAACGACCAATCACAAAGTTGGACAGAATATGAATACCACCACCCCACCACAAGCAACTCTCTTTACTCTGATGACGACCTCCGCTCAGATTGTTGAAACGTCAATCAACGTCACCAGACACAATTCTTTTCAGAACTTCTAACGCCGGGACGATCAAACTCTACGTATATACAACTTCCTCTTAATTTGCCACTTGCACTGGCCATAATATTTTTGTTATATTTAAATATATATATCTCAACAAAATACGACACATGCAAGCCTGTAATTATTTTGAATCTTGTTCACAATGACTTCACTTCGTTTTCTTCAGTTTTCTTTTGCCGTGTAGCGGCTCTTTTAAGGTTTCCTACAATCATTTGGCATCCGGAGATTTTCTTTGCGTGGCATTGTTACCGCCATCACAGACACATTGTGACTTATAAAGGAATCAATTTATTAGCTTTTAAGAGTAAGAAAGCGCAGTGTTGCTCCTACTTGTTGCTGTAACGAATCTTTGCTCTCAGCTGAAGTAAGTAGCATCTTGTGGTTGTGAAGGGCCTCTTTGTATGGTACCGACTCAGGACAAGGCTGACAAACAACAAAAACACTTAATAATAATAACAGTAATAATAATAATAATAATAATAATAATAATAATAATAATAATTATTATTATTATTATTATTATTCTAATAGAACCCAAAAAATTCTCTGATTTTTCCCTGACTTATCACTCACCTTAAAACAATTTAAGAACCACACACACTCTACACTCTACACTCTACCACACTTAATAAAATGGCCGAAGGAAAACACCGGTTCCCAAGCTTCCTCGGATTTATGTTCCTTATGTGAAAGAAGGCATTCACAACAAAACCACTGACCAAAAACACTGCACCTAAACGCATAACTCATTGCACATCGACCACTTCCCAAAACGTTGTGGAACCCTGAAAACAAAATTCCCTGACTTTTCACTGACTTTTTCAAGAACTAAGACTTTCCCTGACTTTTCCCTGACCGTGGCAATCCTGCCTTAAATCACGGCGGTACAACTTACATTTGTCAACTTGTTTGACAAACTTTCCTGCTGTCGGAGCACCAGTTTCTTTAGAAGCTAACTCCTTCACACTATGAGAGTGGCACTGGTGACCAGTGTTACTTCACCCGAGTGTGATTTATTGCCTATCTGATTAAAACTGGAGAGTAAAACGACAAAAACTCACCTTTTGAAGTTTCTGTATATAGTCTGCTGCATGGCGCCTGAATACGACCACAGCAGGAGACGAAGGTAACTGAAAGCCATAACGAAATGTCTAAATCAGAATATTTTACGTAAGACTACGCGAGTCACTAGGCCTCTACAAAGCCATAAATTATCAAGGGTCCTGATGCGGAAAGAACTACTTAATGGAAGCCAACTCCTGAACACTACTGTATTGTGGTACTGTTTGTTTTACTATAAAGTCTGGTTCTAACTTTTTCATCTGTGTATCAAACCATCTAGGGTGGCCATTCTTTGTAAAGCTACTGAACAGTACTGTACTATGGTGCCGTTTGTTTTACTATACAGTCTGGTTGTCACTTTTTCATCTGTGTATCAAACCATGCAGTGTGACCATTCTTTGTAAAGCTACTGAACAGTACTGTACTGTGGTAGTGTTTGTTTTACTATACAGTGTGGTTCTAACTTTTTCATCTGTGGATCATACCATGCAGTGTGACCAATCTTTGTAAAGCTACTGAACAGTACTGTACTGTGGTAGTGTTTGTTTTACTACACAGTGTGGTTCTAACTTTTTCATCTGTGTATCAAACCATCTAGGGTGGCCATTCTTTGTAAAGCTACTTAACAGTACTCTACTGTGGTACTGTTTGTTTTACGATACAGTCTGGTTGTCACTTTTTCATGTGGATCAAACCATGCAGTGTGACCAATCTTTGTAAAGCTACTGAACAGTACTGTACTATGGTGCCGTTTGTTTTACTATACAGTCTGGTTGTCACTTTTTCATCTGTGTATCAAACCACGCAGTGTGACCAATCTTTGTAAGTCTACTGAACAGTACTGTACAGTGGTACTGTTTGCTTTATGATAGTTTGGTTATCACTTTTTCACCTGTGGATCAAAACCAGGCAGTGCGACCTTTCTTTGGGAAGGTACTGAACAGTGCATGTATTGTACTGTGGTGCTGTCTGTTTTACTACACAGCGTGCGGTGGTGTTTCATTGTACCTCGCTCTCGGCTGCAGTAGAGGCTCCTCTTGTTTTAAAACCAGACTTAGTAGCGAAAAAGTCCACATTACTACTCATGAATCGCCCTATCTGTAAATGAAACACAAATGTCAAGGTGTTGTTTGCTATGTGGAGAGCTGCTGAACAGTACTATGCTGTGATCATCACGTCAGCAGTTATCATGTCGGTCGGACGCTTTCATTTGTGCTCCTCATTTCGGTTTGTTTTGCTACTCTACCTTCTACTGAGCAGCAGAGTTCTTCTGTCGAATTTCAAGCGTAGTGGATCATGTATGCATTTGGATTGTTTCGGAGATTCTCCAAGGTACCCGGAACCTAAATTTCTGCTAGTTACCGGTCGTACCACTTCAGTCCGCCATCTTGGAATTCACGGGAAAGGATTCTCCGCTACAAAGATAACTTATTATCCCAATTCTGTTGCCACTTTCAACTTAGCTCGATTGGCTACTAATGGAGATATAAGTTTGAACCCTGGTCCTGACTGTAAAGCGCCTTCTACTACTGTGAAAAAATCGAAGTGGAAGTTTCCTTGTGCTATTTGTGAATAACCAGTCCGGTGTGATGGTGCGATAGACGGCATCATATCAAATGCATCGATATGGATCTCAAGACGTATGTCACTCTAAGTCATTCCCAAGATTGTTGGCTCTGTAGTGGCAACAGATGCGGTTTACCCTTTGATTTCTCGGACTCGTTCGTTGATTCGTCATTCTCCTAGAATACAACCAAGAGTAACGACGGACGTAACGACGACTCAAGTGGCATTTACGCTCTACGAGATAACGAGCAACTAGAGAATAAAAGGAAAAACCGAAATGGTATATTACTATGTCATCTGAATATTAACAGTATTCAAAATAAATTCGAGGAACTTTTTTGCAACGATCAACAAACTAAAGGCTCACATTATCTTTATCAGCGAAGCAAAAATTGATTCCACATATCCTGATAATCAATTCACCATTCCTGACTATACCTTATACGGCAATGACAGGAAGAAGGGTGGAGGTGGCATTCTGGTCTATGTATCAACGCTACTGCCATGTAAAAGACCGAGGTTCAATAGGACTTTTAAGACCTTGGAGCCTCTTGCAGGTGATATAACCGTTGGTACTACTGACATGATCATCACCGACATATATCGTCCACCCAAACCGGTGTAAGGTAATTATCAACTACTACTACAAATTGGGATAATCAAACGAATTGATAAAGTAAGTTATACGACCACAAGGTAAAAGGCAGGTGCTGCACCTCCTTACTTTTTCAACTTGTTTTATTATTCCAATTTCTTGTGTTTCAATTCCCCACCGACGCAGCCCCGGTTTCTTTATAACATGACTATCCCCACAATACTAATTATCAACTTCAACCTGAAGGATGAACTTGCATTGCTCCCTCCTTGCAGAGGGACTCTGTCACTATTCTTGGTGATCTCAATCTTGAAAGGCTCAAGCCAGATAAAAGTGAAGGAAAATTACTCCCGGACTTGGAGGTGGAACAATAGTTCACACGTCTTATTGATAAAGCTACACGCACGGAGCACAAAAGGGTCAATAACAACCTCTACCCTTATTGATATTTTGTTAACAAACACGCCAGACCAATTTAAATGTGGTGGGATCTACCACCCTTCACTTAGCGATCACGCTCTTATTTATGGAATCTTGAAGAAAAAACTTCCACGGCAACATAGGAAAGTTATAACTTTTCAAAGTTAAAAAAACTTTGATTGTGACAAGTTTTACCCGGGACCTCTCTGAAGCCCCAAGGCATGTTGGAGAAATTTTTGACGATTTGGATGACCAAATCCACTATTGGAATATTCTGTTGACTAATATTACTGATGAGAATCTTCCCTTAAAGAAAATAAGGGTGACAGAAAAGGACGTGCCATATATGACAACAACTTGGAAGAACGCTATTAGAGCTAAAGGCATTAGCAAATTATTATGAGGACAAATCAGATTCCAACTGGGATAAGCTACGTAAATGCCGCAATGAAGCCACGACACAGGGGCGAAGAGCAATCAAGTCGTATTGGAGGGATAAATCGAATCATCTTAAGGAGAACAAAGCAGATTTCTATAGAACATTTATGCAATTCTTAAGCTCGAAGGCCACCGAAAAAAGCTCCGAATTAAATCTCAAACTTGATGAAGATATTGTCAGGAATCAAGACGAAGTAGCGGAAACCTTGGCCGACTACTTTGCGGCAATTGCAGATGGTATTGGTGCGGAGAATGTCGATTCCCTAACCAAAAGTGGTTTCACTAACCACCCAAGTGTCTTAAAAATAGCACAGCATTCGATCCAACATGAAACTCTTGCACTAAAACCTATTCAAAAAGCAGAAGTTCAACAAACAAACAAAGTCTGATTGTGAGAACTGCGTATTATGTAGCAATTGACACACAAGCTGACCTAATTGTTTTATCGTTTATTGAACATTCTAGTTAATGTGGATAATTGTATCATATTATTGTAAATAACCATATTTTTCTATTTTTCTATTTTTCATATCTAAGAATTAGTTTTATTTCAGTGTCCCCAATTAGTAGAGGTTTTTTCCCCTCGGCTAAATACTGTATTTTGACACTTTAATAAAGTCATGAAGATGATGTTCTCGTCTCGGCAGATACTAACAAACCATGTCTACTTCTGCCTCGTCCATATTGGTACAGGTTACTGGGAAAATACGGTAACATGTTCCATACTACAACAACCCGTTTAGAAACGTTAATCGCTGATAAAGCCATACCTTTGATGTAACGGTGAGCAAGCAAACCAGGGAAGATATTAAACACTCGTCGGTGCTTACTAAGGTCTGAAATACATTGTACACGATATAATTAGCGAGAGATTTTCTTTGATTAATATTAATCACAAGTAGTGAAGTGAAAGGTAAATTTCATACCTGAGTTGATGTGGGCAGTTGATGTTCAAGAGACACTTTGGATTGAAAATGCGTTGACAGCACTAAACAATAAGATGACAAAAGATAAGAAGAGACGAGATGAAGTGAGATGAGATAAGGAGAGGTGACCGGGGACAAAATGAAACAAGATAGGACATGTGTTGCACAGCAATCATTCTTACCTTTGACACAGTCACGCAGTTCTTGCAAAGACGTACTCAAATGAATAAATAACATTTTGTAATTCGCTGGTAAACTACCTCCAGTCCCTGAACCTGCGATGGAATGAAATAATCAAAGACTTCAGACTGTAGACAGGGTGGTGCAGTGGTTACCCTGTTGGACTCCCAAGCAGGAGGTCAAGTGTTCAAGACCTGGTGATGGCACTGTGTTGTCTCCTTTGACAAGGAACTCAACTCTCTCTCTCTTATCTCAGGCCTATAAATGAGCACCAGCGATATAATGCTGGGGGTAGCCCTGCGTCAGACTGGCTTCCCATACAGTGGGGAGTAACAATAATCCCAGGTGCTTCCCTGCCGAGATGAGCTCCAACGGTGTGAGCCTCAGGGCTTGTGTGCAAGTTACAAAAGGCATATTTTGAATCAGCTGAAACAGTATTTAACAGGAAGACTTGGATACGACATTATAAATGAAATTCATCAGCTGAGACAAATCACATGTACAATTTAAGATCTGAGGACCAATCCATACATGTGTCTCTTGTGCAAAACCAATAGACTTAGGGACCGTTCATTTTTTATGAGTGAGGGGGGGGGGGGGGGGAAAGCACCATTTAAAAATTGCATGACCCCCTCTCAGCTTGCCATTTTTTCAGCCCTCCCTTCCTCGTAAATCAAAGTAGGACTATGGTGAACTCGTGGATATGTTTACAAAACAGAGAAAAAAGAAATAATTTAAAAATTAACGAGGTGTTTTTTCAGAGTTGTGATTGAATGAACTTGAAGATAATTTTAATAATCTATAATCACAACATAAAAGTGACCAGGGAGCTGAGTAGCTTTTTGAAATAAACATACAGTGAGTACATGACGCCAATCATTTGACTACACTAGGCATCAGTTATAAGGCAGGTGGCAAGCATACAGTTGTTAAAAAATTTGATAACTTAACATTAGGGTACAGGATTAAATGGCACCGAAACCAAATGTAGTTCTGGTATCCTGCTGCTCACTGTCTGTGAGTTCGAAGTTTCTAACACATGTAACAGGGTCCTTCTGAATAAGGTCTGAATTTTGTTGCCATGACATTGTCAATTTTATCATCATTATAGTTTTTGTTGTCTACAAGTCTATTCAATGTATTCAACAGAAATATCCACCTTGATTCTGCAGCTGATAATGAACAAAACCATGTAGGACAGCCCAGCTGACTAATCATACCAAACAAGTCTTTCTTGCATTTTTGCAAAGTATGTTAGTGATGATCTTAAAATCCTTAAGACTCTCAATCCTTTATCAAGTTGAATTAGTTTATTTACATTACCATCTCATTTTAGGTTATCAGTGGTATATATATTCAGGGTTGCACTTAAAAAAAAATCACACTTTCCATCATTAATACAGCAATACATCTTTGTTTTTATCCTTATAACTTCTTGTTTTTACAATGTAAATATGATGAGTCACACAACAGTAAGCAAAACAGGTAAGACTATTTTTCCAACATGTCTACTTCAACACAATCTAGTTCACTTCAAGGTAAATTCGGAAATCAATAGACAGAAAACTTTTCATTGTAACGGCTTGTGGTGTATTGTATATAATATAACGCTTAATACATTTTCTACATGACTTACTCTTTTCGAACCCTTTAACGACTTTCTTACATTGTAATCTTCATGGTTCTCCGCCATGGCATGCGCCTCCATAAATGGTAAGCGTTGACATACTTCTTGACCGTCCCAATACTTCTCCAACTCCATTCCTGTTCGTACTAACACTTAAATCAGTAGAAACGTCCTCCATGCGATGTTTCTTATCCAGGTTGGCCACAGAAGTTCTTCGGTTTCACACCATGGATTCGTCAATTTATTCTGTTTTCAGTAGTAGTTTCGTTCAATAACGAGTACTCATTTCGCTCATATAAGTTCTCATTCAAGTGCTAATTTCGCTCTATGAGTTCTCATCAAAGCTTACTACATTAGCAAGAGATTTTCTCATCTTCAGATCACTTTCGAGCCAACTGAAATTCATATACTGCTTGTAATCTTGGGGGCGGTCGATGACGGTCGATGTCGGAAAAGCGAATAGTTATCATCTGTTCACGTTTAGCGCCTGGCCGAGTAAAAGGCTCATGAAATTCAGTCTCCAAGTTGGTTATTGTCCTAACTGGAAACATTTAAACTCCTTTTGATTTTAGTAAGACCGCTAATGAGGCCCTGTTAGTGAGGTTCTTTATGTCGCGCGTCTGAGTTTCAAACCTTTTCACGTCGCAATTTCGGAAGGTCGAAGGTCGCTGTCGTAATTTCCCGTGAGCGGCTCGTCGTTCGTCGCCATTTCAGGTCCTTTATGTCGCCGTTTCAAGGCCATGTCGCTTTTCGAAATTTACCCCTAACAGGGCCTCGCTAATCGTCCCCTTAAGCTACAAAATCATTACAAACTCTGGCAACGGTACGATACACTTTCAGCGTGAACTTTCATCAACAGACTTCCGTGACTTCGGTCACGACAATTGTCGTCTTCATATCGGTGCCCCCGAGTTCTATCCGACTAATTACGAAGATGTCTACACTGGAGTGAGTGAGTGAGTGAGTGAGTGAGTGACAATTTGCATATCGGAGTCCCCACAAAAACTCGCAAATACGCTTCGCGTATCCACGAGTTAAAAATGAACGGTCACTTACTAACATAACCACCATGAGTCCCATTGTACGTAATTGCTTCCCTTTACAGGCAGAGATCTCATGTATATACCCACCACGAATCCCATTGTATGTAATTGTTTCCCTTTACAGGCTGAGATTTCATGGATATACCCACCATGAGTCCCCTGTATGTAATTGAATGGTACATTGAAATAATTGAATGGTGCATTGAATAATTTAACATGTGTCACGTAGCTGGGGACTCATGGTGGGTATATACATGAGATCTTTCCCAAACACTGTATAAAATAACATTAACTATCAAACTGTGCTGCCTATGCAACTCACTTGCTGATGCCAGCACTCCAATGTAAGTGTCAATCTTACTAAAGACAATAATTAACTTTCTAAGAGAGTGAAGTAATGATCTGTTGTATGCCTCCAGTGTGCTGGAACAGGTTGACGCCTTGCACTCCTCGCTAGTACTGTCAGGAATACAAAATAGGAAAAAATTAAAGTATTCAGTTTGTTACCAGTATTGGCATTCAGTTTGTTACCGGTATTCAGTTTGTTACTAGTGTGTGATTCTCAGAAAAGTCAACTGATCAGAAGAAAACTAAAACAACTGTTACAAAGTTGCAGTTACAAGTCGCAGAAGTGAGAATATTGTGATCATCTGTTGAACCAATTATTATTGCTTGCCTACCTCAATACATAATATGGAAGTAGCTTCTTAAGATAGCTGACATATTTGTGAAATGCTCCAGCAAAATCTTCAAAACCAGGGATAGTTTCCTAAGAGATAAAATAATAATAATAATAATAATAATAATAATAGAATTGGGTTACTAAATGAAAACACACATGATTCCCTGCAACTCTGAGTTTCGTGCTTACGCACTCAACAGGCAGATTTAATCAATTAATGATGAGTGCGTAAGCACGAAACTCAGAGTTGCAGGGAATCATGTGTGTTTTCATTTAGTAACCCAATTCTATATACCGCTCTACACAAATGTGTATTGAGCACTATTCAGCAGTGTTTTCTACAACTTCTCACGATTAATAATAATAATAATAATAAACAGGTGAAGACCACTACAAAGCAACAACACTAGGGCAGACTTTTTCTTTCGGTGGAGGATGGAGAAAGAGCAACACAAAATATGATACCCTTAGTTTGGCACACAGAACAAGGAACCTTTCCTGACAACAGAATTTTTCCTTACCATTGATATTAAAGAATCTGTCTTGATGCTGTTGTAAAAGGAGACAAATGCCTGATCAACAGCTCTCAATACTGTGGCATTCTCATGAAGATAACTACAAAACTGAATACAAAATATATTCAATAGGTTTCATACACAGAATCACAATGTGAGTACAGGAAAAAGGTTTAAATTAGCTACATGTAACAGGATTGAAACACAGAACATGTAGTGTCTTGAATCATCACTAACTGTTTCAGTTATCTAGAAACTTCCTATATAACACATCTGTTTATTTGTAATACATAAATAAATATGTTATTCACTGATCGGGAGCTCTGTATGGGAAAAAACTGTGCTCAAAGTCTTGAGAATGGCTTGAGGCCAAAGGCCAAGTGCCGTATTGAAGACCAAGAGCATAGTTTTCTCCTATGCGGACTGACCTACATGTAGCCCGGTAAATAACTTAATGTTTTTTTGGTTGTCTTCTTTTTTAAGTAAGAAAAGAAATAGGAAATTGCTACAGTGGTGAAAAAATCTAGCCCCTGGACTGTGTCGTAAAAAGCTGAAACGGTCACGCACTCATGAAGAGCCAATCAGATTTGAGGATTTAGGATTCCAACCTGCTCAGATGCTTGAGAAAAGAATAAGGAATGTAACCAGCCAACACTCGTGCACTTCATCTTTGCACAGTTCAGAATTTGATAACCAATTAAATGAAGATCCAGCATACAACTAGAGCTCTGCTTCTCTCTTCCCTTCAGTGAAATATTCATCAAAAGCAGAGATTTAACACATACCTTTTGTGTGACAGGAGTAATCTGCTGTTGAGCTGACTCCACAAAAAATGTCTTCAATCTCTATATCAATATAAAATAAATGTCATTGAGCCATTTATCTTCAAACATGTTTTATGCTAATGCAATGTTAAAATTGATTCTTCCAGCAATGATAAATTAATTAGCCATTATGCCTGAGATACAGCATGGGTAGCTGGTGTACAAAAAACAGGATGGGGGATGGGAGGTTGGGTGCAATATTAAAGTTTGAGGATAAGCTGCAAGCACCTTTAGTTTTGTACTCAAACTCATTGTGCACCAACTCACCTTCACCCCTTTGAATGCTTGCTACTCAGGCGAGGAAGACTGAAGTCTGCAGGTCTTGCAGTGAAAAAGTCAACATCCTAAGCTGAACCCTACCTGCTCAGTGTATGTGTGAAAGTTCGACATTCCTGACACAAGCTCATGAACAAGCTCTACTGCCTGGCAGATCAATTCTTTAGCTTTAACCTGGGTAGGAAATAAAAATTAATCACTTATGAAACAGCACTTAAAACTAATGTGATCCTCTCTGTGTACACAAAGTTTAAACAATAATTAAAGTATATTGAGAAAAGGTAAAAAAACTAAACTTGTAAAAGGCAAACTTAGAAATAATTTATTTGTTTTCAATTTGCTTTGAAACATGTTAAAAGAGACAATGCTATTTAATTGTCCAAATCCTTCTTCTTAAGACTGAGGCACAAGATGAAAAATGATCAAAATACATGTACGGATTATTTTGTAAGTTACAGCTTAATGACTTATAACATGAACCCTTGACATACCTGGTGCCTATGATCATGTGTTGGTACATTCAACTTGTTCAATTCTCTTAAACCTGATTAAGAAGAATAAAAATTCTAGGCTTGGGTCTGACTTGGCATACAGTATCTTTAAAAAAAGCACTCTCAATATTATCATTAATAAAAAAAAGTGCTTTCCTCTGTGCCTTTCTTTTTAAACCACTGTTATGTCAAATGGTTAATTAAAGAATCATGGATGCATTGATGGCATTTATCCTAAGGCAAAACTATCAGTTCAAACTATAAAATAGCCTGGATGTTAACTGTTTCAAACAAGATTAATAAAAGGAACTTAACATAATTCAATTTTTTACTTACTTGTATCATTGAATGGAAGCTTTTCTATCACAACTTTTGAAACATCATCTTGTGAAGAAAACCAGTGAAAAAAAAAAAAATTAATTACAAAAAGGGTTAATTCATAAACAAATTAATGTTTACTTTTTGGTAAATACATTTATATCAAAACATAACAGTATTTTGTTAAAAACTAACTTCACCTAGCTGGTGCTGTTAAAAGAGCTCATAAAGTAAAGGGGGTAAAACAAAAATAATATGAGGCAGAGACATTGTAAATCCTTGCAGACCTGGGAGACTGGAATGAATAAACGATAACAACAACAACAACAAATATTCATAAGCAACAAAAGTGAAGATTTCAGTATCATTTTCTGTTAAGTGTCCAGTGAGTTGCATCAAATCAAAAAGTCAAGTTTTAAGGTTAATGACATAAAGATATGACATAATTTCAGATTATGATTCTGCAATCTGTGGTGCTGGTTTATCAAAAATGAGACCAGTCAAGAGGAAACAATGTATTTGTGGACAGTCATTTTCTTCAGTGGGTTTTTGGATCTAGTTCACAAGTGTACATGTGAACCACTCCATTAAAGGTTGTGGGGGTACATAACATTTGAGCAAACCTACCATATCTGGAGGTCATTTCCTTGTGCAGGAGCTTAAGCTGTTGGTGGCTAAATTGAAAACAAATAAGGCTATCAATGAAAACACCTGGAGATGGTTTTTCTAAATCAATTTTACAATAATTATTATTCAAGTCAATATTTATACAGGAACATCCAATTCAGCAAGGCTAGGTTGAATAGAGGCCTGATGTAACACATCAACAATACGTTTATACAGAGAACATTGAGTAGACATAGGACAGGTCAAGAAGACTTACCACTCAGTTGTCAGTGCTACCCGAGTAATAAAGCCAGATCCAAACTGTAAATGTTGACATGTGTAATGTGTGAAAAATCTAATAACAGGATGCTGATTTAAATCTTAGCATGCACACGCATCCACAGGTACATCCATCAGTTTCACAGAGCCATTTCTCTGAAGATGACTGTAGTAGACTGTCAAAAATTCAGTTGTTTTTCTGTTTTCATACTTAGGATTTGCTTTTAACATTCTTAATAATTTTATTGTACAATGATTACTAATCATTATATATCAGAGGCCTCACCTTTTTTCAGCTTTTAAACTTGCCACTTTTAATTCTTCTTCTGTCCTTTGGAGCTTGGCCTTATGGAAAATGGGAAGAAATTGGAAATAAAACCTTCAGCTCAGGGATAGTCATTTTAAAAGATGGTCAACCAAACATCCTCACCTCCAACAAAGCACGCTCTTCATGAAGTTTATCAACAACCATTTTGTGTTTTTCATTGGCCTCATTAAGTACTTTTTCATGGCTAGTAGAATTTCTATCAGAAAAGAATTGAATTAGGCATAGCTGTACTTTGAAAGAAACTCACGAAAAACAACAGATGTGAAATTATTGGCCAACATTTACCCTAGATGCAGGCAAGAGCAAGGTTAGCACATTAATTGTGTGCAAACATTTTAATTTGATGAATTACTGTTAACATATTCTCATCTAAAGTTTACAGAAAATTCTTACCTTTCCAAGACTTCTAACTTCTCTTGGAGTTCTAATATTGTTCCTTTATGTTCTTGGGTCGCCTCATATAACTAATTAGTAATAAAAATAGTCCTACCACCATTATCTATGTATAAGAATAGATTTGAAAATTATTTCATTTAATGTACAAGTTATGGTATTTCACAATAGCTGATATAAAGTACACATTTAAAAATAGTATATTTTAATATACTTCAGGCAAACTGTTCCACATCTCCAGTTTTCCATTCACAAGGATCAGAAATACAGTTGATCCATAAAACATAAATTCACTTCACTTATACTCAGTGATTTATGCTGAAAAAAATGTTTTATTCTGGAGTGATAATTTGGAAAGAGAGATTCTGAACATTATTGTTATTACAAGGAACTAAGTTTTTTAAACTGATATATCAATGTCAATTGCTGATCAGCTAAATGACATTCACGTTTTAGGTTTGCCTGTCGAACTCTCTCCTTAAGAGTTTGGCATAATACCAAGATAGTCACCTCTCTTTGCAATCTTTCATTTTCTTGAATTTTTATTTGTAATTCTTGGTCCTTAACATCTCCATCATCTCTGGGTATTGCATTTGGCTGCAATGAATAAAACAAATTAAAACAAATCATTGCCACTGAGCAGTGATTGTAACATGAACTTCAAAACTTAGTGGGACAAAACAACTCAAAGAAGTGTTAAAATACAGCGTGTCCTACAATTTGAAAAAACAAATTATAACCAATAATTGTCGCACATTATTAAACTTAAAAGCTTAGAGAAAAAAGAGTAATTTAAAGAGTGTTGTAATAGTAGAATGTATCCAACAAATTTAAGGTTTTAGTATGTTCCAGATTTGTGATCTGAGATTGTATGGATCATGAAGCATCAAAGAAACCAATGATCAGTTCATTTGATGTGCCAACTTACATACTCATCATACAGCATATAATGACTTATAAAATGTAACTGAATTCTGTGGATTAAACCAGTTCCATAGTATTATTTTGTATCTTAATTAAGACTAAAAATTATTATTTATGCTCTTTTGTACTAACAATAATTATTTATTAATTATCAATAAAATAGTACACAATAGCATAAATAATTTTGGATTCTTAGTTTAAATCTTAGTAGAAAAGAGCATATATTCTTTTATTCATTAGGGTTTCACTGATTCAGCTATTAAGTAAATATCTGTAAGAAAAGCACTCTACACATGGTGTTAATTTGGAAAAAAAACTGTTTGGCATCATTGGCATGTGACAAACCTTTGTCAACATTTTCCAGCTTTGCAATTTGGTTAATGATTCTTATTAAAAGTAACTGCAAGAGTCGGATCCACCAGTCAACTGTTATACTAACCTTTCCCTTTCTAATCCTTCCATCAGACTCATCAAGATCTTCTTGTAAGACAGCCACTCTTTTAGACAGCTGAATAATAAACACAATCAAATGAACCGGTATTATTATAGGTGTGGAGTTACAGTGGTGTAGTGACATGGCTAATACTGTAGACTGGGATGTACTCTTGAACTGAGGATTTGTACAAATTGAAGTTGAATCAAATAACGTTCAATTCACCTCCATTAAGTCAATGCAACTATCAATAGCTATTGTCCAATTAACTGGAAGTCTAGTTGCATGGGAACAAAGCCATGGTGAAGGGAAATATGCAGCAATTTGTTTTACTCGGAGATACAGTAGGGTAGTGGTTAGCACATCGGACTTGGGAGTGGGATGCCAGGTGTGGGTTTGATTCCACCCTCTCTCTCTCTCCACCCAGGTGTATAACTGGGTGCCTTGAATATAACGCAGGGGGTAACCCTGAGTTGGACTAGCATCCCATCCAGGGTTGAGTAGCAATACTCCCAGGTGCTTCATGCTACTGACACCAGGACAAACTTCTGCCATATGGACTTTAAGGTTTGTGTGAGCCTGTATGATTTACTTGCTCTTTGAGCGTCTGCTGGCAAATGGTACCATAAGAAAGCAAACTAGACTTCCAGGAAGAAAAGTTGTCCCATCAATGACCAGACATTTGCTTTATGGTATCAACAAAGTACATAGCTGACTGAACTAGATTTGAGTGTATTGGCCAGCCTTCAGTAGAAGCCCTGGTCATGAATTTATGTCTCTGCAAGCAAGACCAAAAACAGGAAACCAAGATCATGATTATATTAAGGTTTAGTAAAACACGGCTACCAGCTACTTCATATGAAGCACTTTCCTTTGTTATCACATTAGACTTTCAAATCTTCTTGATACATTAATTTTTACTTTAACTTACATTGCTGAAAGAGAAGACTTAAATTACATATTGAAAAGAAAAAAAATACAATGGCTCACTTGATCATTTCTAAACTGTAAGCTATCCAGTTCTTGTTCATATTTCCTGATTGCCTGGTCCTTCTGCCTCACAGTTTCCTGTAAAATATACCTTCTTATTATATCTCTCAGTTAGTATGCGTGCTGTGATTGGTCAATTTAGCAGGCTGTACTTCACTGTACAGCCCGCTAAATTCAAAAATTGTTTTGGTCGCCAAAATGTCTCTAGAGATATAATAAAATTACAAATATGTTACAAACCTTGTTTTCTTGGTCTGTACAGCTCCTCGTTTTTCTGCCCGGATTTATGGCCCATGCACTCGCGCCTGGGCCATAAATCCTTGCAGAAAAAACTTGGTCTGTAACTTACAGTATGGATCTCAATCTCGGTTAGTAAGAGGTATCTATTAAATCAAAACATAAATAAATTTACAGCCTGTTGATTTCAAATCTGACTCCACGAATTCTTTAGTAAGTCAAACACACAAGTCTAAGTATTTAAAATATTCATGCAGGAGAAATCAAATTTGTGGCAATTAAAGTCTTCTGAACCTGCAAAGTCTTTGTCTTTTCTTGTTCCTCTATTACTGCTTTCTTCAAAACAGTGTTCTGGGCTCTTAGCTGTAAAAAGGTAACAGAAGCACTTCCAATGAAAACATTGTGGTTAAATTTTATTCTTTGTTTAAATTTTACTTTCCTTTGTTTCAAACTCATTATCACATATTACCATAGCAAACACAAAGGAAACTAAAATTTAAACCAAGGAAAAATTTAACCACAACAAATACAAAATATGTACTGACATCACTCCTTTACAGCATCTTTGTGAAGTGAAGCTTGTATACTTGAAGAAAAAATCTGCACTTCAACCTGTAATTTCAATATCAACTCAAATTGGACTTCAGTGTTCTGGAATTGTATTTCTCATATATTGCAGCAGCCATGATCATGAATGTTCTTTAACTCTTTCCCTCCAAATTTATGAGTAGTAATTCCCCTTAGAGGGTGCCATAGAATTTTCTTATTCATTGGTTTGGAGAGTCTGATGTTCAATTAATTTAAAAAATTGAATCCGGCAATTTTCCCAATTTTCATCCCATACTTGCTTGAAAATGTTCTTAAAAAATAGAGAAGTTCATAAATGATCATCTCTTGGAGTGAAACCGTTTAATGAGATATATTAATTTAATGTTATGTATCAAAACATAATACAGTCAACTCTCTTACAGCAACCACCTCCTGTAGGTGACCAACTCTCATAAGCAACCACTTTGTCAATAGCTGCATTGTTTGTCAGTCAAATACTGTTTCAAAAACTCCCTCATAAGCAAGCACTTTGTCAATAGCCATATTGTTTCTCAGTCAAATACTGTTTCAAAAACTCTTTCGTTAGTGCGACCACTAGGTACTCAGATTTCTTAAGCGACTCTGGCCACTTTCTAGGCCAGAAATTTGACATATTCCTTTGTTTTCTGTTTCTGGTAAGCGACACCTTGGCACTATCGTGTATGATTGTAAGCAAATCATTACTTGAAGGTCACAAACGTTTAGTTTTTAATAGCGCCAACCGGAGTACTGACAAATAATAACAGTTTGCTTACCAAAAGGATGGCTGTAATAAGATTTGAAGATAAGCAAGCGGATTGTTACAGTGATATGTGAAATGATAAAGGAGTGAATCAATCCTGGGGGAGGGTACTTCCAGAAAAATTGGGTAGGAGTGTGTGGCCCGCTTCACAAAACCTTTATCCTATTTATGACCAAAATCTGCGATTTTCCCTACCCTATTCATGACCTGACCAAACATTTGATACCCTATTAATTTTATGACCTGACCCTTAAATCAATACCCTATTTCCAGAACTGCTTTATAATCATTTCCCTAGATCAGACCAATGTTAATGTCAATGCTTATCTTCTCTTATTACCTCCGCCAAGGAGGTTATGTTTTCACGCCTGTCTGTTTTTTTGTTTGTCTGTCTGTTAATCGTTTTACACAAAAACTAATCAACGGATTTGCACCAAATTTGGTGGAAAGGTCACAAATATACCCAGGATCAATCGATTAAAATTTGGGATTTATCCGGATTAAACTCCGGATCTCAGATCCAGATGAGTGTAACATCAGGTGTACATATGTGGCGGGGTGGAGGTATGCGCTCTACCAAGTGCCCTTCTAGTTACGTATGTTATAAGACTGCATATGCAAAGTTTTGAGCTCAGAATTCCACTCCGTAAAGCGAGTGCAAACATTGATACCCTATTTATTACCAAATAGGGCCACACATACCTATAAAGTGCACATAAGGGAGTACCCCCTGGGAATCAATGCTGCATGATAAGCAAATGAAGAAGATTTGGAGTTTTGTAAGTGCATGTGTCACTCTAAGGTGTTGTTTTTTTTTATTTCCAGGTACTGTTTGCTGAAAATTGAATTTCAGGTGATTTTGATTAACAAATGACACATTTTAAACTGTATTGTACTTTTCCCGAATAGTGTTGCTCATAAAAAGAGCAAATTAGTTTCAAGAAGAGAAAACCTTGCCTACTTGCCTAATTTTAGCTTCTAAGGTAATATATTTATGTAATTACATTAATTGATTGAGTTTGAGCCTAACTTATTGATTTTCCTGTCAGTGACCACCTCCTATAATTGACCACTTTGTCTGGCACCAAGGGTGGTTACTTACAAGAGAGTTGATTGTAAATAAGATACTTGGAACTACTTTGGAAAATTGAAAAGGCTTGATAAAAAAACAAATAATCAAACACACAGCATAATAATTAATCAAAAAATTCATTCTTACATCAGCTAGGTTACATGTTTCTATCCACATTCAATATTTTGCGTTTTAACAGATTCCACTGATGAAGCCTAATATTAATTTTTCATTGGATCATGATTTGGATTAATGGAAATTACTTTGCTAAAGTATTTTATTGCCAAGACCTTAATAACCCCTTGAGTAGTGACTAATCGACAATAAAGTTATCAATTGAAATTAGGCCATACATAATTAAGTCACAAGAGTAAACGGACAAAAAATAATTTCTGTGCAAATACGTGTAGACCGAATGGGATAAGATTACAGCTTTCGACCTAAGATCACGTTAGCGGCAAAACATATGTGCATACCATAATTAGTAAAGGCAAATATTACCTTTGCGTATTCAGTCGCCAACTTCTGATACTTCACCTGGAGTGGCTGTGAGTCTGCACTCATCGCAGCTATTTAAAATCAACGCGCTTGGATGCTATATAGAAAATAATGTTGAGGTGCAATTTGTGACATTCTGATCCGCCATATTGTTATTCTTCAATTACTGACCACGTGATTTCTAGGCACGGAAACCACGCACTGCAAAGTCTCATGGGATTTCGGAACAAAAACAATGGCGGACTAGGTGGAAGTTCGCGTGGACTAATTTTTTTAACATTGTTTCAACAGCCAAGGTGATTTTAGCACAGAACGTTATCGAGGAAGGTAATGGCAATGTCTCATTTTTATGCGAGGCGCATGTTTTCAACTTCCACGTTAATTTACAGGTTGTCAGCTGTGTCTGTTTATACCCGTTATATCACGTTTGCAGATTCGAATTCAAAATAGATCAGAAGACAGAGCTAGCTAGCTTGTTTTTACGAATGGATTTGGAACCTACTGACCTGCACCACAGCAAAGAGAGTGATACAAAACCAAATGCTGCCACAGATGTCGAAAGAAGATCTACTTTTGCCGATGCGCGTGCTGACGAAAGCGCGTGCATCATCTGCAGTGGTGAAACAAGTACACAAACGACAAGTCTTGCTGATGTTTCTGCAAATACAGAAGAACTGCGTCAAGTTGTTGACGATTTGCAAGTTGAAACACAAAAGAAAAAACGCAAGAGAAGAAAAAAGAAAAAGCTCGATCCCGAGCTCTTTGCAAGGACATCAGATGATGTTAACTGGGCTATAAATTGTGATGTAACAGCAGATGCATTGTCAGCAGTTCCTGAGGCAGCGAAACAGCGTAACAAGCAAACAGAAGACAAGCAAACTTTGGACGATGCGGTAGATTATCAAGGCAATCAAAAAGATGGCACCAAAAAGAAGAGATCAAGAAAGAAAAGAAACAGTCAGGTAAACACTGAAGAGAAAATGGCGGAGAGAGAGACTTCTCCCTCATATGTTGCGGAGGTTGAACGGAACGACGAACACGAAGATGCTGCGATCTCTGGCAATGCAGGAACCGGCAAGAAAAAAAGAAAAAGGCGTAGAAAATCTAAAAAAACAGGATTAGAGGAGAGTGGAGGGAAAGAGGAAGGAGAAGGCACGAAGGCATTAACTCCTCCGCCATCTCATGACAGTATGCTTGGAAGAGGTACACCATATCGAACACCGAAAAGCAGTCGTCACAGACAGAGGCCACTGTTTGAGCAACACTGGTCAATTGAAAGGGTGTCTGATGGTTTGAAAAAAGGAGAACTCGTAAAAGGTGGGCTGTGAATGTGAATAAATGAAGTTTGATATATGTGAACTGCGAAAGAAAGTTTTAACACGTGAAGGATCGTCGCAGTCATGTATGCAAGTTAATTAGCTGCCAGGATAAGACCTTAAAAAATCTACCAAAAAAGCTGTGGGGCGTTAGTAATATTGGTCGTTACAGAAATGCTTGTAGGACCTAAAAAGCACCTTGAAATCTGTGTTCTGTGAGTCAATTTCTTTGTTAGGATGCAGTCAATCGCATCTTATTTGAATGTCCGCAGCAACTGCTGAAGATGATTCTAAGGCTTATTCACTGTATCTAAATTAATGAGTTACGTCATTAAAAACACAACAATAGATCTCCAACCTATAACAGTAAAACTATAAGACTAATACAATAGAACTCCAGTATAGTCAAACATTATACTTATTAGTAAAAATCTACTAGTATACAAATGAAAATGCTGCAATCTGATTGGCTGAGCTACTGCACACTATTTAAACAATAGAGTGTTTCTGTTGAGGAACTATCGGCTGATAGTTGCCCCGCGGAAATTTCATGTTCTTAAAACAAATATTTGCCCGAGAAGCGAAGCTTCGAGGGCAAATATGCTAGTTTTAAGAACATCAAATTTCCAAGGGGCAACTATCGGATCGATAGTTCCGAGACATAAACACTCTATTGTCTTTATTGTTCACTATTGTTCACTAAATTTTCTTCCGCGCGCCAGTTGAAAAACAGTCAAAACCCACTAAATGCAGATCATTCAAATATTTATCCATACGTACAGCCTGAAATTTCAATAATTCGCAACGTACATTGCCTAAAAAATACGGTATAACTGTCAGAAAATTCACATTTTCACGGACGGGCACTATCCATCCGGGTATTTTCCTCGGAAGGGCACTATGCGCTGATAGTGTGTCTCCGCGGACGAACACTATCGCGTCACGTGATCAATTTAAACCAATACGAATCGGAGAAAATTTAGTGGTGAACTATAACAGCGATAGTGTTCGTCCGCTTCGTCCGCGTTCGTCCGGAAATTTGATGTTTTTAAATCAAATATTTGCCAGAGAAGCGAAGCTTCGAGAGCAAATATCAGACCGATAGTTCCGAGACATGAACACTCTATTGTCTTTATTGTTCACCACTTAATTTTCTTCCGCGCGCCAGTTGAAAACAGTCAAAACCCACTGAATGCAGACGAAATCAAATATTTATTCATGCGTACCTTTACTATAACACCCATTTTAGTTCACCTCCAATGTGCGCGGAAGAAAATTTAGTGGTGAACAATAAGAAACTAGCATATTTGTTTTAAGAAGATCAAATTTCCGTGAGGCAACTATCAGCCGATAGTTCCTTGACAGAAACACTATATTGTTAAATTAGATGGTAGCACTTGGTTGAAGATCGTTTTCAAAATGGCGACGTCTTCGCGGAAGCATCGGCCCATCTCTGCAACAGGAGTCACTGCATCCACTCCTAGCAGGCTAGATTTCCTACACTTCATATTTGCATGTGCATTACTCTAAACAATTCAGCTACAGCATGCATATTGGATTATGGGATGATACAGAAATCTAGCCTCTTAATAGGTTGAAGTGGCCGCTGCAGTTCTTCTTTATTTTGGTAATTTTACAGGTATTCTAAGGATTAACCCAAGGAACTACGAACTGGCCTGGGTAACTGTGCCCGGTTTAAAACGCGACGTTCTCCTGGAAGGAATGCTCAGAAGGAACAGATCGCTAAATGGAGACGTCGTAGCGTTGCAGATTCTACCCAGGGAAAAATGGAAGGCTATGAAAGATGAAATGGAATATAACGGCGTGAGTGTAGGAGACACGGGTTACACTCAACGTGATGTGAATAAAATAACCGAAGGATTGGACAAGATGAATCTGCAGTCTCCCGCTTCAGCGGTAACACCACACAATAACGTTGATATCGACAATAGCAAAGTGCCTGAAGAGTTCCTCCAAAGGACAGGCAAAGTGGTGTTTATTATTAAAAAGAAACACTCCAGAGTGGCTTGTGGGCATTTGAAACCATTCCAACATCCCAAGGAATCACCTGATGGATTGTTTTCACCGACAGACAGTCGGTTGCCAAGGCTACGGATCCCACGTGACCTTTGTCCTCTGGGGTTCTTCGACAGGCCACAGGATTTCGCAAATTCTCTTCTGGTGGCTCGTATTACAAGCTGGCCCGCGACCTCTCCCAGGGACTCCTTTCTCGCGATTGGCTCCATTGCGCGAAGCCTGGGCGAGGCGGGCGAGATTGAACCGGAAACAGAGGGTATCCTGTTGGAGTATGGGATCGATTCGGGGCCCTTTTCTGATGAAGCTGTGGCGTGCTTGCCACAGGAGGCACCGTGGAAGATACCTGAGAATGAGCTTGTCTCGAGAAGAGACTTCCGCGATGATTGTGTCTTTACCATTGATCCCCTGACAGCAAGGGACCTTGATGATGCAGTTCATTGTAAGAAACTTGAAGATGGTTTTTTTGAAGTTGGGGTACATATTGCGGATGTGAGCTACTTCGTTCGCCCTGGAACTGCTTTGGACGAAAATGCCACACAAAGAGCGACTTCCACTTACATGGTCCAGAAAGTAATCCCCATGCTTCCACGGCGGTTATGTGAAGAGCTGTGTAGTTTGAAGCCTGGTGAAGACCGTCTGACGTTTTCTGTTGTGTGGAAAATGTCCGACCATGGAGAAATTGTTGACGAATGGAAAGGTCGTGGTATCATTCGCTCCCGCGTACAAATGGCATATGAACATGCTCAAGATATGATTGACAAACCAAATAGAGTTTGGCACGAAAACGAGCTCCCTCCCATTTCAGACGGTGCAACTGTGGCTGATATTTCATTCCAGGTAAATCAGCTTCATAAGTTCGCTGTGCGCATGCGCCGCAGGCGTTTTGAAAATGGCGCGTTGCGCCTCGATCAGGTGAAGCTGCAGTTTGATCTTGACAAGGGGACCGGGTTACCTAGCGGCTACCACGTGCACAAACAACGTGATGCTAACAAGTTGATCGAGGAGTTTATGTTGTTGGCAAATATGGCGGTTGCGCATCACATCTATGGTGCATACCCCGAATCGGCTCTATTGAGGCGGCACCCTAGACCACATCCAAAACAACTTGAAGACCTCGTCGAGTTGTGCAAGTCCTTTGGTATTCAGTTCAACGGAACTTCGTCTAAAACCATCCAAGAATCGCTGGCGAAGTTTCCTCTCTCCTCCCCCGAACGTGAAGTGTTGGTTAACTTAACCATGCGGCCTATGAAGAACGCGGAGTATTTTTGCACAGGCTCTGTTGAAGAAGACCAGTACGGGCACTACGCACTAAGTGTTCCCCTGTATACACACTTTACGTCCCCAATAAGGAGATACGCAGATGTAGTCGTTCACAGACTCCTAGCTGCCAGCCTCGGTATTGATCAACCGCTGAACAAAGAACCTGAGGAGATTGACATGATTGCGGATCATTGTAACGACCGTAAACTGGCAGCCAAAGTGGCGGGTGATCTGAGTAACGAAATGTTCTTCGGAATTTTTGTTCGAGAGAGCGGCCCGCTTCAGGCAAACGGTATAATTGTTAATGTTATGGATCATTCATTTGATGTACTGATGCCAGAAATCGGCCTTGTGAAGAGAGTTTATAGCAAGTTCTGTCCAGGTGTGAAGGCTGTCGAGTTTACTAAAGGGGAAAGAGGGAGGCCGTCTGAACTGAAGCTGCTATGGAGCGTCAAGATTGAGTCGAGTAATAAAATTCACGAAGAGGAACAAGTTTTGAAAGTTTTTTCTCAGGTCCATGTGCTGCTAACTACAGAAAGTGAGACTAAAAACTCGCAGCCGTTCAAAGTAAATGCCAAAATCATTCCCCCGAGCTATGCCGATCTGTCTTATGCACCACTGGCAAATCCGACTAATGCCAAACATAGTTCGGTGGACCTCCCGAACACAACCGATGATATCCAAAAGAAACTGTTTGAATCGGAAGAGGAAGACAGAGCTTCACTTGAATCTGACGATGTTATTGTTGAGTTCGAAGAGGAAATTGACGTTGATCGCTCTATAAATAAAGAAATCCAGATTGTAGCCGAAGATGCTACAGAGTCCGGAATCTAGCATTGAAGAAATCAAGTCAGTTTTAAAGAATGTAATCTTTTAAATTTGATTAGGTCATTTTAGGATTTTACCTGTCTTAACGTTCACACGTGCGGACACCTGGTGTCAAAAATTTTGATTTTGGTTGTCGCATGGGTAAAAGTATTTACTAACTGTTTTAAGGTGCTGACTGACAAGCCTTCTCTAGCCCAACTTTTACCTTTTACTTAGCCTTATTTTCAATGTGATATTTCAGAATAGTACAAATGTGTACACCACCTAAGAGGTGGTTTGGAAAGTAAGAGGGATTGAAGTGCAAGAAATGTAAATCGCAGGGACATGAACTACCATCATTTTGGTAATACATGGGGTTTAGGTGAAGTAAATATATATATCAACACCCAATAAAACTTGTCTTGTTTACTCAGAAACACTAGATAAATCCTCTTTAATCTTTCACCTTATTATCATTCCATAAAACGTGGCTGTACTGTCCTTTTAGCACAATCTTTAAAACTGTGATCTTATATGTGTTATTGACAAGGCGGAGTTGTAGTCGAGGTCAATAAAAACGCGAAAAAGAACGAGGCCAATATCTAGTCATATTGACCTAAGAGGGTTGGTCAATAAAGGATTTATTATATGGCATTATGTTTTGTTTCGCGGGAAATCCCGAGCGGGAGAGGTAGGCTCAGCCCAGTTTGCCCGCTCGGGTAGCCAATCAGAATTCACCTCATCTTGTCCGCTCGTGGAACTAGCCATATTACAAAACCCTGTCATTGTATTGTTACAAATAAAAGAAGAAAGCTACTCTCTCACTATCATAGCGACTAGACTAGCTAAACTCCCGAGTTTTGACTTGGAAAGATATAAAAGTAATTAAATATTCGTTTAGTATCGAAGGTAGTATTCAAGTTGGATTCTACTAAATTAATTTGACTACTTGCTCTTGTTTTCAATGCATTCAAAAGTCAACTCGGTACTGTGCACCTTACCGACCACTGACTCACAAAACTCGAAGTCGTAATTGTATTAAATATGTAGAAAAACGCTGCACTGGCTTAATTTTTCACAAAATACTGGTTACGAAGTGCGTGAAAACTATATGGTACATCTCGGATTTAGCGATGCGAAGAATAAAATACAAATAAATACGCGTATACTGAACGCTGTTGATGGAAGCGGCAATGGAAACACAGCTGAGGAAGAATGAGACTGCTGCATTGATGCGCAATTGGAACGCAAAAAATTAATGCTAATACCACTCTTAGGCCCGATTCACGCCGTCCTTTTCATGAGCCGAACCTAATTCATGGAATTAAGTACATGAAAAGTTCGGCGTCTGAATCAAGTAGGAACATGGACTATTTTAATTTAGTATATACTAAAACAGTGGATAGCGTTGAAGGTGCGCTCTGATTGGCTAGTCAAACTCCGAATATCCTGTGCTATTTACCTCCGAGAAACTTGCGAATTTTTCGCTCCGCCGCGTAAACATGGCGTCCCGGTTTGCATCCACGACAAGCGAAGAAATCATCCAAATTAACAACGAAGCAGTTCCTGAAAACTCCAAGAAAGCGACTAAATTTGGCTTGGCCGTGTTCAGAGGTAATGGCTTATGTTTTTAACCCGGAGTTTATCGATAAAAACTAACGAGAAAGGTTTTGTTTACAAATGCAAATTCAATCTTGCGTAACCAAATTTGATGTCACTTGTTCACTTGAGAACGAAAGTTGAATTATATTTTTTACAGAATGTTTTCAAATACAGAAAGAGTTTGCAACTCCATTTGAAAAAATGTCGCCACTAGAACTAAACATATCTTTTTTTTTCCGTCAGCGAGAAAACGAGACGTACGGCAGTAATTACAACAAAAATTCCTTACGGCGATCCTCGCTGCGTTGGATTGTCACTTGAGAAGTCCTCCCTTTTCCAAGCCATTTTCTTTTTCTGGTGTACATTATCTCACTGTTTTAGTATATACTAAAACAACTATTCACCTCAGTGTCGGTGGCTAGCGGTGGATATTTACCTCGCCGCTTCGCGGCTCGGTAAATATCCACCACTAGCCACCTCCACTTCGGTGAATAGTTGTTAATTGGAACGGCTCAGGCGTTTTTTTCGCGTGGCTTTGCCGGGAATTTCGACTTTGGAACGGCGTTGATTCAGACGCCGAACTTTTCATGTGCCGAACTTAATGGATAAATTGTCATTTGGTATGTATTTTCAAAACCAATGATTATATTGATTAGTTTTCCTACAACTGAATAAGGAACGGCTGTGGAACGGCTAATTAAGTTCGACGCCTGAATTAATGGCGTACTTTTGTTAATTTGGGTCGGTCCAAATTCGAATTTAGTTCGGCTCATGAAAAGTACGGCGTCTGAACCGAGCCTAAGTTATCCTACCGAAGATGAAAAAGAAGCTGATTTTGGAGCAGTAATTTTTGCTGTAGTGCTTTGCTCGGTAACTGCAGTTCCTTTATCATCTCATGTTGGCCATAACTTATCAACTCGTTTAATAACCTCAAGATCTAAGTGGCGGATTTTGAGCAGAAAATTGGCGTCTCCAAAGTCATTGCAGTCTTCCGTCCAGTTGACAAGAGCCACGCGTGAACGCGTGTCACACACGGAGCCTCGCGGCCACCGTGCACATGAGTGGTGTCATCTATGGGCGGAAATCACTGGCTCCTCTGGCCAAAATACGCGGCCAACTCAATT
Source organism: Ricordea florida (assembly GCA_949710005.1). NCBI lineage: Eukaryota > Metazoa > Cnidaria > Anthozoa > Corallimorpharia > Ricordeidae > Ricordea > Ricordea florida. The sequence continues at coordinate 2,997,321 of OX453273.1, read as the reverse complement.
GCAGAGGAAAATGCTATAGCCACGAGGTCCTCCTTGAATCTTGGGTTCTGATTTTTTTTTTTTTTTACTTATAAGGTTGTATGTCGCTCATTTCATTAATTTTCATTGTTTTTCTTGCGTCTGGGGTTCGTCCACCTCATCTGTATCTCCGTCCCGGTCCCACTCGGTCTGTAGTTCCGATGTGACTTCAGTGAAAAGTCGATCCCAATCCCAACGCTTGTCCTCCTGTGAAAAAGCAATGGCAACCAAATCAGGCTAGTTGATACCAAACTTAAGTAAGGGCTGTCATTAGCTGAGAGAGGTGCAAGCTGCCTAGAGAGTTCATAATGAGATGTCAGACCTCACCTGAGTGTTTATATAATGAGGCTATGCGGCCAGATTGCCGTATTACCCCATACTTCATTATGCAACTTGTAGCTGAACTTTCTAAGGCAATGCAAGCGGGAAAATTTCTTATTTCGGAAGACTGAAACAGTATGGCTGCAGCATGCATAATCATAGTTAGTAGAGGCATAATGAACTTTAGTAGAAATACTCAGGTGATTATACAAAACCGCGCGCTCTGATTGGTTCGCTATCTCGGATTATCAGCCGATAATCACCTCGACGAACAAAATGGCTGCCAGTCGTTCGCGCGCCTTTTATGAGAAAAATTTTTTTCGTGTTTTATATTTTTTCTTTTCTTTTTTGAAATAATCACCTACGTATTTATACTAAAACAATTATTCGCCTCAGGCTCCGTCATTATCGGTGAATATTCACCTCGACTTCGTCTCGGTGAATATACCTCGACAATCACTTCGCCTTTGGCGAATAATTGTTAAATATGCCATGACTATGGCATAATGAAGTATGTATGATACGGAGATCTGTGTGGCTATGCCACTAGGATTTACATGTGTTTTGTTAATGTTTCTCAAAAAAATTCATTGAGCTACTCTGCTTCTGCAGTCACATTTTCTTCCTGGGGTAGTTACATGTAGCTAATGACAGAACACCTTACAAGAGGTGTAAGGTGACTAAATACAATGTATTACAGAGACCTACCTCAAAAACCTCTGTTTCAGGTGACAACACATTGGTGAGCAACTTAAGATCAATTTCACCATCCTAGATAAAAAAAACATTTCTTACAAGAAATAAAAGTATTTCCTCTCATGGTATAAAAATGAGATAAAAATGAGACATTGGGATACTCCAAAGAATAATTTGCCTCACACAAAATTTATGTTAACAGCACTTCCCACTGACACTGTAGAGTGCTAAATATTAACAAGGCAGCTTGCTTTGCAGTGTACCTATATTATACTTGCGTGAGGAGAGACTTGAGAACTGTGATGCTTCATTTCTGTCAACCAAGCTTCTGACGATATATTACTGACTCAAACTTACCAAAGTAAAGAGTGCAGAGTGTTTCTGAAAATAGCTGTCCAGTTCTTTGTAAGTTGCAACTCTGTTTACTTGTACACTGAAAATCATCAAGAAAAAGTACAGCACAAAACAGTAAATGTATAGTCGAAATCCAATAACAGCATAAGTCATAAGAACCCACATGACATACCCATTTTAAAATTCAAGAATAAGCAATAGCATGCATTTCCACTCTGAATTGCAACCTGGGACTTGCAAGTCTTGCTAATAGAAGGCAACTGTTGTGTGCTTGCAGGGACTGACTTGAAAGTTTTGTACCCTCAGACATTTGTACTGTTGCATATAAACTTGTAGAGTTGACATAATAATTGAGATGAGCAATACCTGGGTGGGGCTGCAATCTGGGTCATCATATCCTCTTCCTGGACATCTTCTAAGTCAGGTATAACAGGGATGTCTGAAAAAAAAAAGGTTAAGTGAGAAAGTAACAAAATGAGTGCTTTTAAACCAAACATACACTACAGACACAACTATGGTTCTACACTTACTTTTTCAGGTCTTATCTTTGCAACTGCTTACATTGTGGGGAGTAGAGTTGGCACAGTGGTGAGAGTGCTAACCTTCCAAAAATGTGGCCCATGTTCAACACCCAGCCCGGTGTCATATGTGGGCTAAGTTTGTTGGTTCTTTACTCTGCTCTGAGGGGTTTTTCTTTGGGTACTCCAGTTTTCCCCTCTCCACAAAAACCCAAATTTGATTTGATTTTAATTAATTTAAGTTATTATGATTTCATTTCATTTGTGCTTTACAGTGTCCCCAATTAGTATATCAGTGCTAGATACAGTTGACACTCGAATAACGCTCACTATTGTTATTATTAAACACAGCTGCGATGATCTTTCATCTTACCTCCATCATCGTCATCTGGTATCACTGAGTTATCCACTTTTAGTCTTTCACTGTAATAAGATAGAGATGCACTATTATCATCAGCACCTGATCAACAGCTGTCACATACAAAGCAAGAGTTCATGATAATCAAACACTTACTCTTCCTCAAAGGCTTCCACATCAGGTCTTCTCCTAGACAAGAGAAAAATGAAGAAAATATTCTCATAATTAATCCAAGTTATTACAGTAGCTACAAACTTTCTGGGGTCAACTTAGCAAGTTTTTACAAGTGTAATTTATAAGTCTAGCCATTGTTTTGGAATTTGAAAACAAAGGCTAAATTTGTAAATTACACTGGTCTTGCAAACGTATTAATTATTAAACTGACCCCTTGCAATTAGTTTCCAAGCTGGATTTTAATAAATACCTGTACTGATTCTTACCCTTTTCGTTTTTCTTTTGGAGTATCATCTGCCCATCCTCCTTGTCTTCTTGAAGGTCGTGGCGGAGGCTACAGAAATACAAAAACTTCATATCAACATTGAGACAAAAAAATACTATACAATATCAGAAACAATTTTCCCTACAGAAAAACGGACAAATTCTGAGCTCCAGATGAGACAGGCAGCTAGAAACTACTGCAGACAGTGTTCAAACATGAGGCAGACCATAGGAGGAAGGTTTGGCCAGTGCACTTTATCATGGAGAGAGTTGCCATAATACTAGTATGTTATGGAATATGACAATGTGTTATTCAATATGGGTGATGTACTTTAAATATAGACTTTTTTGTTTCTCTCACGGTGCAGTCGCATGGATGGGGATCGCAATGTTTCGACTGCTTAATGGTCTTCTTGAAGGCTTGACCAGTTCAATAGGAAGAGAATGCATGATATATGTGCTATGTGCATAGAAAAGTCTTAACAATAAAGCCTAGTCTAACTACATAGCTAATATAATGGAAAGCAACATATAGTACACATACCAGGAAGTATTCAACAATGGGACAAGGGTGATTATTATTTTCTATTGATAAAATATACTGTCACTGTCACTGTTGTGGCAAAGATGGAAAGGGGAGGATACAAGTGGCACCAACTGGAGAGGCTAATCCAAGATAGGATGAGGTGGGAGAGTATTGTCTGTGGCCTATGCTCCGTCCAGGAGTAAAAGGCTCAATCAAGCAAGCAAGCAAATATACTGTGCATGGGAGTTGAGACTAGATTTTTACAGACTGTGGAAGGTTACATGTCATGACTTAAGACTGTTAAACTAAGACATTAGTATGATTATCATAATAGATAGTGTTTATTGGTTAACTCAAAAAATATTTACAGCTATCACAGTAATAATATGTAATGGTAATAGGACTGAGTGGAGTCCAATTCGCTCTGTAATCATACGAGTGATAAACAAAATCGGACGACGGCATCGCGGGAGTCCGATTTGTTTAATCGCGAGTATGATTGCAGACCGAATTGGACGACACGAAGTCTTATTACCAATTAATCATAACTTTAACAAAATTTTTTATATATAAACTTATTTTTTTCTTAATCAAAACACGTGAAATTCCAAGATTTGTTTTGCTAGCAGTGAAAAAAAAAGCCATTTAAGCGCGCGCGTGATGGCACGTACTGTCCAATTACTCAGGCATGACGCGTACTGTCCAATTTAACTGTCCTATTAAGGCTGAAATCAGGGCAGTTGATAGCCAATCAGATTTGAGAATTTTGTTATAGTTATGATTAAATAGTGAATACAGAGCTTAATGAACAGAGCCCGTTTGCTCACTTCCTCCACTGAAACTGCACCAGTGATAGCAGCTTCTGCTGTTTCTCCAAGAGCAGCTTCTAGGACATCATCCTCGAGATCTTGATGAGTTTGACCACCTGCTCGTCTTCCTTGTTTGATTTCCTGGTGACAAACAACAGAGAAAAAACAAGTGACTTGAATCAAGATGTTATGGTAACTGCTGCAATTTTAAGATCTTTGATATGGTTCAGGAGATTACCAACATTCAAAATTTTAAGTTGAAAAGTTGATCAGGAAATTAAATCTTCACGTCAGGTTGATTACTGCTACAACATTGATGTTTACTTGCAACAGTGCATCCAAGTATTTAATGTACATACCTGTAGTTTTTCAAATCAAAAATATATGCAGGAATATTTATCAAATATGGCATGATAATACCTATTATAAATATATTAACTGAAGTTTAACTAAAATCATTTCTCAAGTAAGAGATGCAAAAGGATTATAGGTTGGAAAATGTTATCAACAGAAGATAAAGACAGAGAAAAGATAAGAGACAGAGAGTCTCAATGAGTGAGAAAAGTTACCACATCTGCATCTGGAGTATTGATATCAGAAGAAAAATCAGATGGCTCAGAGAGTGAGGGTTCCTCAGTAACCAGTTTAAGGGTTCCACTTGACTGTGCAGAAATAAACACATTCAAGTGAGAGGTATAATTAAGAGCAAAGAGTCAAGAATAATAGACATTTCAAACAACACTGATGTTGAAAACACAAACAAAATAATTATGAAGAAAGCACTGTTATGCTGCATTAAGCTTACTAGGCTGTTAGCAAAATTTATAGCTTTTATGTTAACATGTCAAAACAAAAGTTCTAATTACTTGAAAGTTACTATAAACTGTTGTTCTAATTTCACATTAAATTTATTCAGTAACATCTTAGAGTTTTATGAGAAATTCAACATAAAACTAGTTATAAACTTTCAAACATCAAAATATTTTAAAACAAAATGCTAAGTTCCAATTTTTATGTGTCATGTATTATGTTTACTAATCATTTTTCTGTTCAATATCATTTTTCTCCTTAATATATATGTTGTAGTTCAATTTCATCCTTGGTTCAAATTTTATTTTCCTTTGTTTCAAACTCATTACCATACATTACCATACCAGAAAACAAAGGAAAATAAAATTTGAACCAAGGAAAAAATTGAACTACAACATATATACCAGTAAATATGAATTACCTGTTCTTTCATAATCAGTTACAATTTAAATTTATACTTAATTGATACCTTTGCCATGTCTTTGTTTTCCTTTAGTTCATCAGTTTGTTGTGATTTAGATTCAACACTGTTATTAGCACAAGTTGCTGGATTGGTGTGCAGTTGAGAAAGAATACTAGTCCACTGACTGAGTTGCTCAAGTCCACTAACCCTCCTGTGCAGATTAAATGACAGTACAGTGCACATGTCATGGTTCAATTTAATCCTTGGTTCAAAATTTATTTTCCTTTGTTTTGAACTCATTTTCATTAAATTACCATAACCAAAACAAAAGAAAACCAAATTTGAACCATGGATAAAATTCAACCACAACAAACACACTGTCAGGATGCGTTCCGCTGGCTATAATTCAAGAACACTTAGATCATGGTGCATCCAAAGAACTGGCAATTACCCTTGTCCAGAGTAATTTCATGGGTTCCTTTGATGCTTCATGATCCATGTGATCTCAGACCACAAATCCAGATGAGGATGATGCCAAAGGAATGCACCCTTAGCTCATGACAAAGATTGAAATAAGGTTAACTCATAAACTGCCACCACCGGCAACAATAATATTATTACAGTAGTCAATCTTTTTTTGTCAATACTTATCGGTTGTGATGATTAATTTGATGAACAGTCTTTCATCAAATACTATAAGTTAATAACACAAACAAAATGCTATTAATTTTCTAACTGCATTATCTTGAGTGTTTTAACCTCAAATTGAAACGCTCATAGAAACTGTTGTTTGTCTTGTTATGGGATGTACCATAACAAGACAAACATAACATCTTGGAGTGATAGATTTTCCCAGAAAAATGTAAAAATGTAGACCAGAGGAATATCAAGCTACACGTATTTTGATCCACATAGTATACAGGTATTTGCACAATTTAATTATACCAATTTAATTCATAATTTCTGGCTAGTTACTTATGTTTATGTTGCGCATAATTTTTGGTCTTAGTTTCTGGTAATTTTATTTTTAACAACTTAGGTATTTTTTTTCAAAAGATACCTTCCATAAAGGGTTAAAACTTTAGTTTGAATAATCAAAAATGAAAACTATCATATCAAAAACAAAATTAACTAAAACAAAAAATTACCTGCAACATATACTTGAGTGTAAAAGTAATTTACCTCTAAAGTTAATTCATTAACAAATAAATAAATACAGGTTTCCTTTAATACAAAAGACTAATTTGAATGCACAGTAGCATTTGTATGCACAGTAAATGTGTGACGTTCAAAGACCTAAACGCTACATGCACTTGGAATCTGTAGCATGGAATGCTACATGTAAGGTAATGATGTAAAATGATGTTATCATACTTAATTTGTTTTTTAAAATGCTTTCTGTTCTGTAATGCAAGCTCTGGCATGGTTATTTTATCTGTCACAAAATCGGACACCTAGGTTTGGCAATAGAGCATGTGTAAGATATTATAGTCTAGTTTTGGTACATTGATTAAACAGCACTCAATTGTGCATCACTTGTGTATTTGATTCATTACACTTTCTATGAGATAGCAAGCAACAGGCACCTGCTAACACAGAAAAATGTGCTTATTCTGGAAAGAAACTGCAACTCTTATTTGCATTAGCCCAAGAACTATCTCCCTAGCAATACATGCTGGATTGGACAGAAGTATGGGCAGAAACGTTAGCAACAACAGCAAGCTTGGGAAGTCGCTGTGCAGACTTAACCAAAGGCACTGAGTTTATTGAAAACAACAGTAAAACCCCTGACACAAGGGGAAGGGAGGGTGGGAAAATTGCTTGAAATTAACAGTTAGAAACTGTCTTTTCACGCAAGATGCTAAGAAATGTGAATACGAGCTGTGTACACTACATTTTATAGCTAGATATCCGTAAAGCAGCAGGCTAATGGTCTTTTGCATTACAACTATGGTTAGACCTTATGTAGTCTTATGGCTATAGACATGAATAGGGTTGTTTACTGTATCGGCCATTCTCTATACACAGTAGGAAGGTAAGTTAGACATGTTGCAACATAAAAAGAGTGTAGCTATTGTACATAGATTACACAAAGAAACGTTTGTACAAAATTGCGAGTGTTACAAAATGCTAATCGGCCCTGCCACCTTAACCATGAGGTGTCATGCTCCATTAAACTGCGTTTCTCAGCGGTTTGTGCAAAACTTTCTTAATAATATGTACAGCTGGAAGAAAATCATAACAGAAGGAGAATTATCTTAGGCAGGGATTTCAGTTCAGAGCAGAAGGATATTTGGACTTGTTCCGTTCTTTTTGTTGAGATGTCAAAAGCAGCTGCATGTGCAAAGTTGTCTTTGTTGTCAATTTGCCAGCGCTGGCCTTAACCACTGCTTAATTGGATACCACAAAAATCAAAGTGTTGTAATACACAATCTATTACAAAGCAAACCTTTCCTTTGCAGCAACTTCTACAGGCCAAACTCTTTCATCCATAATATTTTCATTCAACCAAAATGAAGCACGATGTCCATTGTTGTGATTTAATTGAGCTGCCATTAACCATGCCACCAGAAATGGTTTATTTACTTAATTAGAATTTATATTATTTGAGTAACAAAAAATACTGTACAATCACTTTATACCACCACAAATACAGTTAACCTGCTTTCACACAAAATATAATAATACCGGTAACTTTTTCAGAGAAATACGATTTTTATGGTTTAGGCATGCTTAATTACTTAACATTCTATCCAAACAATCGGAATGATTTCCGCACAGGTCCCTACTTCATTATGCATGCTGTAGTTGAATTGTCTTGGGAAGTGCGCGTGCAGACATTTCTTGTACGGCTACAGCATGCATAATGAAGTAGGGACCTGTGCGGAAATCATTCCAAACAATCCTGCAATAAATTTAGTTCTTACAATTATAAGTTTTATTTAGGATTAAGGTCCAGAAAGGTTGATGGGTCATCAAGTAAAAAAAATCGTATAAATATAAAGAAGTTCGTTTCTAAAGAAACTGGTGTTGCATCGGTAATTGAAACGCGCAAAAAATGACTTCTAAAATGAGTACGTTTTACCACCTTAAATCCTAAGGTGGAAAACGTACTTTATAAACTCGGAGAACTCGTTTTGTAAATCACTTTTTTTTATAAACATAAATTATATATTATATTATAAATATATAAACTGGGCTAAACTCATAATACTTGGCCAATACATTTACATACAGAAACTGATATAGAAGAGGCATAGTACCGGCCATTTTCACCCAAACTTTTTTTCAATTCATGGCTGTTCAGTTGTGGTGTCAGCTACAATTCATAATTCAAGGTTGTTCTCAGAATTTGAAACGCTTTACTACGTCAAGATGAGTGTCAGAATATTCTTTTATCCAACATTTTAGACATTACAAAGAACGGGATAATGTTGTCAAGGGATTCAATGAGATAATTTCCATGCTTTTGCGGAATTTTCTCATTCTGTGTACTTACTCTCTTAAGCGCAAAGTCATCCATCAATGAGAATGCTTCCGTAAGTGTCAAAACAGCTCTCACTCAGGCCAAAAAATACAAATTTCGACGTTTTCAATTTTGTACACAGAACAAAACATGGAAACAGAGCGCCATTTGAGATTCCTAATATAAGAACCCGTCAGCTGTGTCGCAGAATACGACACAAGCCGCGGGGGTCTGGAGTATAAATAATTTAGAAAACATAAACATGGCGCGATATCGTGCTTCCTTGTGGCAAACTTTCATTTTCTTTTTACTCGCTGTTACCGCGGGTTCTGGACTCAAACTGCATTGTGATAGTAAGAACCATATTTGCGTGTCTGGGTCGCGTGTTTTCCCTCTCAATCTGGGGAACAATCCTGCGAATCAATGCGGGTTAGTTAACACGACACCGTCACAAATCTCACAAGGCTCCGATAGGTCAACTACGGGAAACACATGCACAGGGAAGAAAGCAAATGGACAACCGAAAATATACCACGGTATGTACACTTGAGTAAGATTTCAATGAGTATGTGGACGGGCTAAGTCTGCTTAATCGTTGTGTTCGATTGTGACTGGAATCTCTTCATGGTTATAGTGGAAATTATAGGTTGGTAACCAATAATGTACCCCTTCGAATTCACTCCCCAGAGTGATTTTATAGATTTTACTTTGTCTAACGCCAGACGATTTTTCTCGTCAAGCGGAGACCCCTTGGGAGTGAAAGGGTTTAAAAAATCCCTGTCCCTTAATGAGATACGCGTCATTGTGAATTCTTGTTATATTCAACACGTGGAAATTAATTGCATACAGTGATACTTCTCAGTGAATAAGTTTGGAATAACTTTTGAGCGCAAGTTTTATTTCCTAAACACAATTGTGTTTTGCAAGTTTTTTTTGTTCTGGTTTCATATTTGCTATATTTATGTGTTACATTACGCTTTGTTTCTCTATAAGTAAGCAACGTGTTCGGCGGGAGTAAATACGGTTAATACTAAAATCAACATTCCGACGCGCAGATTTTTTATACATCGGCATGAGGTATCCTGCCCTACAGAGCTTGATTAATCAGTTTCACGGAAGACAAGCATATTAAGTTTGGTCGCGATGTGATTGCCGTGAGATTATTGCTGCGATGTGAAAACAGCTTTTGTTATGCATTCTTTAGAACTTTGCCCCTACGCTCTAGCCCTTGTTGAAGTGTTGAACAGGCTAGGGTAAGCAGCCGTTATAGTATTTTGTAACAAATTCTTTTATAGTGTTTCTTTGTGCTCTGAGCCATCGCTATCTTAAAAATAAAAAACAGCTGAAGGAATGACTAGGCGTTACAGCACTTTATTGATTAAAACAAAATGGTTTCATGCCATTTAGCGGTAACAATGGTCCTTGAAGTTCACACTGTGTCGCCTTTGAGTTGTTAATGATGACGGTTTTCACATTGTATGAAAGCGTTCCTTGTGAAAGTGCATCAAACCTTTCCTTGTAATATGTGTAAACAAATTATAACAATTTTTATTCATATAGAAAAAAGCATTGGCCCTTACATATGTATCTAAAGGAATGTTCCTATTCATGGGTTCAAATAACGACAATTGCATGCAGGACACAAGGGAAGGGCGTTTTGGTTGAATGAGGTTTTTGTTCTCTTATTCATTGTATGCAAAGTGAAAACAATGGTCTCTTTTTCACAAGGCACTCAGTTATAGCTAAAGAGTTCAAAGTGCAAATTATTATAATCAAAGCTTTGCCATCTACAGTACACCTTGTTTAGTTTGGTTGTCTTCTCTGCTGAAAATCTTTGCAAGATCTTTGAGGATCTTAAAAGATCCTCAAAGATCCTACAAAGATCCTCAAAGCCAAGGATCTTTAAAATATCCTCAAAGATTTCATGAGGATCTTCTCAAGATCTTCTCAAGATCCTGGCAAAGATCCTTGTAAAGATCTTTGTCAGGATCCTCAAGGATATTGCTAGGACCTTGCCCAGATCCTAGAGGATCCTTGAAGGACAAAGATTTTCAAGATACATGCAAGGACCCTCAAGGATCCTTGAGGATCTGGGCGAAGTCCGTGAGGGTCTTGGCAAGGATTTTGAAGATCTGCAAGGATTTTTTATTAGGATCTTCAAAGATCTGCACTAGGATCTTCATGCAGATCTTCAAGGATCTTCAAAGATCCTTCAAAGATTTTCACCAGGGTTGCTGAAAGGCTTTAATATTATTTAAAAATAGTTTCATTTTAAATGTACACTGGTGTGAATTGTGTGAGCCTAATTGATTTTTAAGTTGTTAAAAGTTGCTGTTTGTTAAATTGCTAGTTGCACTGGAATTAACTGCTCAACTTGAACTTTCCTATGGATCATCAAACCTCAAGTTCCACCCTTAAAACACACTGTACAAAGATAAGCAGCAGTACAACAGACCCCTAAGAAAAACCCCTTGGGGGGATACGCCCTTGGGAAACACCCACCTCTTTTTAATGACACAGGCCTTTTGTCCATGTAGTGTTATTTAAACTGAAAAGAGTGGTGTTAACAAACAAATCTCTTATGAGGGTTTTGGTTGATATCTTTTACTAGTCAGGTTAAAAAGGTTTTTCAAGAAGAATGTTAAATGTGCTTAAATCATAAAATGTAAGTGTAGCAGTTGGTAAAGCAACCTTGCCCCTTCCCAGCTTCCCACCTTTCCAAAGAAGCTGCCATGTCTTAGTATGCAATAGTATGTCTCTAGCTGTTGGCTTCAGCTTGTACTGCTTTGGAAAGTATTCAAGGTGTAAACTTTTGTTTAGGTTTTTAAGTACTGGCATGCAGTGTGTCGCCTTGCTGGAGAAATAAGTTAGGTTGTTTGTTTTGGTCATGCACTGGAAGTTTTGGGTCAAAAGGTTTTTGAGTAGTCTACCACATATTACACCCTGTTTTCCAGATGTCAACATCAGCTGCTTATAACACTCTGGATAAAAAAACTACCACTGAGAAAAATAAATACCACTGTCTAATGACATGCCAGTCAATGTCGTCAACGACAGTTCTTCACATAACTACCTACACCCAAACAATTGAACTTAACAAACAATTACTTAGACTCGAGAGTTCAAACCCATTGGAATTCCAACTAAATCCTTAGTAAAATAAATGAATAATGATCATTATTATTTTTAGGTTGTGTCCATGGAAATGATGATCATTGGGGGACATGCAGCTTTGCTCACAGAACTCACAATTTACAGTCAAGTAATCAGAAACACTTTATTATCCACACCCCTGATCATGATAAGGTCCGGTACCATGTTATATTCTCTATTATTATATAACTGATACTGCCAGCAGGCAAGACAAGGCAAGTCCTGAGTTCTGATTGGCTACTTGAGCAGGCAATATTGGCTTGTCTTGTCCACTTGGGATATTCTGCTTTGTCATGCAAAGCAAAACAAAACTTAATGGCCATACAATAAATCCTGTATTGACCAACCTTGATTGGTTAAGATAACTGGGTATTGGCCTCATTGTTTTTTGCGTTCTTGTTGACCTTGAAAAATGCTAAGAGAGCTTGGCCAATATACAGCTTTCTTGACCTCAAACCTGGTGAATAAGGCATACATGTATACAGCCAGACCTCAAATTCCAGACTTCAGCCAACAGACTTAAGTTAATGATTGTTTGAAATAATCTCTGATCTGACACTTTGGGTGAATGTCATTATTAATTAAAGTATAGTACTGTAACTCTGAAGATACAAAGATCTGTTGTCTTTGTTAATTCTTATCATGCATAAAGGTGTCAGAAAACCCCAAAACTGACAATTTTGGCAAGTTTAGTTATTGATATTCCCAGGTACATCTCACCGAGTTCTTTTAACTGCAAAAAGTTCCATGAAAAAAGGTATATTCTAGATAAAGTTCTAAATGAAAAACGATTGTATGAATAAAATAATTATCTCTTATTGGAAGCTGTCAACAAGTTGTCATGATCATGATCATTTTCACCCTGATGTTCTCATTTCCGAAGCCATGGTCTCTTCATTTGTGGATTCACCATTTGAATTTCTGTTGCTTCCGTTGCGATGTCACTTGCTTTCTCCCATTTAATTCTGACCAGAAATGAACTCAATTTTTGACATTACATACTTTTGGAAATTGTTTGCTATTTTAGAAAAGCTTTTTATTTCTTGCCTTAAATCAACTAATTATCGTAATCTACTTTAATCCCTAAGCTTTCAGAAAATATTATTATACTTTGTTGGGGTTTTTATGAAACATGTGACCTTGAAGCAGCAACAATGCGAGGTTGTCATTTGGGGTGTACTGATACCTTTAAAAGTGCTTTAACTTGTGACATTGTTCTGCTTTCCTTTAATTGAAAGAGTGATCCATTATAGACAACATTCCCAGTTGAATTTGCAACCATAAAATCTATGTTAGTTGTAATTTCGTAAGTAGGTATTTGATTTGTAGTTATCAAACTCATTTTACAATGCATGAGTGAAAGACAATGAAAATCAGCCCTTGTGACTTGTTTGGATATCCAATAGGCCTTTTGCAGCTGGGGTCACGTGACCAAATTTTTCCGAAAAAATTTTCATATTATGGGCTTTAACTTAAAGAATGCCAGAAATGGAAAGAGCACATCGAAAATACCAAAATGGCCAAGTTTGAAGCCCCTGGCATGAAAGAGTAAGTTTATACGACAGCTTGAATTTTGGGAAAATTTAGAGGATTTGTATGGAAAATGTTGCTGGAGAGCAAGACCTTGCTTTTTTTTTTATTAAAGAAGGATTGTTTTTGCATTGTTAATTTCTCCTTCCAAATCATTTTGTTTGAGAAGCTTTATCCAACACTTGATATATGTGTTTCATCACACAACAAACACATTGAATTTTCTTCAAAATACTCTGCTACACGGATATGATATGTTACCCTAAGTCCATTACTTGCCTCATGAAATAATCTCTCTACTGCTTGCAGAGTCTTCATCTTGTTATATCACATGAAACAAAACCAAACATTGCATTGACAGGAAATAGTGAGATTGATAAAAAAGTTGGTAAGTTCACTTTCTCTTATTGATGATGTTAAGAAAAATTGTTAATTTCCTTAGTTTCTCCAAAAGCTTTCTCAGTGTCACCATTTTATTACCTGTGGTAATGTGTTGGCAGACTATGATAATTATCATGACTCCTACTCTGTTTGTCAAGTGCGATACTGAAAATAATAATAATAATAATAATAATAATAATAATAATAATTTATTGTTGCCTACCTGATAATATGATTATGTTATTTTATTTTTAGAGCATTATTTTTTCAATTGTCAGACACACTCTTACCATTTATTGTAGTTTTTATACTAATCTATTACAATTAGGGACTGTTCATTTTTTTACAAAGGAGGGGGGCATGGGGGTGGGGGGGGGGGTATCTGGTGTGATTTGGGAATCACCATTTAAAAGTTGTATGACCCCCTCAGCTTGCCCATTTTTTTTCTCGTCATCCCCCGCCCTTTGAAGTGGTAATTTTTTCAGATGTCCTGCCTAAAAAAAAATAAATGAGTAAGGTAACCCACTCCCAAGATTTTACCTTTTTCATGTTCTTCGTTATTGTATAATTCACGTGATTGTGCTTGTAATGAAGACAATATTTACAATTTCTAATACTACAGAGACCTGGTTATCAGCTGTAAGCACAAATTAAAAGAAAGAGAAGTCAGTTATTAAAACACGACCTAAAAGTATTGCTAAAATATTTCATGGATTTCCCCTTTTCCCTAATTTTTTTTTGAGATTATGTTCCCCCTCAAAAACCGCTTTTTTTGCATGGCCCCCCAAATCCCACCAACCCCCCCTCCCTCGTAAAAAATGAACGGTCCCCTTTGTGCAAAATTAAAGTTCTTCATTTATCTGTTGGTAATGTCATAGGATATGGGATGCTTTTGATGAACACAGGGAATTTGGATCAAGCAATTGAACAGTTCACCAATGTCATTAAGGTGATTTTCTGCATCAAATACTGCATTGCTTTGGAACCCAATCTCTCTTAGAAGTGAGCAATATTTATCATCTTCACATGCCCTTGAACTGCATACAACATATCTGCACCCCACCATATCAATAATCTAGAAGACAAATGATAAGAACTGATCAATGACATGAACAAGATAAAATTATTGTGTCTATGGAGATGCCTCAATACTGGTTATTACTTTAATGTGTAAATTTGAGTTCTGTAATAATTAATCATTATCATTTTAATAATATTATTTTATTTTTAGGAGCATCCATGGGTGACTGCAGCATATTATGGTCGTGGAACAGTTCATGTACAGAAGGGCATGCAGGTATATACCAAGTCCACTCTTATACACATCATAATTCTCACTGTATTCTGTATCCCGACTCTTTGTTATAGGTTACATTTAGTTTATGAGTTTCACAAACAAAGGCAGCATTCATTTACTGATGACCATACAGCAGTTTTCTATTTGTCATTGAAAGTAATTCTATAATTGCTTTGGTTTTACAGTGCTGCAAAAAGTGATTAACTTAAAATGTCTGGCACCACCTCTTTAACCAAATTATCTGAAGTAGAAGCATTAAGCCATTACTATAACAGGATCCCCCATTCTTGGTGCTTATGACCAGATATTTCTTTAAGTTCTAGTTGATTCAGTGGAATATGTTTTCCAACCTTCTTCACTTACTTTGTCTCTACAGGAACTGTAACACGGCACCCATTTATTACTCTGCATTTTTTCTTTATTTTACAATAACTTTTTGTTACTTTAGATCAAGGAAAATGCTGAAGCAGCAATACAGGATTTTTCGTCCATCATCAGACTGAACCCTGAGAATGCTGATGGATGGATCAAGAGAGCAGAGGTACAGTGCAGCATATTAATAAAAATGCTGGTGGCACTGAGCCTTCACATGTAAATTGTTAACATCATGATAAAACCTAGCCAGATGTTTTTATTTGCAAGGATTCTATTTTTACACGATGATAAAAAACGTTGCTAAAACCGTGACAAAATGATCAGTAGTATAAATTTTGTTGTTATGCCTTGAGCTGAGACAATAAGCAAACTATGGCTGCTTCCATTAGAATGAAAATGTAGAAAATAAAGGCTTCATGTTGAGATTTAACTATAAGATTGAGACAGGAGTTGGTGCAGTAAGCAGAATATCTGAGAGCAATTTAGTTATGGGCCCTATTCTTGTTTTTGTAGACTATAGCCATCTTTAGAAAGTGATGATAATGACAATGATGATGGTGATAATGATAATGATTACTATTATTATCATAATGAGTATTATTATTACAATTATCATTAACTTGTTATCATTATTATCAAGAATTGTGTTTGAAGCCACCTTGCACTAGTGACACAGAATTGTTGCTCCCTTGTTGCAGGTGTATTCTCCATTAGGTCTTATTAAGGAGGCTCTTTCAGATCTAAAAGTTGCACTTGATCTGAGACCCAGTGCTCAGCTACACCTTATGAGTGGCACTTTACTCTTTATGCAGGAGGCAAGTCAATAAAGCAGTTTCCTTTCTTTGCTACTTCCAACTTTTCTGTTCTCCTATAAAGTAGCATTGTATTACATTCAAGTTCTTTTTTTAAAAAGGCATTCTATGTCATATGCTATAAAGACACGAGTGAAAATTTGTATATAAAGCATAGAGTGGAAGAAGTTAAGAAGGAAGGCTGGCGTTGTTGAAGAGGGGAAGCAGTACTCCATTTGGCGACCTTAACTTCTAAAGCGGTCGTCAGGGATATTATTTTGGTCGCCATTTTTTTTAAGAACGGTTTTAGTTTCCCGGATACACATTGTGCCATATTTAAGTGAGGTGAAAACCGCTGACCATATTGTATCAAATTGGCCGCTGCGCAAGCGAATAGCCTGGCGAACCTGAAACGATATGTTTCCTTTTACAAGAGCTGGAAATGACGAAAGAAGAACTGAACAGTTTTGTGGTTGAAAGTTCTTAATATTTTTGGATATCAAAACATCCAATCGCCAAGAAATAGGTCGCCAAAATTGGCGACCTTCCTGACATTTTTGGTCGCCAATTTTTTTTTCTACTTGCCATGGCGACCAAAACGGTCGCAGCTTGGAGCGCTGGGAAGGGTAGGGCAAAACCACAAAGGGGGGGGGGGGGGGTCCTGCCATATATGGGCAGGTATGTACAGCTGTGAAGAGTAAGGTTTTCAAGAAATTGGGATAATCGGAATGCCGGAGCTCTTCAATTTCTTGACAACCGTTTTTCTGGCGCTGTGGTTAGTAAGCTTCTTGTCTGGGCAGGTACCTTTCAGAGGTGAGTTTTCAGCGCTGCGAAAAATTGGGCGAGCGCTTCGTTCAGCTGTGACACTTCGTAGCTCTCAATTTCCTCCTTTTTCCCCCCTTGTTACAGCCCATTGTTTGAAAACGCCGGTCCAATAAACAGTACTTAGTTTAGTGTTTTTGTTCTCGCTACCGTGCTTTAGTCCCTCAATTAAGGTTCCGTCGGCTTCCACGAAACGGGAAGCCATTGCTGCAAAAAAAATTCATCAGCAATAACGCTTCGTTGCCAAGCAACTTATGACCAATCAGCAGCAAGTAATCATGCCCTCTTGATTACCTAAAGTGCCCTCGTGATTAAGAAAAAATGCCCTCTGTCTAAGCCAATCAGCGTTCAGTAATTTTGCCCTGCATGTGATAAAGTAAGTTATACCACCGTAAGGTAAAAGGGAGGTGCTGACGTTTCGAGCGTTAGCCCTTTCTTTATCAACCTGTTTGAGTATCCCAGTTTCTTGTGTTCCAATTCCCCACCGACACAGCACCAGTCTCTTAAGAATCTACCCCGACAATACTTGCTACGGCTTTCAACATTTTATTCTGGCATATGGTGTAGAAGTAAGAGAGTTTGCGTCTAGAATAGGGTATCATTTTCCAGGAAACTGATCAATTGGTTGACGATTTTAGTCTACACTTTAAACTAGAGAAACCGGAAATTTCCTCTGAAAAAAAAAAACTAAAATTGCAACTCAGTCTAATAGCAAATAAAGCGCTATATGTGCCCGGAATGGATGGCTAACCTGAAATTGAGGACTTGTTGAAAAAAAAAATGAACAAGTATAAATAAATCCTTTTTTTGAAAGCAAAACAATTGTGACAGGTTTTTTTTTAAGCTGGACTGTGCTGGTGACCTCAGTCGTTTCGGGGAAAGCGCGACCATAGAGTAGGGAGTGATTTGGGGGGTTTAGTGTTGGATAGAGTAGCAAAATTCAGCTGAACTAGCTCTAGTATAGGCTCCAACCCTCGGTGCTAGATAGCGTCAGTGATACATGATAGAAAACGAAATTTATAAACCCAGGCGCTTAAAAAGGATGGGGAGCCCAGTAGCGAAAAAAGTGAAACAGTGCTGCACGATACATGCAACTAATTTGTGTAGTTGGGCATATCAAAGCCCTAACCACTTCTTTCGAGAGAATGAGAATATAATCATAATACCGTTAGCGAGACGCATATTACGTCGCTGCACAAACCTTTAGCAATATTAAGTGTCAACTTTTTCACTTACAGAACTACGAGGCAGCATCTGAGAGTTTCCTGAAATGCTTAGAGCTGGATACAAGCCAGCATGTGGCTCTTCTGTACTATGGTTTATCGTTATACCACCGCGGACGAGTCAAGGTATGTCTTTCTTTGCTACCCACTGACTTAAGGGGCAGGGTACAGGTTGGGGTAAAATTCAGTGTCACTGTGGGAATCAAGACTTCTTACATAATTCTTCACTGTAATTTAACTCTGAAGGATCGTGGAACATGTGAAAGGGAACTGCAACCATGCTTTGGTTGTGGTCTGAAATAATGGAAAAGAACTTAATTAAGGACTGAATATTTAAAGAAAGGCTAAGTGAAGTTGAAAGTTTGGAACTGCCGTTTTTTCTCATAAAAGTGCCACAGGGTTTTTAAAAACTAATTTTTAGTGGCCTCAAGTACGGTGCTTATTTGCGAGTTTTCTAGTTACTCCCCTAAAGTACTTGTTAGACCTGTCAGCTGCCTGTTTAATTTTGTGTTTATATTTTTTTTTACAGGAGGCTGTAGAAAATTTCAAGAAGCTTCTGAAATTAAATGTAAACTTAGCAGAGACGTATCGCAGCATGGGTCATGCGTACAGGTTAGTAAGGGCAAGCAATTTTAACATTATGCAACTAGCCCCCGAGGGGTGGTAGAAGAATGGACTCTGAGGAGAGAGTTGTCTTAGTATGAACCCAATAACTTGGTTAAAAATGCTGTTTTATTTAACAATAAACTGTAATTACATTAATTGATCATGGCAGTTATGTATACAACTTAAGCAGCTGTGAAATTAAAGCCTGAGAAAAACTCAGGCCTGAACGGGATTCGAACCCATGACCTCTGCGATACAGTAAACTGTTTGAAACCGATCACGAGATGCCATGTTGATTCCCATCCGAAAACGAAAACCAGTAGTACATATCCAAGGGGATTCTGGTTGAGGGAAGTCAATCAGAACATGCGAAAAGCACTACGGGGTATTAAGTTATTGTGACATCCAAGTATTTAGCCAGTCTCAAAAAGAGAAAGCCAGGGCTTTTAACTCAAGAATTTTACATCGCCTGTACTTCCTATGGTCCTGTAACAATAATTGTTATAAATGCTCAGTGAAGAGCAATATTAAAACATGAGGACTGGATTCTTTGAAAGAGACTTTTCTACAGTTGTTTGCTTAGTACCCTGGCCTTCGAATGGAAGTGAGGCTGGAGGTGACCTTGTTTTGTTTCAAACCTTCCTGTTCTTCATATGTAAATAACATGATTTGCATGCGAAAGGCAGGGAGGTTTGTAACCAGGCAAGGTCACCTCCAGCCTCACTTCTATTGAGAGGCTAGGTTCTCAAGGACAGAACTGTAAAGTGGCCTATTTTAGATGGGAAAAACTGAGAGGCGAGAAATAGGAAAAATGGGACATTTTAAAGGATAGGAAAGGATTTCATATTAACCCCGAGTCACCTTATTTTGTCGAACATTTTAAAAATAATTCATAGCTTAGCAGGTTAAGTATCCCAGTGTCTGTCCGTACTCTGATTGACAATTAATAAGAGCGAGTGCGGGTAACACACAATACTTGATCTTTACTGTAAAATTATTTTGAAGTTGACCTGTAGATAATTCTGTGATCCCTGTATACTGATCATGGCCCTGGTATATTTTAGAGAGCTGGGAAATGCCGTACTTTCCTATGAACATTTCACGGATGCCATTGCTCTGGAACCTAATGTTGCTCAGGTAGTAGCCGCGGATTTTTGAGGGTGAAATTTTACAACTATACTCCGCAAAATCCTGCGGAATGTCGCTTAATGCTTAAACACAGCCTAAATCAGGAGATGTTCCTCGAGATTGAGCTAGGTAATTGTTTCTTTATTGAGCAAATCTCAGTTATCATGTTTCTCAATAATTTCGTTCACTTTCAATTTTGTTGCGTTTTCGATCTTGCCGCCATTTCTATAAAACTACGTACGGATGACAAATATCATTAAGTTTATTACGGTCACGCAACCATATTTATTTCGTGTTATCTTATGGTGAAGAAAAAAAATACAATATTATCCACTTCGCTTTCTGTGCGTTACTCACCGTACTAAAAAAAACATGGACCAACATGCTCAGAAATTTTTTACTTCACTTACCAAAGAGTCACTAAAGAATTGATGAAAAAAGAAAACAAAATTATGTTATATTAGATTTCCCTTTAACTTATTTCGTTCTTAATTTTACTCCGATCGATGAGATTTGTTCTATGTTACCGAAGTAACCGAAGAAGTAGAAATGGCTGCGGAGATGTACTGAAAATGAGCTCGAGGAAAGGATCTTATTGGAAAAATAAAAAAAAAAATGTGCGCTTTTCCCTGTTTCCTGTTGGACCCAAATTCTTTGACAGCGTCGCTCTCAGAGGAACATTATACACTTAATGTATGATCCCAAGGGAAACAGTTTTTTTTTGCACGAAAGGGAAAAGACAACTAACTAGTTTCCCTAGGGACCATACATTAAGTGCTTTGTTACATATTTAGACTTTCCTGTAAACAATCATACAGCAAAAACAAACAAACAAAGACGGCACAAATGGCGCGCGGGCAACAACTGCGCAATTGCATCCCGGTCGGGATGCATTTGAATTTGATCACGGGTACGTGACCGAGAATCAACCAATCACAGTTCTCGTTTTTGTTAAGTGAAAGTCTAGGTATATAACAGTACAATTTATACCCTGACTATTAGCAACATAAGGTATTAATTAATTAATTATGTCTAGTGTTCTCTTTGTTCCTGACAAAAGCGTTTATTACGTGCAACCTTCATACATTTATCAGAACTACCGTGCTAGGGGGATTCTGAGTTACATGCGAGGAAGACCTGATCAGGCTTTGGAAGATTTCAAGGTTAGCTTCAATGAAGAAATAGCTTTGCAGCTCATTTTCGTAAAGCAGGCTCGCTAGCAGCTCATGATAAAAATATATTATTAGTTGGAAATTTGCGTGTTGTAACTTCTCTGTGAATCTAACTCTGTTAATTAAACAGTCTAGTTTCCTTCCCTGCAAACCTTGCGCAACATATTCACAACATAATGTTCTTAAAGGCTGGTTTTCACGAGCGACAAAATCGGAGTGGTAGTCGTAAGCGGAGTTGTAAGAGCGCTTATGACCTCGTGAAACTCAAGAATCTGAGTCGTAAGCGAAGTCGTATCCTCGACGGAATCAGAGACGGAAGAATCAAAATGTTTTCATTTACTTCGTCCATTTGACTTGGCTTATGCGACTCCGCCGCTTACGATCAAGTGGAAACATGTTTGAAAGATGAACCAATCGTATTGTTGGTTTTCTGGCATTGTAATTGGTTTATTCTTCTGTTTCTGCTTCTGACTCCGACAATCTTGTTCGTATGCGTATTCGGAAAGCTGTTTTCACTTAATCCGAAGTGCTTACGACTCTTACTCTGACACCGATCCTGTCTCTAGTGAAAAATAGCCTTACCATACCGCGAGAAAGCAGCGGCGCGACTGACTTATACCTGGTTCACACCATAGCTTAAACAGGTTTAATTAATTAATTAAATGCTGTTTAGTTGAACACGATTTTACATTGTTTCCTTTATAAAAGCTGCTTACTGACGTTGTCGACTACAAATTTAGCACAAATGGAAATAGCATGTTAAAGTTTAATTGAATCCTGTGCAAAAGCCCTTGTTCGGTTATCAATTTTCACGTTTAAAACCTGGTTTTACTAAACATGTTTAAGTGGTGTGAATGGGGCATAAGATAGTTAGTAGCTTAAGCAAACATGACAACGACGACGTCATCGTCATGTTTTGCTTAAGCTCAATAGTATCAAGTACCGAACACGGGAGTGAGTATTTCGTCACATAAAAACCTCAAAGCGTAGAACTGAAAAAAAAAAGACTTTGTGAGTAGTGTTCAGCTACGTCAGCAAACAGAACGATTACGATGTAGAAAATAACGATACTTTAACTTGGAGTTGGTAGTTCTGTTGTTTTTAGTTGATGTTTTTAAGAGGGAACAAGCATTGATATGTAATTTAATTCAGTTATTTTTTGTGTGTAGGCGTGCCTTCAGATCACGCCCAGCAGTTTATCATGTCAGTATTGGAAAGGCGTCAGTTATGCTGCCCAGGGAAACTTCTTCGAAGCAGTCAAGTCAAGCTCTAAGGTTTGTCCTCATTACAAGAACTTACTAGCAGTCACGGTGTGTTTGTGATGCTTCCAATCCTGTACTAGATCCCTATAAACCCCTGTACAATTCACTAGATCTTACTGACTGTGTATTCATTCAAGAATCAAGAGGATTACTGTCTGTGCCAGTGAAGAAAAAACATTCTAAGTTGCAAGGAGTTAAAACAGTAAACAGCAGCACATGGAAGATATTTCTCCGTTTGACTTTTGAAAAGTGGTCATACTTCACAGTTTATCGTGTCATTGATGGAGCAGTGTAAGTATCTGGGCAACTGTGCACCTACCCCTCCCCTAACCCAACATTAACGCTAACGTTTTAACTCATCATAAGTTGTTGGGTTTGGGGAGGGGTAGGTGCGCAGTTACCCAGATACTTTTAATGATCCTCATTGATTTTATTTAATCTTCTCTATGTAGAATTTTCATCGCAAAACTCCTCTTTTCAAACCTCCTTTGTTTCTTTTTGCTAGTTATCATTTCTGCTTACTACGACTTTTATTTAGGGTGTTGTTAAGCCGTTGGGCTACTATTGCCTGTAACTTTGTCCTGTCACATCAGTTACGTGGCAAAATGATTGAAATAAAAAAAAAAATAAATAAATATAATCTCTCTATTATTATTATCTGGTGCAAAAGTATGATAATAAAAAACTCTATTATACAACTTTATTGGAATCATTGTATTGTTTGTTCCTCGTATCCGAGAAAACTGTTGTTGCTGTGATGAGATTATTGCACTTTTTTAACCAACAGATTCTCTTGAGTCATTCATCGCCCTTGCAGAACATAGATGTTATCAAAAGCCATTATCTTAAAGGTATTGTTTAGTGGCGAAGTACGTGTTTCCTTGATTAAGAAGCCGTTCTTTTCGTGATCTTTTTAATATGCTACATTGTGTTGAAATGTTCTTGTTCGTGCGCGCCTTGAATAATAAACAATTTTTCTCTGAAATTGAGGTGAGAAGTGGCAGAATATTTCTAAATATTTCTAAAACCACTATTTACCGAGATTGAAGAATTGTTTCAGTATATACCAATGATGCAACCACATCTCTCGAAAACGGCTGAAAAGCAAGAATTGACTCCAGCCATATCTTTTTTTCATCGACCAAAACTCGCCTGGTTAAGGATTACCCAGAATCCCTGGCGCTATTTACTTGATAGGAGCACAACAGTTAACAACTATTCACCAAAGTGGAGGTGGCTAGTGGTAGATATCCACGACTACCCACCGATACTGAAGTGAATAGTTGTTTTAGTATATACTAAAACAATGAGATAATGTACTCCAGAAAAAGAAAATGGCTTGGAAAATGGAGGACTTCTCAAGTGACAATCCAGCGCAGCGCGGATCGCCGTAAGGAATGTTTGTTGTAATTACTGCCGTACGTCTCGTTTTCTCGCTGAGAGAAAAAACTTGTTTAGTTCTAGTGGCGACATTTTTTTTCAAATAGAGTTGCAAACTCTTTCTGTATTTTATTCTGTATTTTCTTCTCAAGTGAATAAATGACATCAAATTTGGTTACGTAAGATTAATTTGCATTTGTAAATAAAACATTTCTCGTTGGTTTTTATCGATAAACTCCGGGTTAAAAACATAAGCCATTACCTCTAAACACGGCCAAGGCCAATTTAGTCGCTTTCTTGGAGTTTTCAGGGACTGCTTCGTTGTTAATTTGGATGATTTCTTCGCTTGTCATGGATGCAAACCGGGGCGCCATATTCACGCGGCGGAGCGAAAAATTCGCAAGTTTCTCGGAGGTAAATAGCACAGGATATTCGGAGTTTGATTAGCCAATCAGAACGCACCTTCAACGCTATCCACTGTTTTAGTATATACTAATGTTGAATATCCCGAATTAGTATAAATACTCAGGTGATTATACAAAATCGCGCGCTCTGATTGGTTCGCTATCTCGGATTATCAGCCGATAATCACCTCGACGAACAAAATGGCTGCCAGTCGTTCGCGCGCTTGTGATGAAATAATTTTTTTCGTGTTGTTCTATGCTTTTCTTTCCTTTTTTGAAATAATCATCTGTGTATTTATACTAAAACAATTATTCGCCTCAGGCTCAGTGATTCTCGGTGAATATTCACCTCGACTTCGTCTCGGCGAATATTCACCGAGAATCACTTCGCCTTCGGCGAATAATTGTTAAATAGTGAGCAGGTCAGATTACTGAATTGCCAAGGTTTCTGAGTTGGTACATATGCTAATTCAAATTATCGTTATTGCTTTTTTTTTTGTAAAAAAAGAGTATTCACGTTACCTTCACTCGCATCTGGACACGCCCCTGGCTGAATTCTCACCCGACGTGGATCTTGATGGGCGGTTCAGAGACCATTGGGTCAAAAGTTTACCTTTTAATTTTAAGGTGATTATCGTCCTTCCATTCCACTGACTGCCAGTTATAGTACATGGTAGGGACCTTAAGCTAAACACGACGACGACTTCGACTACAACTGCACTAAATAATGGCGTTAATGAACAAGACAATGAAACTGCACTGCAAAATACAGCCTGGTAAGTTTCTTTGTCATCCTCTGAAAAAACAGCAAAATGAAATTACTGTTTTTCAACTTTCCTCGAAGACACAAGTTTACAACGGCAAAACTACCAAGAAAAATTCGTAATGGGGTGCGAATGGTAACAGTTGAACAAATCTACAGTCTGGAAGAAGTTTGGACGCAAAATGAAACAAGTCTGCCTTCATTGGTTAAGGAAGAAAACAGATTCACTTCTCATTGGTGTTGCCCAGGGCGTCGTCGTCGTGTTTTCTTAGGCTCCGTATTTTCCATCACATTTTATTGTAATTTTTCATTTGCTTCGCTTTGGATTGCCCCAACAAATGTGTTATTGACCAAGTATGATATCAAGATGGCGACCTATTGGTCGAGATATCCGCTTTCGCTCTTTTACTGACCTCGTCTACGTCTTTATAAATAAGAATGCAAAAATGAACGAGGCCAGTATCCAGCCATCTTGACCGAGCACTGAAGTTTCGCCAGTTAAGGATTTTTTTGTATGGCCATTTTATTTTGGTTCGTTTCGTGGCATAACGCGGGAAATCCCGAGCGAGGGCTCGGGTAGCCAATCAGAACTCACGATTCGCTGCATCTTCCCGCTCGCGGAACCAGCCCTATAATAAATTAGTAATAAAACTAACACGAATAGCTCTCGCGTGTTTTCCCGCCCATAGTTCTGATGACATGTATTTGCTTTGAGCTCTTATTGGTCCATTTGATTTCATGCATCTGTTGTGATTGGCCAGACTAATTATGACAGATTTGGTTTCACGACAGTCAATTGAAAACCGCTCTAACCAAAAAGAAAGAGTCATTTCCGACACTGAGTGACAAGGAAAATTAATGAAGCCTATGCCTTTTTGTCGTCCCACTTACGGTGATATGCTTTACCAGCGCAAATTAAACGCTTCCGTCTTAAAATTACCGTCGTGTTTTTCGGGATTTTATTGAGAAACCGCCCCTAACTAAACTGGTGTTTTATTTTCTTGTAGAATTATGTTGAGCAGCCTGGGATTCAGCCTCAGATTCGGTATGTAATCCTTCTGTCCCTGTTAGCAAAATTTAATGAGAGCAAGTTTGTGTCTGAGAAGTTACAATGTAATGTGAGTTATCGCAGCAGGTAGTGTTCGCCCTATTTTCTGATTGCAACCTGAGAGTCGAACAGTGTTTGCGTTCGCACGTAGTCGTAGATTTGCCGGAGACGACCATACACTTTCGTCGCTTCTGAGAGACTTCTTTTGTATACTTCAGATGTCCTTATCTGCTTGCCTCGGTAAAGAAATAGAAGCAAAGTAAACCAGTCATTATTTTATAATTTTTTTTATTTTTTTCTGAAGCATCTCAGCGGGTCGGAATCCCAAATCCTCGAATCTGATTGGCTAATCGCCCGCTCGTAACCGGTCCAGCTTTTTACGATACGGATTTTTATCCGCGCTATTCGCGGCAAATTGAAAAAAAAAGCAAACAAACAGAAAAATTAAATAAGTTATTTACCGGTCTAGGTCGGTCCGTATGGGAAAAAACTGTGCCCTTGGTCTTGAGTACGGCCCTCGGCCTTCGGCCTTGGGCAGTGCTCAAGACCTCGGGCAGTGCTCAAGACCTCGGGCACAGTTTTTTCCCATACGGACCTCCCGCCCGGTAAATAACATATATTTATTTGCCATTTTAACAGAGAAGTTGAAAATGCCACCTTTGATGAACTCAGTCCAGATGCTCAGGTAAGAACTAAGTAGAAAAGATGAAGTTTAGAAGCATTTGCGAATAAAGGTTGTCAGCCATCTTCCCAATTTGTCTCAGCTATATTTCGCACCTTCTGATATCGAGATAACATCATACTCCACAACAATACAATAATACCTTTTATTTATCTACCACACAATGAAATACACTCAGATGATAAAGAAATAAGAGATGCATGGGGCAGACAGCAGATAAATAAGTTATTTTAAATTTTAAGTAGTCAGACGAGCCACAAAAATGTTAGACACTGCAACATTTAGCAAAATTCAAGAGAGAGAAAAAGGGAGGATAGATTGTTATCAAGTGGAGGTCTTAGTTGGCATTGCATATTCAACCATGGGCCTTCTTTCTTGGTGATCATTTTCGTTATTCTCATAACCTCAATGGTTGATGAACAGTGAATATTGTAGTGAGAAATTGGATGCTTGTCACTACTAAGACTTAAGACTGGAGGTGAGAAGCTCCAGAAAAAAAAACCACAGAGAAACCACATGGACAAAATTTGTTGGGTAGAATCTTCTTTGTTAACAAGCTAGAGAGTGGACTTTTGCGCCCGAAAGTGTCCTGAAACGTGTCTGGACTTTCGAGGACCACACGCGTGATCATAGTCAGGTATCACCTTGTGATTCCCCTGCTCTGGGTGTTGTAGCCAGTTCGGCACATTTCGACGGTTACTACGGGGGCGGATCCAGGTTTTTTTTTTGTAGGAGGCGGTGCACCTCTAAGGAATGATGTAACTGCCGGGTGACATAAGCAACTCATGTTTCACTCCAACAGATTTCCAAGATTTCTTTCTTTTTTGCAGAATACTTGTTATTTTAGAAAGCCGCAGGTCATTTCAGGGGGGTAGGGTGGTGCGCAACCCTGCACCCCTCCCCTAGATCCGCCCGTGTAGCATGCAAAGGTATATTACTGTGTAATTCGCCGGTTTACGCGGGGCACGTAGTTTACTTCTGACCGCAGTGTTCTAATGTACAGGTATTACTGTGTAAGTCATCCATTCTGGGTCCTCTCGTTCAGTATAATTCCAACGGGTTTTTACCAAGCGCCAGACATCAACGTGCTATGGGCCTTGCTATGTTGGAGGTGTCACAGATGGCCCACAGGCTCTGGAAAGGAGGCAGGTCGTTCAAAATAAACAACAAGAAGATCACATGGAGAGAAATATTTGATGTGGCTGTCAAATGGCGAAGGTAGGAAGGACTGAAGGAGTTGTGAAATAATGAACATGGTGTATTTTGGAGAATTTGTGAAAGATGTGTTTTTCAGCACTGCTGTCACAGGCAAACGCACATGAAGCTGATCATTAGCTTATAAAATTTTCATTGTTCAGGTTTTGCTTGTTTGCAGGCTGTCAGAACCGGAGCAACCTGTTTTCTGGTTGGACATGATGCCAGAGAAGAGCGTTAAAACAGGTTTTAATATGCGCATTAGTTTGATGAGGTGTGTTGTTTATTTAGCTGATAGATTCTTTAGAATTCAGATTCATTTAGAACAGACAATGACCAGTGCTTGATATACCGTAACGACATACTTCCTGAAAATATCTTTTCCTTTCCATCTCTTGCGATAGCTCTTTTATTTGATAATTATGGTTTGTTGTGTTTTTTTTTTCAGGGGGCAGATTAGAAGCGTGCGATACTCGGGGTATTTTGATAAGATTTTCCAGTTCACCAAAGCGATGCTGCAACACGCTTACAAGTAAGTTATGTATGTATAGTTAGTATAACTAATGTGTAAACATCAGCAATCGAAACACGTACACCTTAAGTTGAAAGTTCAAAGAGTTTGAAGGGTAGGTTAGTCAACAATAGAATACGTGCAGTGAAGGGTAAAAACAAGCGACAATATAT
This sequence comes from Ricordea florida, assembly GCA_949710005.1. Taxonomy (NCBI): domain Eukaryota; kingdom Metazoa; phylum Cnidaria; class Anthozoa; order Corallimorpharia; family Ricordeidae; genus Ricordea; species Ricordea florida. Next base: position 2,968,709 of record OX453273.1, on the reverse strand, counting down.
CGTGCTAAATTTGAGGGAAAGAGGTGCGCCTACCATCCAGGTTTCGCCCCGCTGTTTTACCTCCGAGTCTCACATCTGTGTTTCGCTTTAATCTCGTCTGCCTCAGAAAAAAAAAGAACACAACGAGGACTGAATGAGGACTGGCTGTGACCACTCTTACAGTTCGTCCTACTTGCATTCGCACAAATTCGTTCAAAGCTTGCTTTTGAAAGATATCCACATGAAAATCTGTGCTAACAAATGCTTTGTCATGAAAGCATTGTGACATTCACATGGCTCAATGAAGCCTTGAGTTTGATTTCTTAAGACACTTTCTATATGGATTATCCTGATTTGCCACATTAGACGACTTTTATTTCTTGGTGTCATGAAAACTGTGTAGAACTATGTTTGTTCTTTACGTTTTCAGAGTAGATGAGTCAGTTGCCAAAGACTTCAGAAGAAAAGTAGAGAAAACAAAGAGTTGTCGTGAGCTGATGAATGTTCTCAAGGTATTTTCGAAGGTATTTTTTATTTACGTTGGTTGTGTGTTGTTGTATAACATGTCTAACATGGTGTCATGGTTTTGTTTTACGGTACAATGTGGTTCTGACTTATCATCTGTGGGCGAAACCATGCAGTGTAAACATTCTCTGGAAAGTTACTGAACAATACTGTACTATGGTACTGTGGGGATAGTTTCTAAAGAAACTGGTGCTGCGTCGGTGGGGAATTGAAACACAAGAAACTGGATAAATCAAACGAGTTGATTAAGTAAGTTATACCACCGTAAGGTAAATGGGAGGTGCTGACGTTTCGAGCGTTAGCCCGGCCTTCATTGGAGCGAATGACGAAGGGCTAACGCTCGAAACGTCAGCACCTCCCATTTACCTTACGGTGGTATAACTTACTTAATCAATTCGTTTGATTTATCCAGTTTTTTGTACTGTGGTACTGTTTGTTTTGGTAGACTGAGCAAATTTTATTGATAAAGTTTGCTCAGTCTAATATTTACTCATTCTAGTAATTCTCATACTCTCCTTTGCTGTCTTCAGAAACACGATACGAGAAATCCTCAACCAGGCTTGATCTTATCAACACATGTATCAAGCTCTAAGAGAGGAGGAGCCAAGAGCTTGACGGGATTAAACCTCAGTCTTGCGGAGAGGTAGGCTTCAAACTGACACAAAAGAATTGTGTTATTTAATCGATTTTATACCAGTATTTATTGATTTTTCAACTTATATAGTACATTGTTCTAGCGCGGGCTTTTTTGCTACTCGGTTTCTATCACAGAATAGATAGTGATTATGTTAGCCAGTCAGATGGTGGGATTCGTGATAGAATGCGAGTGGGTCTAAGTGAGTACCTCATCGAATCAGATTGCAGGAGTCGTGATAATATGCGAGTTAGTTTCTCATAATACTTGTTATTTATTTAGTGGTTCACATTTATTGTTTACCATGGATACATCGACAACACCAGCCCGCACTGAGGGGTATCGTACCGAGTTAGATTTCATCTGGACAAACTTAAATGACGAGATCAGGAAGCCTGGAAATAAAGTAAGTCGTGGGTCTTGTCTTCGTGTGTAGATACATTTTACTGCTCCGATTTAACCTCTTTGCATCTGAGTAGTAATTCTCCCTATCGAATGCTATGTTTTCGTAAATGCTAGTCAAGAAAATTTGTTAGCATACCAAGTCAACTATTTTGTTTCCTTAAAACGTTTGGCACCATTATGGATAATTTGTACCTCGACATACCACGGTCATGAAAATTATGATACCATAAAGGCAGTTCATTGTAAAATTAATAGACCGGTTTTTAATTTACTATCGGGACTACTGTACTGCTAAGTTCAGCAACTGGCTAAATAATTTCAGAAGAAGAACTAAAACCAATTGCATGCAAGCCGCACGCATTTTTCCGTGTTTGGTGTTGACGACATGTATTTGACTTGCCTTCTGATTGGTTAATTGGAATGCGTGCATCAGTGATTGGTTAGAGTTGTTGCGCTGGATTTGGTTTTACCACATTAAAGTGAAAACCGCTCAGTTCCGTTTCCATTTTGTTCGTCTAGATAATTAAATGTTTTCTAGTGCAATTTAGAATAAATAAGCGTAAGTAACTTTTTCCAGGATGAAAGAAGCTGGACGAAGCTGTAGAACGAATGCAGTTTGTTGTATTTGAAAGATTTACGAGTGGCTACTTATAAAAAAATTGCCATTTGATTACTTGTTCAAAACATACATGCAAAAATTTAATTTGTAATTTCTGCACTCAATTTCAACTTGCTGCTGTCTTAATCATTAAATGACATTTTCTCAGCCAATCAGCGCGTTGCAATTTGTGCATGTATATTATTAAGTCTGGACCTATCTATCATTTAAGTTCTCCCTTTTTTGTTGAACGTCTTTAGGATGTTGACGCTGTTGGTAATCATATTTTATCCCTGGTGTATTATTTTTTCAACTTAATGCCACTGTCGCGAGGATCCAGGTAAAGTTCTTCATATTTGTTCTCTATTATTTATTCTCTCTGTCCGTCTGTCTCTATATCTTTGGATCCATAAATCTACCAACCTAACTATCTACCAGTGGAGAGACCTGGTAGTGTAGCGTGTCGGACTTCCTATTAGAGGTCTGGAGTTCGAGCCCAGGTGAGGGCACTGTGTCTTTTGTTTAGACGAGAAACTTAACTCCACACTGTCTCTCTCCACCCAGGTGTATAAGTGGGTACCTGCGATATAATGCTGGGGACAACCCTGTGTTGAACTAGCATCCCATCCAGGGGGGAGTAACAATACTCCGAGATGCCTCGTGCTACTAGTCTACTAGGGACCTTAAGCAAGGACGACGTCGACAGTAACGAGAACGTCAAAACACAATAGGCATAATGAGCAAAAACAATGGCTCTGCACGCCCCGCACGTGCGTTTTGCATTTTGGTACATTTCGTTGCCGTTCTCCAAAACAGCGACGTGAAATGATTAAATTTACAGTTCTCTGGAGGACGTGACCACAAGTAGAGAAATGTTCAGTTTACTCGGATAACATCAACGCCGTTCATGCAAGATAAATTCCTGCACAGTTGGCATGAGTTTCACAAGGAGAATGTGTTGGCATAATTGCAATTTCACTGCAGCAACGCGAATTTCTGTTTTTCGTAGTCGTTCTCGTTGACGTCGGCGTCGTCCTTGCTTAAGGTCCCTATTGAAACCGGGATAAGCCGCGACCGTGAGGGCTTTAAAGCTCTTGTATGCCCTTTCCTAACCTATCTACCTACGGTATCTATCTCTAAGGACCCTCAAGTTCTTCTAAAGTCAAATATGTCCAGACTTAATCCTACTTAGTTGCATAAATATGCGTCACTTAGTGTCCTCCAAACACAAATTCCACCTAAAAACACAGAATTTTGACTATCGTGAAGTGAACTAGATGGAAGTGCTAAACCTCATTGTCTGACATGAAAGATTCTTGCGGTCTACCCTAGAAACAAGTATTGGAAGTTTATAGGTCTAGCCCAGCGGCGAACGTTTTCCATTTCATCGTTTTCATCTCTTAGCCTTCACAGCCCTTAATTTTGTCGTATTTTGTAGTAGTAGTTGGGTTCTTTTTCTCTGAGAAAGCAGAGAAATTGTGAACTGTGTACCACTTAGTGCCTCTAGAATCACTGACGGTTTGCGAGTCTCCATCTCGCCACCCGTGTCACGGCGTGAGTTTCCTGTACTCACAGAATAGTAAGATTAACTTTACTGTTTTTGTAGAATAAGATTTTCAGCTCTTTATAATATTTCTATCTCTCGCCTGTTATTATTATTTTTTTCCATCTATAGCGCGGTGGCCTACACTGTTGCTCTAGGTCTTTTTCTTGCTGTGGGCAAAGACGTAACAGGCAAGATTCCCGAAGGAAAGGTACGTTTTTGTATGCAACGTAACGATCCTCCACGCAAACCTCTCGGTTTCTTTGATAATATTAGTTTGTTTCCCTTAATTCATTTTTGTATCAACGGGCTTCCCGTTGAACCCGTAAATACAATGCCATCGTGTTTGAAAGTCCGTTCGTGAGTACTGAACTACAACCTCTCGGCGAATAAGAATCACAATCTCTCGATTTCCAAAACAAATACATGGTTTGTAAACAGATATCTTTCATGTATGATTCATTTTACTAATTGCTGGACTCGCTAATTCTAAACCAAAGTATTTGAGGGTATAAAGCATACAAGCGGATCCTAGGTCTTGAAGTTTGATCTTACGGGTTTTAGGAAGTCGATATGGAAGCCATGATCGGCGGGTCAGTGGAGAACTTCATCAAGCACGTCAAAGGATGGCTAGGACTTAAAAAGTAAGAGTTTTCTTCTGTACAGCTTTCATAGTCCTTAGTCTCTCACTTTGCTCTTTATTCATTTAAAGCTCGACTGCGAGTGTCGTTGGCGAAACAGAAATTAAGCTGTAGAAGAAAAATAGCTTTGCGAAAATTAGATACTATTTAGATGCATCTCCTTCCGCCGCACTTCTTTTTCGCTCACCCGTTTTCTGTTAAACTTAGTAATGTTCAGTAACAGCGTAATAATGAGCTAATGGTTCTGGGAAAAAAAAGGTGGAACGGATCAGAGAATATAGTCTTTGCAACTTGATAAACTTGGAATAAATACCAGTTGGGCATTCGATCTTGCAGTATTCTCCATTTCTTAGTGTAATTCATACATTTGGCATACATTTAGTGAAGTTCGGCTCGCTAAATTGACCAGTTATAAAAAGCGCACGCACTCACTAATACTCAGTAGTGAAATTTGTCGAGTGGCAGGCTATCACAATTAGTTATTTCACCGTTATTTCACAAGCTGTTGCAGGAGAAAACATGCCAGGAAATGGTAATATATTTTTTTTAAATTATTATTTCCGTTGCAGATTAGCAAAACCTGTCACGTCCTTACCTTCTGTGAGCGGTACATTCCCAACTCTTAGAACAGTAATCGAATCGCTCAACGTCCAGTTTACAGAGGAACAATGCAGAAATGTCCAAGTTACTTGACTTGCAAAGTATAGAATGTTTCAATTAGGATGTCAAGAATTGTTTCTTTTATAGGACATAATAAAGTACATTTTTGAGAAACTGGAATTGCCTTGTATTTCCTGTACTTATTGGTATTCTTGTTGCCTGTCTTTCTCACTACGTAATCGAACTTCCATATCATTGAATACAATTAAGACATGCAACAAGAATACCAATAAGTACAGGCAACTCCATTTCCCATAACCATAACCGACACAAAACACGGAGGAAAATAAGCAGCCACGTAGCTCTATAAGGCAATATTACCACCAGCCGTTTCTCGGTAATAAATTCATGTCCTATATACACCAAATGGATGACCCTCATAACAATCCCACCACCATATCAGTAACTACACGTCATTTGAGGTCATTAGACGTGACTTAACATCAATAAACGACACTGGACATAAATATACATCATTCCACATTATTAAGCATTATTCACCACAACTAACCACCGCTAGAAATCATTCGCCATCACTAGACGTCACTTACCATCACTAGACGTCATTTACCATCATAAGGCATCATTTACCATCACTACACATCATTTACCATCATTAGACGTCATTTAACATCACTAGACATCATTTACCATCACTAGACGTCATTTACCATCACTAGACATCATTTACCATCACCAGACGTCATTTATCATCACTAGACATCATTTACCATCACTAGACGTCATTTACCATCACTAGACATCATTTACCATCATTAGATTTCAATTACCATCATTAGACATCATTTACCATTATTAGACATCATTTACCATCACTACACATCATTTACCATCACTAGACATCATTTACCATCATTAGGCATCATTTACCATCACTACACATCATTTACCATCATTGGACGTCATGTACCATCACTAGACATTATTTACCATCACTAGAGGTCATGTACCATCACTACACATCGTTCGCCAAAACTAGACGTCATTCGCCATCTCTAGACATCATTTACCATCATTAGACATCATTCGCCATCACTAGACATCATTTACCATCACTAGACATCACAAGACATCATTTACCATCACTGGACATCATTTACCATCATTAGACATCATTTACCACCACTAGACATAATTTACCACCACTAGACATCATTCGCCATCACTAGACATCATTTACCATCACTACACATCATTCGCCATCACTAGACATCATTCACCATGACTAGACATCATTCGCCATCACTAGACATCATTCGCCATCAATAGACATCATTCGCCATCACTAGACATCATTCGCCATCACTAGGCGTCATTCACCATCACTAGACATCATTCGCCATCACAAGACATCATTTACCATCACTAGACATCACTAGACATCATTTACCATCACTAGACATCATTCACCATCACTAGACATCATTCGCCATCACTAGACGTCATTTACCATCACTAGACATCACTAGACATCATTTACCATCACGAGACATCATTTACCATCACTAGACGTCATTTACCATCACTAGACATCATTTACCATCATTAGACGTCATTTACGATCATTAGACGTCATTTACCATCATTAGGTATCATTTACCATCACTACACATCATTTACCGTCATTAGAAGTCATTTACCATCACTAGACATCATTTACCATCATTAGACGTCAATTACCATCATTAGACATCATTTACCATCGTTAGACATCATTTACCATCATTAGGCATCATTTACCATCACTACACATCATTTACCATCATTTGACGTCATTTAACATCACTAGACATCATTTACCATCACTAGACGTCATTTACCATCACTAGACATCATTTACCATCATTAGACGTCAATTACCATCATTAGATATCATTTACTATTATTAGGCATCATTTATTATCATTAGGCATCATTTACCATCACTACACATCATTTACCATCATTAGACGTCATGTACCATCACTAGACATCATTTACCATCACTAGAGGTCATTTACCATCACTACACATCATTCGCCAACACTAGACGTCATTCGCCATCTCTAGACATCATTTACCATCACTAGACGTCATTTACCATCACTAGACATCATTTACCATCATTAGACGTCAATTACCATCATTAGATATCATTTACTATTATTAGGCATCATTTATTATCATTAGGCATCATTTACCATCACTACACATCATTTACCATCATTAGACGTCATGTACCATCACTAGACATCATTTACCATCACTAGAGGTCATTTACCATCACTACACATCATTCGCCAACACTAGACGTCATTCGCCATCTCTAGACATCATTTACCATCACTAGACATTATTCGCCATCATTCGCCATCACTAGACGTCATTTACCATCACTAGATGTCGGTTACCATCAATAGATATCATTCGCCATCACTACAGGTCGTTCAGCATCACTAGAAGTCATTTACCATCACTAGACATCGTTTACCATCACTAGACATTCGGCACAGGCAAAGAATAAAAATTTTCTTCAAATGAAATGGTTATTTACTCTTAAACAAGCATCGAGACCCACTCTTTTTCAAGGAATTTTTACCTATCATTCATCCTCTTTTTGTTCAAAGAGTTGGTGCACTTTGGAACATTTTTCGAGAAGAAATATATTTCTGATTAAATAAAAAAATCGGCTTATTCTGTGCATGATTTTTATTCTTTGCGTTTCTCTTTTTCCTTCTTAACACACGTAATTAAGAGGAAGCAACTGGTCAAGGATTTATTTCATTTATTTCCTTTTTGGTAACGTTTTAAATTAATTTGAAGGAAATTTTTATCCTTTGCTTATTTTGATATTTCTTGTAATTCATTTTTCTGCTCATTGCTTCAGTGCTCGAGATTATAAAAAAATCCAGATTGCCCTTACGGCAAATGCCGGAATACCTGGCTCCTAACTTTGGTTGCCCTGATAAGGGCTTGGTTGCCCTTAACATGTTCTTTGACTTTTGCCATGTCTAGTGATGGCGAATGATGTCTAATGATGGTAAATGATGTCTAGTGATGGTAAATGACGTCTAGTGATGGCGAATGATGTCTAGTGATGGTAAATGATGTCTAATGATGGTAATTGACGTCTAATGATGGTAAATGATGTCTAGTGATGGTAAATGACGTCTAGTGATGGCGAATGATGTCTAGTGATGGTAAATGATGTCTAGTGATGGTAAATGATGTATAGTGATGTCTAGTGATGGTAAATGATGTCTAGTGATGGCGAATGATGTCTAGTGATGGTGAATGATGTCTAGTTATGGCGAGTGACGTCTAGTGATTGCGAATGATGTCTAGTGATGGTAAATGATGTCTAGTGATGGCGAATTATGTCTAGTGATGTTAAATGATGTCTAGTGATGGCGAATGATGTCTCGTGATGGCGAATGATGTCTAGTGATGGCAAATGATGTCTAGTGATGGTGAATGACGTCTAGTGATGGCGAATGACGTCTAGTGATGGCGAATGATGTCTAGTGATGGTAAATGATGTCTAGTGATGGTGAATGATGTCTTATGATGGTGAATGATGTCTAGTGATGGCGAATGATGTGTAGTGATGGTAAATGATGTCTAATGATGGTAAATGATGTCTAGTGATGGTAAATGATGTCTAATGATGGTAACTGACGTCAAGTGATGGTAAATGATGTCTTATGATGGTAAATTATGTCTAGTGATGGTAAATGATGTCTTATGATGGTAAATGATGTCTAATGATGGTAACTGACGTCAAGTGATGGTAAATGATGTCTTATGATGGTAAATTATGTCTAGTGATGGCGAATGATGTCTAGCAGTGGTTAGTTGTGGTGAATAATGCTTAATAATGTGGAATGATGTATATTTATGTCCAGTGTCGTTTATTGATGTTAAGTTACGTCTAATGACTTCAAATGACGTGTAGTTACTTATATGGTGGTGGGATTTTTATGAGGGTCATCCATTTGGTGTATATAGGACATGAATTTATTACCCGTTTCTCCGTCTGCCATTTTGAAAGCGGAGAAGGCCCTATTTCGCATCTCGCATTTTTTTTTTATTGCGCACCTCGCATTTTTATGTCGCATTTACCTCCAGAAATGTTTTTCTTCTCCTACTAAGTCGCATCTCGAATGTCCCTTACAGGCTTCCGTAGTTTAATATAGCCATTGGCCCACTTCACGTCATGTCAGTGCACCAAAATTGCTTACAATTTTCAAGACTCAGTCTGATATTTAAGTGTTATTTCAGTACTGTTGAAAGTGCTTCACATAATCGCCCACGGATTCCAGTTACTCGGTTATAGCACTTGATGCGAATGCAATATACTGGGAACAGGCATTTTAGGTCGGATTTTTAAATTAGGTTATCACCTATTTAGGATGGCAAGGAAGCTACCAGAGTGTATTTGGCAAGTGCAGTCTCGCTGTTATTCCTTAGGCTATTGTTTGGTGCAGTGTTGGTAAATACTTCATGTTTCTGCACTTTATGTTGCAACAGACCTGTCACAACTGAAAGTGCCTTCTCTATTCTCACAAATAATACCTAAAGGAGTTTGTTTTGGAATGCCAATACTCTTAGGCAATAAAGACTTAAGTGCATTCAGTCAGAGAACGTTTTGTGCCTCATTGTAAATGTTGACTACTTCTACTTCGATTGATTTTTATTCACTTAGGAGAAATCATTAATTTACAGCAATAATGAAACAAAACTGTTGAACAACTACACAAACGTATAAAATGAAGTAAAAGAGAGAGAGTGACTTGAAAATTACAGCGAGTATTTATATTTTTTTGCATGTAATATATGCAGTTATGGCTTGTGAGAAAGTTACTACAAACTATAACAAATGATTGGCTATTGGAACGAGGTGACAAAGAAAGAATGAAGATCTAATGATCTGGTAAAAAAAGACTTGACGATTACAAGTTGGCAAGTTAACATGCAACTATGTAACAGTAATAATGTAATAAGGGTAAGTTGAAGCCACACATATGCGCACTAAGGCGACAGTGGTAGAAGGGATTAAACCCTGTTACTACCAAAAAAAAGATGAAAAAATTAAGCTCAAAAGCCAGCAGCCATGGACAGCTGTTTTGGCCGTGTTAGGCCTCATCAGCATGGCACAGCTTGCAGATGAGCTCTGGGTTCCCACATTATGAATGTCAAAGTGATGAAAAATGGTAGGGTTGTGGGATGTGGCTTGAAATGACAACTTACTCTTATTACATTTTGACGTTGTCATTTCAAGCCACATCCCACAACCCTACCATTTTTCATATGTAACAGTAAAGACATACTTTGCACTTCAAACCACCAATCAGTTTGTTGGCTTTCAAGCAAACTTTATTTGACAATTAGGCTGGGCTAATTACACTGAACTGTCACATTTACATTATAAAGCAGTTTTAGTATGTGATAAATTGTTTACTGTAAACATTCCAAGCATCAATTCTAAAAAAAATTACCATAAAAATGCAATATTTAGAAGTGTAGGTATTGTTTTGGAGTTTGAAAACAATAGCTACCCTCATAAAAGTTTGAATTGAAACTGGGTACTTGCAAGAACATGAAAAAGAATTTAACATCCTCATTCTCCTTTTCTATGTTCTTTCATTGCAGCATCTTACAGTGTGACTACGCTAACAAAGGCCACCCAAATTAATTTTCAAACAAATGTTGAATGTCTGATTTTGATGCTCAACAACAGATTTGTGGCAAGTTTCTACCAACTAGGATGACTCTTTTTCAATCTTGATATGTCTTGCACAGTTAGAGATTCTATTGTGTATATACTTGATCATGATTAGATAATTTAAATGAAAATTGTTTTTGGTGGCCTTGGTTTCAGATGTTTCGAAGAAAATGATGCAATCGTTAATGACTTCATGACCTTAAGGCATCTAATTCATTCACAACAACTCTTTGTCCAAGCTGTAGTTATGCTAAAACGTGTTTTGATCAAGGAGTCTCTGTTGCCTCAGTTTGAGAGAAGTGAGTACCAAATCAGTGTTAAAATCTCAACTTATTTTAGTCTTCCATGAGGTAAAAATTACTTTTGCCACTTGCATTGTCATGCTGAAGAGAACAGCACCTTCTCTTTCAGATGTGCATAACATGACTAAATTTTATCATGACACCTAAACAGATTCATTTGAATCATTGGATTGCATGTAAAATGACACTGATGACTTCCCTTACGTGATGATGACTTCAGCTCAAAGCATTTTCTGTGCAATTTGCTAACATGTTACTGGCAATTTGGTTTCCTAATTTTTGTCCCATTTGCATAAGAGCAAATGACCGTAAGGTGACTTTCGTCTTGACAATAAGAATCCATTTAGGGATCATATAAAACAAACATGTAATGAATGTTTTGCATATGTGCAATGGTACTGATACTCTAATTTCTAGAAAGATGGAGGATTTCATAGTTCAACTCCCAAAAAAACTCTTTATTACCATTACATTCAGGAATATTCATTATTGGCATAATCTAAAGCCTGCTTTACACTACTAGTTCAGGTACATAACACTGTGCCTGCATAGATGTATGAATTTAACACGTATGAACTAAATTACACAATAGCATAAAATCTAAATGAAGGCTAAATTCTCTTAGAATTACCTCCTGCTACCACATAACCCACTTGTTTTTCACAGCAAGCAATTATCTCAACAGGTTCCTCAAGAAAAAAAAAAAAGACAAAAGGAACTGCTATCAATTAACATTACCTCAAAATCTGTTCATCAAATTAATTAAAAATTTCAATGCTTTTCAGTGCAAGTACTCAAACCAAGGCCACCAAAATAAATTTTCTAACAAATTTTGTGTCTGTTTTTGACACTTAAAAACTTAATTTGTGCTGAGTTTCTACCGACTAAGATGATTCTTTCTCAAAATTAATATGTTTTGTACAGTTATAGAACAAATTATATGCACTTTAAGAGAAATACAAAACATTTGTAGAGTGTGATTCTATTGTTCAGATACTCGATCGTGATTGGACAATTTTTTTTGAAAAAGTTGTTAAGGTGTCCTTGGTTTGAGTAATTACACTGTAAAGCAGGGCAAGTGACCTGCACCAAAACCTACATCATTATTTTTCATTCCCCTTCAAAGCAATAACTACATGTAAATAATATTGTATTTACTGTTACGGGTCATGAACAGTTAAATAGTCCACTGCATGTTTTCTTAAAATTGAATAAGACCCATTATAACTATTAAACATGAAATTGAAATTAAAAAGGTAGCCAGCAAATTCTTAAGATGAAAACCGTATGCTGAAAGCGTGGCTTGCAAAGAAAAAATACCACTAAAAAGAAATGATCTTCTACTTGACATTTAACATCATATGCAGACGTATTCTGTAGTACGTCTTTTCAGAAAATTAAATGACTTCTAAGATTTTGTCTTGCATATAAAAAACGCATTCCCCTTGCATGTCCCCTCTTTAAAAAAAACCTTCTGCGATGTACCTGTTTTACTTAGACATCCCCTTTTGCCACTCGAGTCACTATTTTAAAAACTGCAAGGAAGAAGAACTAAAGCTCCAAATTTACAATCTTGTATGAAACCAAATTTCTACAGTTAGTGATGATAATCTAGTAAGGAGCAATAAGGCAGATGGAAATAAAAATGAAAGTTACCTTATACAATCAATAACAGCATTGTTTAACTAATTCTTACTACAATACAGCAGAAAAAAAATGGGGAGCTGCTTGTGAAAGACAGTACAGAATCTAGGATTACCAGAGATTGGCAATGGATGCAAATAGCACCTCCAAGGAAAATGACTTAATGAGGCAGGCACATTCAATAATAATATCTGAAACTATCTACAAATGTGCCACACAAGCTACACGTAAGTATAATGTAACACTCCTAGAAGTGATTGCATTGCAAGTGTCAAACATAAATTCCAAAATAAATGCCCCATTAAAAATGAATTGAAAACTCCCACCTTATCACAGTTGCTTAAAGTTGTTGAAAAAATACCCTGAAAAAGGCTTCAAATTAGTAACCCTGAAGTTTGCCATGAGTAATCCACATTTTTCAAAACACCCAAAAATGATTGCAGTTGTTAAAGTAAAAATCAAACAAACAAGAATGCTAAGGTTCATAATAGGATTTAGAAGTTGTTTCTTATGATAATAACATGTAATCAGAGAAAAATTTCATATATTTTGTCAGTTAAAAATTCATCTAACCTGTTATAGCTAAAAAAAGACAAAATAGTGTGGCTGCGAAGTCAAAATATTTATAATAAAGTAAATGCAAGTGAACATCCTTCTATGGTGAATACTTAATGTAACATCCTGGCCAATAAGCCCATACATTCCAATTATTCTACTGTGAGAAGCTTGCCTTTGTAAGCTAAACACCTTTCAAAAAATGGGATGGTTTTGGTAGTGTTTGCAGTGTTCACTTTAGGGCTAAACATGATTGAAGAGTGATCTGTACATGGTCGAAGTAATGTGGAAACAATTTAATTTACAGGCTAGCTCACCGGAAAGAGAAATCATCATGTGACTCCTCTAAATCTTACGCCACGTTCACACCAACTAAACATGTTTAGTTAAACTGGGTTTTGAAATTTTCACAACAGCCTCCCAATTGATTAAAGTCTAATCCTAACACATGGTGAGAAAAAGAGTCTAGTAGTGATTCATTAGAAACAACTTTCAAGTCAGTAGAGAATTTACATGAAGCTGTTTTGCGCTATGTGATCCCAAACCATGTTTAACTAAACAGCTTTTAAACATGTTTAAGGTTCAGTGTGAATGCAGCATAATTAGTCTTCGACCAGAAGATAACTGGAGCTGGCATAAAAAAAGCTGTACAATTTCACCCTGTTGGTGATCCAAACACCAAACGTTTGCTTCTGTTTTTGTTAAAATAGTGCTGATAACAAAAATGCCTATTATTATCAATAGTTAAAAATAGCCTGGAGGGTGCAGAACTTTAATCACCAAATGGGAGGAGCAGATTACTGATAATCTGTTAATCTATAATGAATCTTATTATTGTCAAACTGGCTGCCACTAAATCCACCACTTGTTTAAGAAAATGTTGATGCTAACATTAGTCTTGCTTCTTACTCCTCACTACAACGATTCACTCCCAGTGATGTTTAAGAAACTGCATTTGAACATTAAGTAAAATCCGAGTAAACAAACATTCCTCAAAATAACCTCTTGCTTAAATCTGACAGAATAACAAAAAGGATATTCCCACAGTAAAAAAGTAAATGAAAGTATCAACAAAGTGAACACGATGGGCACTGAAACAGTGTTCACATTACTTGTTTATTTCTGTTATTCAGCAGGAAAAATTAAAGTAGCTGTAAGTGACTCCATTATTGTCTTCAGATAAATTGGATGGTAAGTTTTTGTTTGACAGATTTTTCAGTGTTGTATAAACTTGCTGGAAAACTCTGAGAATTTCTCAGGACATCTCATACTGATGACTACACTTCCACGATTGTGCAAGCCACCCCCATTTCCCCCATCCTGAGCTCAAAAATTATTGTGCATTACTTTTACTTGAATAGAGGATTGGTCACTTTAAATAGCCCAAATTTCAAACATTTTCAGAACACTGTACCTTTGCCATGTAACAGGTGCTTTGACCAGGCAATTCCCAGATACCTTTGATTTGTCATTCAATACTGTGGAAACAATCTCATCTCAAAACTTTAAATGATTAGTATGTTAAAAAGCTCTTAATTACACAATTTCAAGTTTGATCATTCTGTCCTTTCACAAATCACACCCAAAATACCTGCTCTTGGTTTGCTGGACTAAATGGATTGGAACTGTCCTTCTTAGATAGTGGAGGAGGGCTTGTTTGACGTGAAGCAAGGAAAGATGCAAACTCATCTTCTCCATTAGGAGCACGAGTGGAACCCGAAGCCCAAGCTGAAGAAGATGACGTTCCATGTGAGGTCGCATTTGGCAAGCTCTCTTGCAAATCTTGTGTCCATGCACTTGACAGAGCATTTACCTCAGAAGCCGTTTCTCCAAATGGATTAACTGTAGTAAGAAGCCCTTGATTAGGTGTATTCCCCTTTACAGTAGACGTGTCTGCAGTAGCAGTTGCTAGCCACATCTCTGCATCAGACAGTTGACGTTGCCGCTGTTGTGGAGCAGAGGTACTCCAACCATTGGTCTGAGGTGGTTGTGACTGAACACCAAATGGTTGGAATGTTCCCACAGTATTCTGCACAGTGCTTGGTCTATTCAGCACCAAAGCATTTCCCAAAGCTGCTGCATTAGGAGACGAAATGGCATCATATCCATTCAAAACATGGGCAGGTTGATTTGAAGAATTGTTTAATGGCTGAACCCCCACTGTTCCAAAGGAGCTTGATGATACTGGGGCAGTAGGAGCATTATTAGGATGCAGGATAGCATCTACAGTTGGCGGAAGCTGTGGCACAGCAGGCTCCTCTGTAAGGGTCTCATACCCTGCACTTTCCCCTCTAAGCGGCATGAAAGACAGGGGGTTTGAGCGATATCTCAGAGACATATGGCGAGTGAAAGGAGAAGGGTTGAAAGGCTGTGGACGAGGCCTTGCCACAGAGGGAGGTGGCTTAAGAGCAGGAGCAGCAGCTTGTTTTTGCTGTGTTGATTGTTGTGCTACACTTAAAATGGTACCATTCTGGACAGGAGCAGGGGGTGTCACTGCTGCTGCTCCTGGGGGTGACATAGAGACAGGGGTGGAGTTGACAACTTGTCCTGCTGATGGCTGTGGTTGAGGCTGGCTTAGCCCACTTGTACCATTTACCACAGGGGTAACACTAGGCGTTGCAACAGCTTCAGCAACTTGATTTGGTTGAGGTTGTTGCTGCTGTTGTTGTTGTTGTTGTTCTGCCGGTTTCAGTATTTGTCCTTGCTGGAGCTGTCCCTAGAAACAAAGAACATACCAAGTTAATTGGCCTTGCTCCTGTGAGTCTCCTGTAGCTCAGTGGTAGAGCATACAAACTAGTAATTGGATGATCATAGCTTCAGCTAGTATTGGAAGAACTTGGATTTGTGTTTGTCCAAGTTTGCCTGTGACAGTTCAAGAATATAAATTTAATATTTTTCCCAATGGTTCAGTCTGATTGCAGTCAAAATAGCCATTCCTTTCTTCATCAAGCAACAGATTCAGGACATAATGACAAGGTTGGATAAGGATGATAGAGTTGGAACTTAAAGTCAACATAAAAGACAGGCTGATGTTCAATCTCACCCCAGAGAAAGAATTGTAAACTGCCATGAAAGTTTATATAATATGTGCCAGTACACAAATCCACTACCATACCATACAAAAGTAGTGAAAATGGGTTCATATTATTAGGAATCAAAGTCTGAATTGTCAAGGACTTAAGGTTCATGCTATCAAAAACAAGAGGCACATTTTAACAAACTAAGAATAATCTGGAGCTGTAATAACATCCTAAGGAAACAAAAATAAAAGTGTGTAAAGCACTGGTCATGCCAGTGTTATGCAAAGTTCAAAAGCATAGGAAGAGCTGAACTGAAGATCATCGAACGATAGCAAAAGCCAATTGAGAAGAGTGTATGCACCAATAGGTGAGAGGCTGACAGGACATTGGCACCTATTGGCCATTTATGAGCATGTTAGGCTTTTGGGAATCAATGGAGTATTCTCTGCTTTCCCAGAGAGTTTCTTATTTTAAAACACTCTTTTGATCTGAACATTCCAATACACACCTTATACATTGATAACTCTGCAACTAACTTTGTATTACTCATATATCCCATATTTACCTCCTTCTGAGCTTGTTGAAGAGCCTGGGCTTTCTGCTTCCTCTGTAGACAAGCAGTAAATGCACAGCCTACAGCATGGCTTAGTCGTTCACCCTAAGGGACAAACATCCATGGTTGCTAAAAAACTTAAAAGTCAAGAATGTTTCTTTTCTTATATCCAAACAAGGACGATAATAGAACTCTCCTTTAGTATCATTCAAGTATCAAGTACTGTACTTTTTATGGACCGTTTAAAATATGTATATAGACTTACTGTGTCTCTGATGGCAATGAAACAATGACACATCCAGCGTCTCGTGGTTCCATCACGACAAATGTATGAAAATACTCTGTCATTGCTAGGATCTGGAGTACAAAACGATACTTTCTCTATTGTCTGATCGATGACAAGTGACTGAAAGAAAACAGGTTATGTTAAAGCATTATATATAGCTATTAACCTCTTGTAAATATAATTTAGTGACTTATTCCTCTATGGGGTATGAATGAATAACTAGTCAGAGCTGTTTTAAATTCATTGCTATTTGGAGTTTCCTGAATGCTTTGGTTCAGAACTGCTACAATATAGTAAGTGACTGGCTAAAGAATCTCGCACCACTTTCAAATGCTAGACCAATAAGAAATGAGTAGCTTGCAGACATTTTCTTATAATTGGTTTCTATTCTGTCTGCTCTTGGAAAAAACATCCTTAAATGTATGCTAGTTTGTTTGTAATTAGACTTATATTTGAATACTGGTTCTCTTTTCCATGGTTCTAAGGCTCTGTACTATGCACCTTCCCAGCCACTGACAAATACAAAACTTGGAATATTTATAGCAAGAATATTCCAGTCAGCTTAGGTCACCTTTGTTTCTGCTGACTATAAGCATAACACAACAATGCACCGTAATTGATCAGCGTTCATCCCAGAACGTAAACAACTTTTAATATGAAAGCTGTATCTATTGAAACGATTGGATGAAAGTTACTGTACATGTAATTAAACCCTGCATTTCAATTCAAGATTTTGCTTGAGGAAGGCTGAATTTTCTCATACTAACAATGGATACGCGTTCTAACCAAGTGATTATTTCCTAGACATTCTCCCATTTCTAAATTTCACCACTTACTCGATATTTTTTAAAACAAACGGCAAACGTCCTCTGTAAAACGGTTCCTTCCGATTCCGAGCTTTGATAACAATTAGTTTCATACTTTGATAAATTATACAATAGATGTTTTCTATGTGAAAACGTGGATAGAGCTGATGACACATGAATCACGAAATCAAACGTTCAAGATTACATATCCCTTGCCGCCAATTTTGCTCCAAAACAAACAAAAAGGTACTAAAAATTACAAGTTAAGTCTTCTATAAGTGTTGCATCACGAACCATGTTCGAGATGACCAAAAAGTTTTTCTGTTCATTTGTTTGAATTCAGCTGCTGTTACCATAAAGAAGACTCCCGGAGTTTATTGAGATTCAATTGAGTTTCGAAAAAGCTCTATTGTCTTGTAACTAGGCTTATGTTCGAACGAGAAAGTGATACAGTCTTTCAATATGCGTTATAAAAAAGTGATATCGCCCGAAGACTAAGGCGGTACATATAACAAATTCCCGTGTGATCTGTGTTCAATTCACTACTACATTTTTAAGAATTCATGTTTACTATCAAAATTAAACATTAATACTAAAAACCATAAAGACGAATTCAACGATTCAACTGCAACCGACGACTACTTGAGAAATTTACTACATCAAGTCTTGCCATGGAAAGGACCGTTTAGATCGAAAACACCATGCATTCAACTATAAAATACTATTGTGCGATGTTCACCGTTTACAAGGCGAGGGTGGTCTTACAACTTAAGGATTTCTAATTTTACGTGAAGCGATTGAAACCTAGCTTATTCACACAGAATAATCGTCGATCCTCCCAGAGAGTAAGATACAAAGAAACGTATTCTGTGCACAACGATGCAAAATCCACAAGAGATATCGACCGGAATCAATCAAGAAATTGACATCTTCTTGTCGATCGCGCGTTGAATTCTTATCGAAACACACATAGTTTAGAAGTATAATATGTTTTAGATTAGAATTATTCGTCAATATAAAGCACACGTCAATAAAACTGACACCAAATGTAAATTTGAAGCATTACCTTGGTTTCCTCGTCCACAACTCGCACACAATCTGCCGTTACAAGTAGTTGCATACGTTTCTTCTTCACTTGGCCAGACTACAAAACACAACAATATGAATAAGTAAGACTTCGATGGTCTGTTTAAGAGTTAGAAATGGAAAGTGATGTTTTTCCATACAAGGAAAAGGTTAATAGGAAATTTAACAATAGCTTCAGCTTAGGATCTGGTTTATGATTTGCTGTGACCTGCATCAAAAGACGGAAGACTTAACCTCTTTCATTCGCCGAAAGGCCTCCGCACAGACTTGTGTTCCACGAGATTCCGTAACTTCAATATTTCCCATGTACTGCGAAAGAAAGATTCCATCCTGAAGTTAGTAAACGATGGTTCCTAAGATTCCGTACTTACGTTTAATACCATTGAAGAAAAAAAGAACATGGTCGAATGTATTTCACCTTGACTGGAAAACTGACGCCTCCATTGCGAACTTTGTATGCATCGTTCTCCCAGACGTGAGGCCTGACGCTTTCGGGAATATGCCGTTTTGAGCTTCTCAGACTAAAACTTCGCTTTAACTTATTCATTATTGGAAAAAGGGATTCTTAAAACAAAAGAAATATCAAGATTTCGAGCCGAAGACGGGAACAGGTCGTGTCTGCATTTGTTAGGGGTCAAACATGAATTGAATATTATAAGAGTTACAAACCAATGGCTTTACGCATGTGCAGTCATTGCGTAATTTATTGCTAGAAAAGACGATCCACGCATTAGTCGCATTATATCGTGGTAGCTTTTGTGTCAGTAAGTTTTATTTTAGCGTGACCACACATGGGGCTATTGATTAAACAATGTCTGTACAATATACCTTGCTGTTTGCAATGCTAAGAAGATGATGTAATAGATGTTTTTCGTGTTTGGGAGGTATACAAAAAACAAATTTCCCGTGATTCCAATAACTGCATTTTTCGTTCTTAAATTCAATTTATATTACCTTTTAAACACACCGTAGTTGAATTTGACTCGTGCTTAAACATTTATGAAAAAGCTAAAATGAGTGAGTGTATAAGAGATTTTTCCTAAATTGAACTACGCTTGAAAGTGGAAGAAAAATTGAGTTACATTGCTATTATATTATTTGCGGTCAGATCACATTTGTATTTTAACAAGCACTTCAAAAAAGTGAAAAATCTTTGGTGCTGCAGTTGATGTTAATGGATAAGAGTATGTTGGTGAACATTTGTAATGCATGGCCACTTTAGCAATTAAAAGAATATTACAAACTTAACAAGTTCTAACGATTGCGTATTTATAAGTCTCAGGGCGAATAAGCAACTTTATGAGCCCCTCACAATTGCCCCTCACTGGGATTTTAGGAAACGGAAACATTTATTTTCGGGGAAAACGTGACTCGCGATCATGGGAACATGGTCTAAAAAGATTTTAGGGAACAAAAGTTTAATAAATGGGTAACAAAGGAGAAAGTGCAAAAAGATTAAGGGAGCATGGGAACATGTACCCTCCTACCCCTCCCCCACCCCCTCCTATCCCAGTTCAACTCCCCCGGGCCTGAGGTGCTTCATATTTGACGAAGACAATTTAGAAAACGAACATGACGTATCGATGCCGCCTGCAGTTTTCGGTCAGCAGCCTCTCATAAGTTATTGTTTCTGGGAAGGAAAAAGTATTGAAATTACTTTTGTTATCATAGCAGATAACGGGCTTCATGGTTCGCGTTCCAGTATGCTAACAGTACAAAAGAAGCATTTTGATGTTCTTCAACATGTTGATGGCAGTAGTAATGTTTCCCTGTGCATGGTGCTTTTCGTGGTTCGATAGTTATTGAGCTTATAAGTAACTGTGTTCTACGCTGTGGGGCTTAAATTATAAAGAATACAAGTTGGTATTTAAGAGAATAAGCTGGGATTTTCAAGAAAAAAATGGCCACTTTTGAATTTGCTGAGTCAAGTGGTAAGTATTTTTGGCTTGTGTATTAAAGCAGTACAATTTGGTTCTTGCTTTAATATGTAACTACAAACGTCATTTAAATTTGCTATTGAAGATTGTGGTAGTCATAATAATGCTTACATCAAGGAACATGTTACTAGTACGACGGTATTAGTCATAAAGATTTATTGCATTAAACTGCATCTCTAGCAATCTTTTAATGTGTATCATTTCCTCTAATGCTGTTATTATAGAAACCTTGCTATAAAGTTAAAGTTAACCGCTAAATTTTATTATGCAAGGGACTGAATGGTGGCTGATGTAACTATAGAAAAATCATTGTAGAATTTTTTGGCCTCCTGTTTCTTATTTATGTAGCATAGAGAATAAAGAGGTGCATGATTACATTATTGTATAAATTAAAAGGTGGGTGCATGATTATATTGTTGCATAAGTTAATTTGCAGGTCATCGTTATATTGTGGCATGAATTAATGTTTAGTTACATAATTACATGTATGTTATTGCATAAATTAGTGTCCTTGAGTACATTTGAGGCTGACTTATTATTTTTAGGGAGTCGAGCAACAGCTTCATCATTACCAAGACATCCATTAAGAAAGTTTGAACCCACACTCCGCAAGTTTCAAGTCGCCCTTCCTGCAGACCTGGGAAGACTCCAAAAACATAAGATTAACATGGAAAAGGTAAGATTCCATTAAATCATTTTTTCAGACAATTTACCTTGTATTGTCATTTTTATCTGTGGTTGAACTTTTATTTCTTTTGTTTTAAACTCACTGTCAAAGATTGCCATACCCAAAAACAAAGGAAAAGAAAATTTAAACCAAGGATAGAATTGAACCACAATATTTATAGGTACTCTACCACAGGCTATACTTGTACAGATTTAGGACATAAACAGAGACGGCAACCTCTTGCAATATTTGTCTTATTGTTTTTAATTTTACATCATTGTTTATTTTAAACAGAGTTATTAATTGATTTGCTTAATCCATGTTTTGGTATAATAATATATATTATAGATTTAATATCATCTTTACTTCATTGATACAGTGTAGATCCTAAGCTAGGCAATTATTCAACTCAGATATTGAAAGCCTTATATTTAATGTCATATTTTTCTTGTGTAGTTCTCTCACTCACAAGCTTGGCATGAACTTGACAGAGAGCAAATCAATGCTGCAAGGACAGTACAGGTAAAAATACATGACTGTTGTAACTTGAATTCATTTGTGACCTATCTGTGTACAGTATTGTGCAAAAGTAATGCAAATGAAATTCGTCGAAGGTCGTCCTTTGTTCTCGCGAATTTTCCACGAAAAAGTGTTGAATTTTCGTAAGATGTTTTGTAGCGTTCTAAGCGAAAAATTCACGATCTTTCTCGAAAATTCCAGGTAGCGAAATTCGAAGTAGCGAAATTTCGAGGTAACCAAACAAAAATTTGAGATAGCGAAATTCGAAGCAACGAATTTGCGTGACATGAGCCGCTGTGAACGGCATCGCTGAACAAGCGTATGTAAATAAACTAAACTGATATCGAAAATAGATTCAATGAAACGACAGTTTAATTGGCTATTTGCAGTGATTGCCTCACAAGCACTTCCCCAAACACAGACTCGCAAACCTTGTTTTTTAGAAACTTTGATTTTCAAGCCCGCTTATTGATCAGTAGAAAAGGGCGTGCGCTAGTTTACGTACGGGCCAAGTCTCTCGACAATGTTTACGGAAGCCCGCTAATCCCAAAACAAACAACGCAGAGATAAGACAGAACTTTTGTAGAGAAATGTTTTATTTTATTAAACACTACATTTCGTTTTGGAACCCGAACTTGAAAGCTCTCAAATTTATTTAGTGCATGTCTCGATCAGCTCCAGAGTTGAATCATGCAAAACAGTTTTCGGACATCTTACTTTGTAAACTGAATTCTTGCCTCAAAAGGAAAAAGCTTATTTCAAGCATTTTCTGCTTCCCTCTCCGTTTGCCTCTAAAGATAGCTTGGTGCGTCTTTCAGAACATGGTAGATTTGCCACAGAGCCGGTGAGTCGAAGCTTTTTGATAATTCTAGTTACACTGGCGAAGCTGACAAATAACCGTTTCCCTTTTAACAATTTAAATATCTCGGCTGGGTGGAAACCTTGCTTGTCAAGAAGCTCAATTCGTGTTCGCATGTAATTGGTAACTTTTGGCATGATTACTACAAGAGAGTTTCAACAGGAATGATTGTGGAATGCGTGCCAGCACTATTGAACGCAAGTGGTTGCTATGGTGATACAAGAACATGGCGTGTGGCCTTTGTGGCCTCTAAACATGAGCCAAAATACGACAGACGAATAATTGTGTAAGGGCTTCGATGCTTTTAATGTGAACTTAACAGTATCAGGAACCTTTGAAGTATATCCGGGTAAGACGTTTGGATTACTTTTGCACAATACTGTACTACCAGAAACCTATAAAACTTGAAATGTGTTGCCCTTGTTCTCAGCTTGTCCAGATTCAATATTTCTCAAGTACCATATTTGGAAACTGCTTTCCCCAGTCTTTGAGCTTGTAGACACTTTCCTGCTTCCATGGCGCTTTGTAAACAACTTACATTTACAACAACAACATGTCCACCATGCTTTGACAACAACATGTCCACCATGCTTGCCCAATTGTTTACTTCAGTCAAAGATCCTACTTTATGCGGACGATGCTGTCCTTTTCTACGCTGACTCCAATATCGGAAACATAAGTACCGTTTTGAATAAAGATCTAAAACAGTTGCAGTCCTGGACCCATCTTAATAAGCTGTGCATTCACCCTGTGAAGACCAAATACGTTCTTTTCGGCACCCAACAACGAATCGCTTTGGCTACCCTTTCAGATGGGCCATTTAGCTTATTCCTCGGGGATAAGCCGATAAATCAAGCACAACATTACAAATACCTTGGCGTGCTAATAGATGCAAATCTCAATTTCAAACAGCACGTGGATAAGATATTGGTTAAGATTTCCAAGAGAATTGGTGTCCTCGGAAGAATTAGAAGCAATCTAACTGTCGATGCAGCCAATAGAGTTTATCAGTCTCTTGTTCTGCCGGTTATGGATTATTGCGATGTCGCTTGGAGCAGCATTGGGAAAATAGAACGTGATAAGTTAGATCGAGCACAAAGAAGGGCAGCTAAGATTGTTTTGAAGATTAAAGACTCAGATGCCGAGAAGAATTTAAAGTGGCTTCCCTTGAGAAGGTATAAATATGCGGGGTTAGGACAAAAACCAGTTTTTCACCAGTTTTTCACCAGTTTTTCAATATTTAACCAAGAATTTAACAAAGAATTTACCAAGCCATCACCAACCTACCTCCAAGGCAACATAAAACCTGACTATTTACCCAGCATCGCACCTAGGACAAAAAACCATTTTTTCACCAGTTTTTCAATATTTAACCAAGAATTTAACAAAGAATTTACCATGCCATCACCAACCCGCTACCAGCCCTCTA
Source organism: Ricordea florida (assembly GCA_949710005.1). Classification (NCBI taxonomy): domain Eukaryota; kingdom Metazoa; phylum Cnidaria; class Anthozoa; order Corallimorpharia; family Ricordeidae; genus Ricordea; species Ricordea florida. The sequence continues at coordinate 2,944,336 of OX453273.1, read as the reverse complement.
CCAAGCCATCACAAAGTCATCACCAACCCGCTACCAACCCTTTACCAAACCATCACAAAGCCAGCACAAAGATTTAACCAAGCCATCACCAACCTACCTCCAAGGCAACATAAAACCTGACTATTTACCCAGCATCGCACCTAGGACAAAAAACGATTTCAAGATTTTGTAAATAAAAAAAATGATTTTAGAATGAAATAAATTGGTATTTAAAAGAAGAAATTAGTATATAAAATGGAACAATTGAAAGACGTTGAATTAAAACAAATTGTAAAAGAATTGCGTATACCAGGTAGAACAGGTATGAGAAAGGCGCAAAAAATCGAAGCGTTGCGAGAAATGGGAATAAATACAAATGAAGATTTGGAAAATTATAGGCAAAGACAAAGACAAAGACAAAGAACTAATGAAGAACAAACAAGACCACCTCCACCACCGCCCATGCCCGGAACACCACCCGGCTCACCAGATCCTTATAGACCAGGAACACCACCAGGTACACCTCCACCAAATCAACCAATAATAAATAAACCTAAACCAAAAAGACCCCCACCGCCCATTCCAATAGCATCAATAAAACAAGATAAGATTAAAAATACAAAACAAACTCCTTTTGTGGGAAATGTATTAAATAAGTTTTGGGATTTTATAAAACCATATATACCCAAAAAAGTAAAAAATAAAACAGAAGAACTAGCTAAAAATTTTATAGAAAGATATAAAAAAGTAACTAAACCAAAAGAAATAAAACAGCCACCTAAAAGAGATTATAAGAAGGAGGGCGCAAGACCTAAAACAAAACCAACTAAATCTGCTTCAAAAAATGATAGGGATTATGAGAAGGAGGGTGCAAGACCAAAAACAAAGCAAGCGATTAAAAATACTGATCAGCAAATAGAAGAAACTGATAAAGATTATAAACCTGTGGAAATAGAAACGGCTTTTAGAGGATTTATGAAAACTTATAGGATTAATGGAAAAAGAGGTGAAGGTGAAAGGATGTTTATTAGAAATATTAAGCAAAAAGTTATTGAATTTATTAATAAACAAAATAAACCATTTAAGATAAAATTTATATTAACTTGTAAGTTTATAAAAAAGTCTTTATTATTAGTTCGAATTGAAGAAACAAATGGTTATTTTCATTCGGAGGAAGAAATTATTACAGAATCAACCGATTTCTCAAATTTGTATAATGAAATGATGGATTGTATTCTTGAGAAATTTGAGAAATTCAAGAAGAATAAATCAGGATGGAAATTTGATAGCGTTAAATATTTTGATATACATTTAGATCCATTTGAGCCTCTTGCTGCTAGTTCATATATTCCTACACCAGAAATAGTAGCAAATAGAAAGGCAACTATAAATCCTAAAAATATTTCAGATGAAGAATGTTTTAAGTGGGCAATAATGGTATATATAATGAAATATATTTACAAAAAAGATGTTCACCCAGAGAGAATAACTAAAGAAATGATGGAATTATCTAAACAATTAAACTTTTATGGGATTGAGTTTCCATTTAAATTAAAAGATGTTGATAAGTTTGAAAAGCAAAATCCAGAATATAGGATTAACATACATGGTTTTGGTAAAATAAGAGATGATGAATTTTATAGTAAAGAGATGGTTTATCCTTTGCATATAAGTAAGAAAGAAACTGGAACTTTAATTGAATTACTTTTAATATCTAATGAGGAAGGAAAAAGCCATTATATTTTCATAAACGATTTTAATAAACTTGTTTCATCTCAAGTCGAAAAAAACAAACATAACCGGAAATTTTGTCGCAGATGTTACAACCATTTCCCAACAGAATTTTCATTAAATGAACACATGGAAAGTTGTACTAAATATGGTGCAGTTAAGACTGTTTTACCAAAAAATGAAGATGGCAGTCCAGTGTTTATTGAATTTAATGAATTTTTCAAAAAAATGAGAGTACCAGTTGTTATATATGCCGACTTTGAATGTTATACATATAAATTACCCAAATACCCACAAGATAAAGAAAATTCTTTTACAGAAAAATATCAGAAACATATACCATCCGGCTACTGCTTTGTAATAAAGTGTGTTGATGATATATTATTTGATCCTATTATTGTGAAATACACTGCTAAATCACCAGATGAAGATATAGGAAAAATGTTTACAGATAAATTAGAGGAAAAAATTAAGGAAGTTTATAATAATTATATCAAGCCAAATAGCAAAAAATTTTATTATTATGATAAGAAGAATATGCCAGAAATGGATAAAAAAGATTATGAAAATGCTACTCATTGCCATATATGTGAGAAAAAACTAGGAGAAGATAAGGTAATAGACCACTGCCATCTTACAGGAAAGTATAGAGGTGCGGCACATAATGAATGTAATTTAAATTATAAAATCCCAAAGTTCTTCCCAGTCTTTTTCCACAATCTATCAGGATATGATTCACATCTTTTTGTAAAGAGTCTTGGTATAACAGAAGGAAAAATAGAATGCATTCCTAATAATGAGGAAAAATATATTTCTTTTTCAAAGGAGATTGTGGTTGACGAATTTATTGATAGAAAAACACAAAAGTTAAAACCAGTAAAGAGAAAAATAAGATTCTTAGATTCTTTTAAATTTATGCAAACCAGCCTTAACAGTTTAGTTGAAAATCTAACAAAATGTGGAAATTGTGGGGCTTGCAAACCAGGGGATTGTATTAAGAGATATATAGAAGATAAAAAAATTATACATTATAAGGACGATGATAGATGTGGAAAATGTAAGAATTGTATGTTATCTGAAAGTAAGTGTATTTCACCAATGGATAATAAATTAAAAATAATGAAAAGATTTTATGAAGGTGAAAAATTAAAGTTATTGTTGAGAAAGGGTGTATTTCCATATGATTATTTTGATAGCATTGATAAACTAAATGAAATAAAACTTCCACAAAAGGATGCATTCTATTCAATATTAAACGATGAAAATATAACAGAATATGATTATAAACACGCAAAAAATGTTTGGGAAACATTCAATATGGAAACTATGAGGGATTATCATGATCTTTATCTTGTGACTGATGTACTACTTTTAGCAGATGTGTTCGAAAACTTTAGGGATGTTTGTCAAAAGAATTATGGATTAGATCCCGTACAATATTATACATCGCCAGGATTAGCTTTTAGTGCAGCAAAAAAGTTAACTAAAGTAAGATTAGAGATACTAAATGATGTTGACATGTTACATATGTTTGAGGGTGGAGTGCGTGGTGGTGTAGCTCTGATATCTAATAGATATGCAAAAGCTAATAACCCATACATGAAAAACTTTAATCCTGAAGATCCGATAAATTATATTATATATCTAGATGCAAATAACTTATATGGAGGTGCAATGAGTAAACCACTACCAACCCATGGTTTTAGTTGGATGAAAGAAGAAGAGCTTAAAAAATGGAAAAATATTTCATGCATATTGGAGGTTGATTTGGAATATCCACGCCACCTTCACGATCTTCACAATGATTATCCACTAGCTCCAGAGAGACTTGTAGTTAATAAGGTGGAGAAATTAATCCCAAACCTAAACAATAAGGAAAAGTATATAGTTCATCATGAAACACTAAAACTTTATGAAAGTCTTGGATTGAAAATAACAAAGATTCATAAAGGTATTAAATTCAAAGAGTCGGATTGGTTGAAACCATACATTGATTTGAATACTAAATTGAGAGCACAAGCGAAAAACGACTTTGAAAAAGATTTCTTCAAGTTAATGAATAACTCTGTATTTGGTAAAACTATGGAAAACATTAGAAATAGAGTTGATGTTAGATTGGTTACAAATGAAAAAGATGCAATAAAATTAGCAACAAAACCAAACTTTCATCATCGAACTATATTTAATGAAAATCTGGTTGCTATTCATATGAAGAAAAAACAGATAGTATTCAATAAGCCTGTTTATTTAGGTGCGTGTATTCTAGATTTGAGTAAAAAAGTAATGTATGATTTTCATTATAATTATATCAAACAAAAATATGGTGAAAAAGCTGAATTACATATGACAGACACTGATTCTCTTTTATATAAAATAGAAACTCAAGATTTCTACAAAGATATTAGTCCAGATGTTAAGGATAAGTTTGACACAAGCAACTTTCCTAAAAACCATAAATCTGGTATAGAGACTGGTGTAAATAAAAAAGTTATAAATATGTTCAAAGATGAATCTGGTGGAAAACAGATAAAAGAATTTGTTGGCCTAAGACCAAAGCTATACTCTATATTAATGGATGAAGGTAAAGAAGAAAAGAAATGTAAGTCAATTAAAAAGTCAGTTGTAAAAAATAAAATAAAGCATGAAGATTATAAGAGATGTTTAAACAATGGAAAAGAACAATACAGGCAGATGAAATTAATAAGAAGCCGCTTACATGATGTTTATAGCGAAACTGTTAATAAAGTGGCACTATCCGCTAATGATGATAAGAGAATAATTAAAGAAGATAAAATACATACTTTTGCCATCGGCCATTATCTTACTAAAACAGAATCAGGTGGTAACTGTGTATCATAAGGTACAACTTGTAATTCCTCCCTTACAAAACCCCACCTAGGGCCATCAATTAAATAATATAAAACCGGCTGATTAGGTGAAATCACACTTCTTGAAATATTATAAATTTTTATACTCCAAATGGGATCTGTAGCTCGTCTTTTTTCACCACCTTCTAGTTCGCCAGGGGATAATAAATATCTAACTTTAACGCCAGGAGGTAATCTAACCTCGCCAGGGCCAACAATCCGCTCGGCTCCTCCTGACAGTCGGTAATTTTTAGTTTCAATATCAACCTCTTTCATTTTTATAGCATCATCGGGCTCTTTACCGGTTAATCTAGTTGGTGTATTATTCAAAGTTTTTAGAATATTAGACAATCTTTTAACCCATACTCGCGATCGATCATAACTTATCATTTCCTGCGCATATTGATGACTAAATATTCTTTCGCCTAATATTTTATTTGCTTTTTCCACAAATGCTTGAGCTCTATGATTTCCAGCCTCACTTCTTTGTATCCCCACATTATGATAATTCATAAGTTTTGTAACCTCACCCATAAATTCCTTACCAGGATCAACCATTAATGTTTTAGGGTATTTTAATTTTCTTGAATATATTTTCTCAAAAGCATTTGAAATTTCTCGACTTTCTTTTGTGGTTAATGGTTCAGCATCTTTATATCTTGAAGCTACATCAACCACAACTAATGCATATTTATATGTTTTTCTTCCAACTCTATCATGCGGTAAAAATAATAAATCTGCTTGGTGAATATGATTTGGTTTATTCACAGTCCAGTGTGGTCTAGGTATATATTTAGGAGCTGGAAGATAGATTTGCCATATTGCTTGTTTCTCTAACCACTGTTTTGCTGCATTTTCACTTACTTTAGCCTTTTCAGCCAATTTAGGAATTGCAGAATATCCTTTCCAATATCCCTCAGTTGAATAATATATTTTTGACAAGGTAGAACTCATTTAAAGATTAGCCAAAGTATCTTATAAATCAAGTATGACGTCTGAAAAAATTAATCCAAACAGGATTCCGAGAGTACCGCTAGGTTTGAAAGCAGAATCAACATTGAATAGAATTACACTAAACCCATCATCAGCCAATCCTGGAGAAACATTATATATAAATATTCCTAAACTTTCTGAAAATTTAGTGATTGTGCCAGGAAGTGTATCTCTAGTATTTAACCTGAATGTTGGCGGTCATGAAGATAACACCCTCGTGAATAATGTAGGTAGTAACCTTGTATCCAGACTCAGGGTTCTTTTTGGGGGTGAAACGCTCCAGGATACTCAAAGATATGATATATTTCAAACATACCACGACTTATTTTTAACGGATGAAGAACGAGAGGATAGATTAAGGCAGGGCATTTCTTCTGAAAACATGAGGAAGCTCAGGACAAATGCGGGTGATAAGGTAGACACAGATGCAAAAGAAGTAGCCCTTGCAGTAGTACACAACACCAAATACCAGATCCCACTAAATCATCCAATTCTAAACGATCATGGGGTTTTATATCCAAAAGCGTTAAATCATCAACTAATATTTGAGATTACACTAGCTCCAGTTTACGATATTGTTGTTTATTCTGATACAACAAAAACACCAATTTATAAAATCACAAACCTTGAGTTGGAATATTCTTGCATATCAAGCGAATACTTAGCTCGTGAGGCGCAGGCAGCTTATCAGGTTGGTAAGGGATTCTTTTATGAAAATGTCACTCTACACAAAACTTTCACCATATCCAGACCTACAGACGGTGTAATAAATCAACATATTAATCTTCCGAGAAGGTCAATTACAGGTATATTATTTTTGTTTACATTACCACATGTTGGAGGAGCAAGAGATTCTGAGAATTTTTTCAATCCAGGCATCACCTCAATCAATATCGATGTTAATGGCGTTCCAAATCGTTTTTACTCAAAGGGAATGGTGTCGTCAGATCTTTGGGAGTCAATAAAGAAACGTTTCAGCGATTCTTCTAGATTGTCAGTAAAGGAAAAGGATTTTTATGGTAATAAGTTTGCTCTGTGGATAGATTTGAGAACTCACCCAGATAATGGAATTCATGGAGGAGGTCTAGCCTTAAACAATACACAAGATGGTGTAAAAATAGAAATGAAAAGAAAACTTAGCGGATCTAGTATTATGACTTGTTACATGTTTGTGGTTGCTGATGCATTAATGGAAATAATGAATTCAGGTTTACGATCAATAAAGTACTGACTGAATAGATTTGCTTCGCGGACCTAAAGAAGTCTAAAAACTTTTAGTTATGATACAAATTATGGAAGAATTGAGAGATAAAATTCCCTTTCATTGTATAATAACTGGACCAACAAATTGTGGGAAAACAAAGTATATAATAGATCAACTTAGAGGTCCTTTCCGAAAAGTTTTTGAATATATTGTTTTAATTTGTCCAACTTATTCTAAAAATAAAACATATCATAATTTTGCCTGCGGGGACAAGAGATTCTTTGTATTATCACCTGATGCAAGTAATGTAGATGAGATTAATGAATTGTTAAATGATTGTCAAACTTTATTTTCAGGACTCAATACACTAATAATTTTAGATGATTGTGCTGTATCCACTGATCTGAAGAAACGATCGAATAAGTTTATAGATTTAGCATTCTCTGGAAGGCATCATGGTTTATCAATGTGGGTTCTAACTCAGCAATTAACATCAATAGCAAAACCATTCCGGGAAAATGTAGCCTGCGTTGTTACTTTCCATAATCCGTCGCAGAAAGGCATGAAAATGTTTTTTGAAGATTATGGTGGTGATTTGGATTATGAATTAGTTAAAAAGTTTGTACAACTCCTGAAAACAAAAAAATATTCTAGACTATGTTTGAGTTTGCGCCACCCATTTAATTGGTATTTAGAGATTCCCGAAGTGATTTAACAAAGATGACAAATATTGAAGATTACATTGAAGAAAAGACAGAAGTAAAAGATGATCAACCGCAGGGAAAAGATAATGAAATTGAAGTAAAACAAGAATCACTAGCCATTCTCGCAACCTTAGGAACCACAAAGGAATATTTAGGGGTTGATATGAGCCTTGGCGATGTAAAAAAATTATCAGTAAAAGATATTGAAAAATATTTTAATCGGTATCAAGCGGTAATGGGTAAGAAAATTAGCGGGTGGGGTGGTAGATTCATCCCTTCAATTAATTTCTAAAATAATTTCTTACATGGTTCCTGTGGATGATATTGATGCTCTTTGCAAGGATTTGAAGAATGATGATTTAGTTAATCGTGAACTAACAAACATTGTTGGGCTATTAGCATTGAAAGCAGGAAGACTGGCAGCACTTGCTAGCGGATTATTTCAAGTAGCTAAACATGTTAAAATAGGAAAAATACAACAAAATACAAGTGAAAAACCAGTAAATTCTAACACAACTGATCAGGAAACTAAGCAATCTACTGAAGGTATTGATAATGTATATTAAACAGATCTAAAAACTTATTTTTAGCATCTAAATAACAATGTCTGAACAATCTGAAGTAGAAGAAAAAAATACTGAGCAAATTACGGCAGATCCCAAACCTGAAAATAAAGATACTAAAAAGAAAGAGAAAGATCCTAAAAAAGTAGCGGCTGGGAAAAAATTAGCTGAATATAATAAAAAAGCAAAAGAAGCATTATCTAGGGAAATGAAACGCGAAGAGGCCCTACGGGCTGCGGAGCAAAAAAATAAACAAGAAGAAGGGCGAAATGAAAATACATATAGTGAATCCAAATCATGGCTTCCAGAGTTATCTTTTACTACTGTTTTATCCGTTGTTGGATTGGGGTTTACAGCATTTGATCTTTTTATGAGATATCAGGAAAAAGCTAGGTCTGAATATAAAAATAGGATACCCGATTTATCACAACCTTCAAAAATTCCATTGAATCTAACTCCAAAATCTTTAGGAATGGAATAAGTACTAAAGTAATCTAAAGATTTCTTACTGATGTAGTAAAAATAATGTCAAACGAAAACAAACTTGTGAAAACTGTTACTGATTCAGCAGTCCTTATTGGTTTATCAGCTGGAGTTGGCTATGTAGCTAAAAAGATGATGAAAGAATCATTTTTGAACGATCCATCTTCAAGTATTACAAATTATGCAAAATGGGTAGCTGTATTGTCTGGTAGTATGTATCTAAAAACATATTTAGAGGATCAAAAGATTTTACCAAAATAATGGCATTTGTAATAATAGCAACGATGGTTGGTGGAGCAATATTAAATTCAACGGCATTTGTTGGTGGAAATTATCTTGCAAAACATTTTGCAGGGCATAATATAGATACAGAAAAAATAAGACACGATAAAGCATTAGAAAAATATCAAAAAGATTATGCAGCATATCAGGAAAAAAGACAAAAACTTATTGATTGGAAAATCCAACGAAAGGATAATAAATATCAAGCATCAAAAAATCTTTCAAAAACAGATGAGGCTTTAGAATTGTATGGTCAAATGCATGAACCAAAATTTTCAGATTATTATAAACCCAGTGACAATCAAAAGATGGGTGAAATGGTATATGTAGGTGGTGGTATGTTAGCAATAGGTTACGCGGTTAGTAAATTATTTTAACTTATTATATAACACATTAGACTTCCAACATCGCTATCAGATGTTGATGCTGCGTTATGTCTACGATGAGATAATCTTGTTTTACAGCAACATCATAAATATTGATTCTGCAAAACAGCCATTATGCATTAAATCTTCTACTTTTATTTCTTCATCAGTATCCATATCATAAAATTTAGTTAAAAATCCTCCTTTTCCTTTAGATTCAATTAATTTTAGGTGTTATCTACCTCGATTTGCTTTGTTTGTTTAAAGATTTCTTACTGATGAGTAAAAAAATCATGGCAGAAGGGGGATTTTTACCAGAAGAATTAGATCCAACTGAACTAAATAAAACAAAAGATGATGCTGATAATAGAGATAATGATGATACACTTTATATGACGCCCCCAAAAACATCCACAACTTATCAAAATCCTGGTTATGATGAGGAGGTGGAGGAAGAAACTTCATTTGGCGGTATTAATGAAAATCAGCCGTTGTTACGTGAAAAATTTAATGAACAAAAAGAAGCAGAAGAAGAACTTTTAGAAATACACCCAAGAACAAGGCTAAATAAAATGATCTCTTATTTTAGAGATATTGGAGAAGGAATTAAAAAAGCAACTTTTAAGTTCAAAGGCGGAAAGGGGGCTCAATATGAAATTTTAGATGGTAAACTAGTAAATGTTAAAAATAAATATCAAAGAATTCCGAAGACATTAAAAGAAATTATTGGCCCCACTAGAAGAGAAATTGTTGAACAAATGAAAGAAGAAACTAAAAAGAAAGAACAAAAACTAGCTGAAAAGGTTGAAAGAAAAAAATTAATAGATGAAAAACCTAATAAAACCCCTGAAGAAAATAATGAGAGTGAAAATCTAGGAAGGGAAATTGTTGAAGAAAGAGAAGATATAGAAAATGATAAAAGGGAAACAGAAAGAATAGAAAATAGAATACCATTGCGAGAGCGAATTAAAGATATATTCAAAAAACATGGATTTACAGTATTTGCAATTTTAAGCTCTGTTGGTTTAATAATTGGTGTTATAGTTTCTAATCTTTCCAAAGGATTAACTACATTAGGAAAGGGTTTAGGAAATGGGTTGAAAAATATAGGTAAAAAACTTAGCGAAATATTGCCAGGAATGGTTGGTGCTATTGTTAGCTTTTTATTTAAAACGGCTGGTGAAGTTATTGGATTTTTAGGTAAGAATGCTTGGCTTTTGATAATGGCTGTGGTTCTGTATTTTGTTGACCAGTTTAAAAAGAAGAGAAAGTAGATTAAAAAATGATTAGCCGATGCAATGATGATATAATAACTTTTTTATCAATAACAATGCTAACTGCAGAAACAACAATTTACCTAGACCCAGTATTATATAATGCAAAAGAAATACAAATTATAGATTTTTCTGGAGCAAATGCAACAAATGATAATCCTTTATACTTAATGAGTGATATTATTGAACCAAAGTCTTCATATTACAATCGTGTACCAAGTGGAGGAAATGTAGAAATACGACCTTCACAATTACTAGCTTCTATACCGTCCAAAAAGTACCCAATTTTAAGAATTGCACAAACTAAAAATCCAGTGAACAACTTTAAATTATGGATTCTAGATAAAAATGGAACAAAATTAATTTCTAATATCACTAATATTCGTATTCGTATCAATTTAAAGATAACATGTTGAGTAGTAAAAATGGATGAGTACAATAGAATTTATCCGCGATTACCTACAAACGGAGAAAATTTTAATTCAATGAATTTCAGATTACAAAAATCTAGTGAGGTGTTACAAAATCTAGAGAAAGAAATAAAACATTATGAATATGTAAGGAAAAAATACAATAGAGCAAGAACTATATTAACAAAAATCAGTGTTGGGGGTGGGATGATTTCAGTTATTCTATCAGCGAGCGGTTTGGGAACATCTCTTACTGGTTTTGGTGCTGCTATCGGTATACCCTTAGGTGTTGTTGGTGGAATTTTTGGAGCTTTATCTGTTGGATTCGGAGCTGCATCAAAAAGGCTTTCAAATAAAGTTAGTAAACACGAACGGACCGCCTCAATTGCAAAATCAAAATTAAACACCATTAACGACTTGGTTTCAAAGGCTTTGAAAGATAATGTTATATCCGATCAAGAATTTTCTATAATTTTGGCGGAGTTGGAAAAGTTTCAAAAACTAAAACAAGAAATCAGACAAAAATTTAGGAAAGAAGCAGAAAAAAACTTGGATATGTCTGTGATAAGGAGAGAAGTGCGTGCAGATCTATTAAAAGAACTAACCGGTCCCACACATTGAAAATTTCATATGAGAGAACTGAGGTTGGTTGTAATTGTTTTGCGGGTATTAATTAACATTTTATTCTAGATCTAAAGATCTGATTTACAAAAACACAAAGAATAAAATGTTACTCACAAACTTTAAAAATAAATACCCAAGCGCTAACCTTGATAAATTTACATTTGTGAATGATTCATATGGGGGATATATAAAGTGGAAAGTTGATGGCACAACAATAATGAGTTATGAAGATCCTACTGGGAAAACATGGACAGATGACATGAACCCGAGATTGAAAAAAGTTTTATGGAAAGATTTAGGTTTGGGTGGTGATGAATTGAGTTTATTTCCGCAAAGTTTATTTTCTACTAATCAAATCTATCCTATACCAGCTGTTGGATTTGATGAGCCTACAAATGATATTACAAAAATGTTAACTGCGATGGATATATATGTAACAGACACAAAGAAATTCGCAGCAATATTTCCTAATATTTTTAAACAGCAAGTTATCACTTTCAAAACTGGAGAACAAAGCAGAAAATGGTTAAATAAACCAGATATTAATTATTGGCCTCAACAATTAAATTTCGCAGTTTGGTGCGCAACATCCGGGTGTGGAATTAGCCCATTTGAAAGTTTAAATTATCCCAAGGTGGTGAATGGATTTATAAAGTTTCATATATATTTCACAATAAGGCGGATATTATATGAAATGAAGCTTCCTTTCCCCGGGGAACAAACTTTTGCAATAAATAATAATCCATATAATAAAGCTGCATATAATCGATTGTGCGATGAATTTGGAATAAAATATGATTCTGATTTTAGATGGAAAGGGGGGAGAAATCACGGCTTGGGAGATATATTCCTTGATTATGGTAATAGATATGGCGCAAAAGACCACGATTATCAAAATGTGCATGTTATAAGAAATTATGACAAAGAAGCTGATATGTGGCCTGGTTCGGGCGATAAATTTAGTGATGATGGTGGTAAGCAAAAAGAAGGCAATCTAATCTCATTCATAAGAAATGATGACTTTGCTGATTTTAAATATGCGTGGTTTATCCCTATGAGTGGGCATGGTATAACTAGCGCGGGTCTTGGAAGATTAAATAGATCGGTTGAAGCTTTTGTTTACTGCATATTAGGGGCACAAACTAACATGAGAAGCCCCATTTACGGCAGTGGAGGCGGGGTGATTAATACTCAGCATCAATTTTTAACCTTATTTGAAAGTAGTGTTATTGAAAATGACCCTGCTAATTCAACACAAAGATATCAATTAGCTGTAGAAAATGCTAAAGTACGTCTGGATATGGCTATTGCTCCCGGAGTTTGGTTAATGCCGAGTAATATGATAATAAATACAGAAAGTGTGGTTGGATATAATAACAAACTCATGAAAGCCGCGGAGGATATGAAATTTGGATCTAATAATTCATTAAATACTGAAACAAAGGCGGTTGGGATAAGTCATAATTTGGGTGTTTCAAAAGTAAAGTTGCCGCATAACCTAAAACCAAAACCTGAAATGAAAACAGATGCAACACAAACATATACGGTGAAACAACATGAAACCAATCCACAAAGTGAGCATGAAGTTAATAAATTAGCAATCATAGTTATGGTGGGTGGATTAGCTCTGTATTTATTTAGGTAATTTGTTATGTAACCAGTAATTGGGTTATATAACATAAAATTAAACTTTGTATTACTAATTATTTAAAGGTACTGCTTTCATACCCTCAAACATATTTCTATTGGGTGGTGAGATAGAAAAACAAGAAGATATGCCTTCATTTACATGTTTTTGTATTTTTTCGTAAAACTTATTTTTATCTCTAATTACTATATTAAAACTAATCTCAAATGAATTAATAAATATTTCTAAATTACTATTAATTTCTCTTTCATTATTACCCTTAATTGCTTTTTCAAAATACTCTTTATCAAAATTAATATCTTCCTCAATTTTATGCAACTTTACTCCGTTTGTAGTAAATTCTCTAGCATACAATTGTCCGTCTCTCATTACCGGCGGTCTATCTCCCAATAGATAACGAATTTTAAAACCAAAAAATACACACTTATCTGATGAAAAATTATTTGGATCAATATTTGTTGCAATAATCATTAAATTATCATTCTCTTCTATACAAATTAATAAATCTTTACTTACTTCATCAAAGAAATCTTTTAAACACTTTTTTTCTTTATTATCGTATTTAATAGTTAATAATTTTATATTCATCTTTTTATTTTATATTTTATCTTTTTAAATTATAATTTATTTTTTTATTTTGTTATGTAACTATTACTTTAGTTATACAACATAATTTTCAACACTCTTTACAATGAGACTTTTGTTTATTATGTATACATATTTGTGATCCTCCGCATTCTTTACAAAAATTTTTTTGTTTGTTGTGTACACATATTTGTGAACCATCACATAATATACAGTAAGACTTTCTTTTTCTATGAATACATATTTGTGCCCCAACACACTCTTTACATTGATACTTTATTTTTTCATGAATACATATTTGTGATCCCCCGCATTCTTTACAAAAATATTTTTTAATTCCATGTACACAAGTATAATTATACTTTATAATAACTTTTGTAATTAACTTATCAATACCCACATCTGTAAATTTTTCCAACGCATTAATTAAATTAGCTTTTAACATTCTAGACCTTCCTTTAATTTCCAACTCTTTAGCAATACATTTAAGTTGTGCAACATTTAATTTTTGTAATTGATCCATTTGTATAATAATTTCTTCTTTTAAATACCAATTTATTTCATTCTAAAATCATTTTTTTTATTTACAAAATCTTGAAATCGTTTTTTGTCCTAGGTGCGATGCTGGGTAAATAGTCAGGTTTTATGTTGCCTTGGAGGTAGGTTGGTGATGGCTTGGTTAAATCTTTGTGCTGGCTTTGTAATGGTTTGGTAAAGGGTTGGTGATGGCTTGGTTAAATCTTTGTGCTGGCTTTGTGATGGTTTGGTAAAGGGTTGGTAGCGGGTTGGTGATGACTTTGTGATGGCTTGGTAGAGGGCTGGTAGCGGGTTGGTGATGGCATGGTAAATTCTTTGTTAAATTCTTGGTTAAATATTGAAAAACTGGTGAAAAAATGGTTTTTTGTCCTAGGTGCGATGCTGGGTAAATAGTCAGGTTTTATGTTGCCTTGGAGGTAGGTTGGTGATGGCTTGGTAAATTCTTTGTTAAATTCTTGGTTAAATATTGAAAAACTGGTGAAAAACTGGTGAAAAACTGGTTTTTGTCCTAACCCCGCATATTTATACCTTCTCCTTGGCTATGAGGCGTGATATGCACACTATTAATTTTACTTTTAAATGCTTGAAGGGTTCCCCTCCAATGTTTTTTAAAGATTATTTTAAGGTTTTTAGAACAGTTCATAACACGAGAGGAAGTGGGCACAACTTGCTGCTCCCCAAAGTCAGAACTGAAACGGCAAGGAAGTCTTTTTATTTTAATGGATCTAAACTTTTTAATAATATTGCAAGTGAAATGAAGGATACTAAGTCAGTTCTGATTTTTAAAACTCGTATTTTGGAATTATATAGATCAAAAGTTTTTTAGTTACTTGTAATTTAGGCTAGTTTTAGATATATATATATATTTTTTTATTTTATTATTATTATTATTATTATTTTTTTATTTTTTATTTTTTTCCAGGGCCCTCATTGATAGCAGCATTTTATGCTGAAGAGATAACCCTGGCTAAATAACATTTATTATTATTATTATTATTATTTGAGCGAAGGCACATATTTTGCAATAAGTACTGAAGCCAGTTGTATTGGTTGATTTGGTTTCTACTGTTTACCAAAGATGGTCCTTGGTAGATTGAATGTGGGCAAGCTGTTGTTAAAGGCATTCAGAAGCAGTTACACATTTCAAGTCTTATGCATTTCTGGTACTACATTTTTACTTTGCATATGCATGAGGCCTGTTCCTATTGTGAATAGCCTTATAGCTCATTAAGTCCTCTATATGAGTATTACACTGGTATTCACAACCCCTTGTGTTTCAATACTATTAAACCTTGTTCCTGCAATCTTTGCCAAAAATGTTGAACAGACAGCCCTTTTTTGTGGTTCAGAACAAATGACAATCACTCCACCAAAGTTGTCTCCTCCTCCTTTCAATGTTGGGTATAACATTTGCAAATACAAATTGCCAAGTATATTTTTCAAATATATGGTCTTTCATATATTCATTTGCATCATAAATTGCCAATATTTCTTGAGGGGTGTGAGAGGGATGTAAGATTTTTTGTAATCCCCAACATCTGTAAGAAAACAAGGAATTCAGACAATAGGTCCAACACATTTCAGAAAAGACTACAGTAGATTGAATTTGCTTAAAATTGCAAAAACTGGAACAACAAGTATTGTCCATGTATAAATGTATAACGTTTTCTGCACATTTGGAATCCTATTGCCTCAAGTGCTCATTTGTATTTTTTTTTTTTGTCACTGGGACAGCAACTGAAAGCTCATATCAGAGAACTGGAAAGCATTAGGAGTCAAGTTCAGGTGTCTGATTTGCCAGAATTTGATGAACGAGTGAAGCTAATTCAGGATGATGTGATAGCTGGTGTAAGCTCTTTCAGAGAACTTCAGCAGATGTATTCCCGTGAATCACAAGCAAAGGGGCCCCAGTGCAATTCACAGAATCTGGGAAACCAATTCTCCTATTCAGATGATAGACTTTCTGGTGAGAATTTTTTTCTGATTACACTGAGTTTTAAATGAATTCAAAATAATGTAAAATAGCCTGATATTAGAGTGTAATATTGATATTAACTTTTTTATTTTGGTTTGTTATGATTTGGTTTTCATACAGGTCACAATGCTCAGGAATTGTTAACTGACCAGCAACAAGTGCAGTTTCAACTTGTGTCGGATGAAGATGCTGTAGCATCTTGGGATACCTTAAAAGAGGTTAGCTTAATATCAATCTTCTGAGCCAGGAGCAGGTCCATCTCATACTAATTAACCAACAACTGGAGGCAGTTGGATTTTCAACCGATTTTCTCCTATTGTGGGCTGACTCTTAAATTTACAGACTCCGATTTACAAACATTTGTGCACATTTTTAGGGGCTGCTTTGTGTTTCAATTCTATTCAATTTAATTCATCTCAACAAAATATTTAAAGAAACATTTCCACGTTTTTGTGAGTTGTCATAATTAAAACAAGAGCCAAATAAACCTTTTGTTCTTTTTGTTTTGCTTTATAATAGGATGTAAACTTTGTTGTTTTGTAGAATTATTTTTGACCTATCATGTAGTGGTAAAATGGATTAGGTATTATTGAAATGTTTGTTGCTTGTCAATTTTGAAAACAGGGCCTGGCAGAACTGAATGAACTGATTCATGACTTCTCAGCTATGGTTCATGTAAGTAAAGAAAAACAATGATAATTATCACTATTATTATTTGTATGCCCAATTTAAAAATGTTTTTTATTTAAACATGTTTTTTGGCAAAGTTTATCTAAGAGAAAACTCATTGAGAGTTTAAATAAATTTAATTAAATAGTTATCTATAGCAATGTAACTTTTACTTGCAATAAATATATTTTGAATCGCAGTCGCTTCAAAATGATTTCCACCATGAATTTTTAGTTCGATTTGCACTGTTAGTTTGTGTGCTAAATAGTTGGATGTAGAAGCCTTTATTTGTCTTTGGGCATTAAGACAGACTGCGGGATTTGTGATAGTGTGCACACTATTACACTGCACTCTTGCCTTACAATGTTTTTGTGTTCAGTAACATCTCGAAGTTGATCAAGTGGTCTCAGGGAAAGAGGAGCATGACAGTATTAAAGCTGAACCATGCATGGTCTCAGTTTCTTCACATGGGAGGGTGGGTGCATAGTTAGCTGGATGGGCTTGTCTACCATTTTTAATTGCACTGATGTTAAAATGACTGGGGTGAGAATGCTCTGCCACAGCTAATTATTGACCCTGTAAGAATCAGCACTTACTGTACCTGGTAATATCATATCCCAGCTTAGTATTATTGTGGAGTTATGCTATTTGCCCTTGGCTTTTGAGCATTGTCATGCTAATATAATATTTCAATTTGTTATTGTTCATTTTCTTTACCACTGGAATTTTCCCCACTTGTAGGAACAGCAAGAATCAATTGACACCATAGAAAGTAACATTGAACAAGCTCAAGTGAATGTCGAACAGGGTGTATCTCAACTAGGAATGGTAAGTTATGCCTTAAAGCCCTTGTTATTAATATTACCATCATTATTTATGTGAACAATTTGTTAAAAATAATCTGATATATTATTAAAATGAATAAATTAAATTATCTATTACCAATAATTAGTTCCGTTTAATAGTATCTTTGGTCTTTACCATCTGCAGGCCAGTAAGCTAAAAGCAGCCTCGTATCCCCTAATTGGCGCGGCTGTAGGAGGAATATGTGGTGGACCTGTTGGTTTAGTGGTTGGTCTTAAAGCAGGTGCTGCTGTTGCAGTTGGTGGAGGACTAGTTGGGTTTTTCGGTGGAAAGTTCTTAAAGAGGAAAAGAGAAGAGGTGACAGAAATGCAGCTGGAAAATCTTAGCTTCAGGAAAGAATTAAAGAAGGATCAGTGACAGAAACAAAGTCGAGGGAACAAAGGAATTTAGCTTTCTCCAAGATATAAGCTGCAAGACACACACTGTCTGACAGAGATACTTTACAAGAACAGAAGCAAGTGCAGTGAGGTGTGAGTCAAAGGCTGTGGAGGCCTTTCTCTAACAAGTGATGTGCTTTCCATCTCCCAACAATTTCACCCTCCTGATTTCCTTAATGCAAAGATTTGAGTAGTTTTCATATGGCTTTTTCCCTAAAGAACTGAGACACCTTAATTATTTAATTGTATGGTTTTCTCTAATTCAATCAGAGAAAGATTTCTAATTTTACGCTATACATAGTAGACTTTCAGTAGCCTGCAAATGCAGATGTTTTACCAGGACCCATTCTCTCCATCCAGCCCATATCAAGTACTGCTTTCGTAGGTTACACTTTCAGTCAACTGTATGTCTATACTATTTGTCCTTTTTTAGTTTGTGTGTGGGTGTTTCTGATATTAATAATATTTTAATAAGTAAAACGTCTAGGTGATGTACAGTATGAAAATAGATGAAAACAAAAAATTTATCTGACTACCAAATTAGACTTGCCCTACACCTGTGTCTAAAATTGGGCAGTTCTCAGAGTTTTTTCCATCCAATCCCTTTTAAATTATACAGCATATTGACCTATGACAAAGAACAAAAGGAAACATTTATTACCAGACACTTTATTCTCTTTGACATGATTCACCATACAATACATCTTTCTTACTAGAGTTAATCTCATCACTATCATCACATTATAACACTCACTGTTGAATAAATAAGTCCCAAACAAAATGTATTACAACATAAAAATGATAGAATGGTGAATAAATTCAATGTTTTTCCTGGCTTTATCAAATTTAGTCCCAAAGTTTTAGTTCCAAATGGAGTTGGCCTTATAAAACTAAAGAAAAAGGTTAAACAGTTTGAGTTTTTTTGCATCTTGGGGCTTCTTTTACTTTTGGGGTTGAAGAGTGGACAAGTGACAGGCAGAGTATTTTTCAGCCTTTTGAATGAGGTAATACTGACTAAGTAAGGAGTTAGATGCAGTATTTGCATTAAGTACTTAAGTATGTACTAACTTGGCAATGTTGGTACTTAGAGCAATCTGATTGGCTCACTGTCTCACAATATTGAACACTATTCATGTCCTAGGAAGTGGATAGTGTCAGGCCTTCTGGGAAATCCTGGTGCAAGTGAGTTTTGGTCAGAAAAGAAAGAAAAATGGTTGGTGTCAATTCTCACTTTACAGCTGTTTCCAAAAGCTGTCACTGAGTTTGCTTCCTTGGTTTAATATTTATTTTAAAACAATTAGGTATTTTTTCAGTATTGGTGAATAGTGGCTTTGGAAATACAACTATTCACTTTGATTTCAGAGAATAATAACTATTATTAAATATCTGCATGCATTGGCTAAGAAACTGAATCAGAATTGTTTTATGAGATGTGCCTCTACCTGTGAAATAAAATCCAAGGAACAACCTACAAGAGTTGAGTGTGAACAAAATTGCTACTTTAAAACAAGCTTCTTTGCCTATCAAATAAATATATTATGATGAAAGAACACTTTGAGACAATGCTTTTTCTTTTTGAACAATCTAAAATCTGTTCATACATATCATGTCCCATGAGTGCAGCACAGCCCTGGAAATGATGTTCCTTTTGAAAATGGTTCCACCAGTTGACACAGTCAGGCCACGAAACACAAGAAAAATTTAATGCTATAACCATGGCCCTGTACATATCACCTTAACAGAGTTTTTGTTTACTTTAAAAAACTGAAACTGTAAACATTTAACAACTATGAAATCCTTTTAACTGACTTCCAGAATTAAATCTAACTAAACTCAAAGAAAATGAGAACACTTCATAACATTAGAAACTCAACCTTCTATAAATGAATAAAACTGAAAGAGTATCTGTTTGACTATTACTACCACTGGTACCATTATGGATCAAGAATTAAAAGTCACTCTAGAAAATATTTGGCCTTCTGGTGAAGTCAGTCCATAACCACTCCAGTCAGTAATTTTATTATCTTCTCATAAATGTACTGAAACCAATTTCTTGCACTAGAATTGATTAAATTCTTGCTTCAATGTCCAAGTTGACAGAGATTTAAATTGCCACTTGTGAAATAATTTTGGGGTAGTGTTTCTTAATAACTGTGAAATATCAAATGAGCTGATGTTCCATACTAGTCACAAGCCAGCACATACAGCTGCACATAGTATATGCAAACAGGACACCCATCTACCCAGTAGCTACAGGCACAAACACAGTGCTGTACATGTTCACCCACGTTACCAGTCTTTGTTTCTGTTGCCTTCCCAAAACCATCGACTTTAAAAATGAAAATAGCTTTTTCAAGAAATGACTGACTTGTTGATCATCCTGGAGCTAGTGACTTCAAAAATATTGCTTAAAAATTGCCAGCTTTGAACAACAGCAGCTACAATTCATCCCTGAGTAATGTATATCGGTTGTAGCTTGGAGCAAGCTTTTTAAATATAGTTTCTGGTGGGGAAGTTTGGTCTTTCTTTCCTGAGCCACTGCCTGACTGAGCCTTGGTCTTTTCTGGCTCTGTGCCTGTGCCTGTGCCTGTGCCCGTGCCCGTGCCTGTCTCTGCACCTCCTTCTGTTTCTGTCCCCGTTTCCGTTCCTGTCTGTGAATCACCATCCTCCTGGAATACATGGATAACAATTTTCACTATCAAACTACAGTCAAACCCCCAATAACTCAAACCCTAGCTAACTCAAAGTATTTTTTTATATAACTTTATCCCTAATCACTTGAACCATGTATGTCAATGTATGAATGTCAAAACAAATAGTATCCTGTACCCCAAAACATTGAGTCTATTTTGAAGCAGCCATGTAATCTTTGTTCTTTTCTATGCATAACACAAAATATATTGATTAGTCCAGTTCAGGTTTCACTAGTTTAAGGTTCGCCATTCTCCTTACTTCCAGTCATTTGTTCCCAACTCCTGCTAACTCAAACTCTCAATGACTCCAACATCTTTCCAATTTTGATTTTTAATTTTGAATTATCCTTAGTACATTAATTTTTGCACTGTCGCACTTTTACAGTACAGGACAGAAGTAACCTAACAGAGAACGCTAAGCAGAACGCGATCTTTAAGCGTTATACTTAGCATTCCCTTAGCGTTCTACTTAGCATTCCCTTAGCGTTCTATTTAGCATTCCCTTAGCGTTCCCTAAGCGTTCCCTTAGCGTTCCAATTAGCGTTCCTTAAGCGTCCAGTAATACGTTCCCTGTTAGGTTACTTCTGTCCGGTACTGTACTTTTAATTCTGATGGTTCAATTAATATATTTTATCCACTTATACTTGTATTAGCTAGTTCCACATGACCCTCAAGCACGCAATGGTATCATTCTCATTGTGTTTAACCCTTTCCTGTCCGAGGGTGACTGTGTATAACACTACCCCATCTGCCCAAGGCACGGGTACCAAAATCAACACAAAGTAACACCACTTTACATTTTACTCAATATATCAGAAACTACTCATTTATTCAAACAACAATAGAAAGAAACTTTGTTCCTAAGATGATAAACTTTCCATTCCTGCCAAAAATATTTTCTTTCATGCACGCATTCAGCAAATATTAAGAGTTCAAGTTAAGTAAATGAAAATCTCAAGAAAAACCATCCATGTTGTTCATGAACTCACTGATGTCTCGGAGAAAATTGTTACATTTGAGGACAAACTACATCTAACTAACCTGTTAAATGAACAAAATAAGTGACAAAGAATTATTAGTGCTATTTTGGACCGATTCGATGGTCAATTCTTCAAAAAATTACTACAAAAAATCAAAATTTTACAAGCTCGAGTTTTCAAATTTACCGCCAATGTTCAAGCAAGATCCTCTGCGGTATGGTTCTTAAAACAGTCTAAACAGATGCGTTTACCGCAAAGTTCGCAAGCCATTCTGCACCAAGTCTCCTTGTTTCGCTTTAAAAGCGCTTACAGCGACCTTTGGAGAAGTTTATAGGCCAATGTCCTCCTTCTAGGTGCCCAGAACTTACGGACAATCGCCGTGCCGAAAAATTTCCAAGCATCAACTTAACAAGATCTAAACGAAAAGCCAGTTGGGTTCTTGATCGGTGATGCGGGGATAGTTTCTCTAAAATATATGCATTTACAATTGCAACGTCCACAAAGAACCACATGAGACAACGCCACCATTTTTTCGATTTCCTTCCAACCATGTAATAGCCCCGCATATGATCGTTCAAGTCTACACCGCCCATGTTGTTGTTGTATGTCTTCACGACTGGAGCGCTAGGAAATTGGATCACTGTTCCATCGCATAACGGCATGTATTGTTTTAGGGAAAGTCTTCCTTTAAAAGGAATCATTGCCTCGTCGATCGCAACATTTTTCGATGGTCTGTACTCGCTTTTAACAGCCTCTACAATAGAATCAAGAAGAGGTCGCACTTTGAATAATTTGTCGTGGTTTGCGTGCCCACGTGGCAATTCTTTTCTCTTATCGTTTAAATGAGGATATTGCGATATTTTCGCAAAACGATTCATCGGAAAAATCTTTTGCACTTCTGCGACTCCGAGAAGCTGATTTTTCAACCAGTAGGAATACACTTCGGGCAGTTGTTTTATCCCAACAAGATATTTAATGCGAAGAATGCCCTCACTTCTTCGGCGTCCGTTTCACGCCAAGCAGGGTCCGGTTTTGTTTCCATCGCTTGCCGCGCATAACGTTTTGTTTCCTCTGCAATTCTGTCAAAATTGCTTTCCTTGGACATTAGGTTAAAAAAGTTAAGGGTTGAATAACCTCGAACGTCCCTAGTCAGGCCGGTATTTGCAACGAATGGATTCACAACAACTGGACCAGGATCCTCGTTCCACTCTTGTTAGTCTTCTTCGCCACTTTCCTGATCGCAAAGATCGAGGTCTGACAAATCCTCTGTGTCAACTGACGAAACAGAAATGTCAGATTCTGACTGACAATCATTTTGCTCAAATCCAGGTTCAATAGTGAAGCCAATGAACTCTTCTTCCCCGCTATCTGAAGCGAAAAGCGCCGCCATTGTAGAACTACGCAGACAAATTTGAACTCGCAATTTCTCAATAAATTCGTATAAACACCACCCCTGAAAGTTGGCTTGAACTGGGCTTACACTCTAACCCTATTGGTTAAAACACAATAGGCCAGAAGAAACAATAAAGATAAGCATTTTTTATTGGCTTGAATTGACGGCTATGTGGAGTGCCATATGGCACGCTTGGGAATTTGAGGGGTGGTACATGCGAGTGCCATATGGCACGGTCGGACGGGAAAGGGTTAAAGTGCCTATGTCATCTTTCATGTATTTTATGATTCTGGTATGTACATTTAGAGTAGACACCTGTTCAAAAAGGTTTTTTTAATTCCACTGTGTTTTTTCGCTGAAATCGTTGTTCAAAGTTCCTGCTTGAGCCACACCCATTAAACTTGACCAAGCTAGTAAGGCACATGGGTCTATTCCTGACTTTACGTCACAAACTGCTGTCCATGCATGTTTATACACTTAATGGGATGCAAATCAGTTTGTAATGTCAAGTCAGCAATAGACCCATGCCCCTTACTAATTTGGTCAAGTTTAATGGGTGTGGCTCAAGCAAGAACTTTGAACGATGATTTCAGGGTAAAAACACAGTGCAATTAAAAAAAAACATTTTTGAACAGCTATCTATTCTTAATGTACATACCACAACCACAAAACAAAAACAGGTGATATAGACACTTAAAATAGAGAATCTTACTCTACTTACTCACTCACTTATTTACTCACTCACTTAATTACACACTCACTTACTCACTTACTCACTTTAATACTCACTTATTTACTCAATCACTCACTCACTCACTCACTTATTTACTCACTTAATCACTCACTCACTGACTTACTTAATCACTCACTCTCAATTATTTACTCACTCACTCACTTATTCACTCACTTACTTAATCACTCACTCACTTACTAACTCACTCCCTTACGTACTTACTGACACTTACTCCCTTACTAATTCACTCACTTGCTCACTCACTCACTCACTTACTACCATACGTACTTTCTCTGACACTCCCTTATTTACTTACTTACTCACTCACTTACTAACTCACTCACTCACTCGCTCACTCACTCACTTGCTCACTCACTCACTTACTCCCTTACGTACTTACTCTGACACTTACTCCCTTATTTACTTGCTTACTTATTTACTCACTCACTCACTCACTTACTAACTCACTAACTAGTTTTCTTTGAAAGTTAAAGTTATCAGGAGTTAACTCTGTACACAATAGAATGTGGCCTACCTGTTATCAATACTATCTAATTTTGAGTAGTACTGCCAGATATAACAGAAAAATATGATGTATTTACGGCTTTATTGCGACTTACTGAAGGCTGGTCAGGATCTGGTCCATGGTGAAATTCTCTGTGTAGTTTCCCTGAGTGTAAATCTTCAACAAATCTCCTTAGCCTTCCAGGTTTTCTGTGAAGGTAAGAGACCACAAAGAGATGACTTGTCAACAATGCGTCCTCGCCAATGCATGGAAGTGACTAGTACAAGAGTTCCAATAGAAGCCTACTACCAATGATATGACAGCTCCTGCACTGTATGGTTGTTTGGGCTGGGGCATTCTCTAATTTTTAATGAAACCTCTGGAATAGCATCATTCTATGGATGCACCTCCTTTGCAGAATAATTCTCAAAAGAGCAAGAATAAAAATTAATGTATGTGTACAAACTGTTCTGTGGCTTTCAAACTTTCAGCAGCAACTGGTTTAGTTTAGAGACTCAAACTTTGCGATGTCACCATACAATTCGAGTTCTGGTTCTGGGACTGAGAGCTTAGAGCCCAGGTTGCTGAACTGATTCTAGTGATGACACCATACACATTAGTGGTGTGCAAATTTACAAAAATTGTCCTGATATTCCAGTTGGAAATGATAATGATAATGATAATGATAATGAATTTATATAGCGCACTTTTTCATATGAATATGTTCAAAGGCGCTTTACACTTCTATTGGATGAGATCGGACGTCAGCATGTAAAGGCGCCTCTGGCTGCAGCTATCAATCCATATATGATCTCACCCACCCACTCAACCCATGCATGAATTGTCAGATGCAACCAGACGTAGAGATGGAAAGATGGAAAGAAATGGAACAAGTTTTCTGGATGTTTGGCTGGACATTTGCTGGGAGCAACAGAACAACAGATCGCCCCGTTTTTCTGATCTGAATGTTTAAATAAAATTTCATGTTAAATTTCACCTATAATAAACATTTTGATGTCAATTCTACATGTTTCCTGCAAACAGGAGTTGGTTCTTGACATAGTAAACAATAATCCCAAACAAATTTCTCAATTTTTAATTTTGTTCAGAACTTGCTGAAACCTGAAGTGACCGGTTTTCCCATGCAAATGGTCAACAAGTATTGACTTACTTGATATCCTCAAACTTTGGCAAGAGATACATATGCCTGAAGCTATCAATAGCTATAAGGGGAAGGTCCTAGAAAAACATCATTGAAAATACATTCATTAGAAAACACTCACTGATACACACACAGATTTGTAGAGAAATTAATGTCACAGGTCAAAATTATTTTAAGGTTATTCTATTTTTAAACTAGTTTATTTTTTTCAAACTAGATTGATTTTTTTCAAACTAGATTGATTTTTTTTCCAAATATACATTTTTTTCAATCTAGGTTAATTTGTTTTAACTTACAGTAGGTAAATTTGTTTCAACCTAGGTCAAGTTCGGGCAGGTACAAAACACAGGTTGAAACAACTTGACCTACATGTAGGTTGAAACAGATTGACCTAAGGAACAAAATGACCTGCAATATTAACACGTTGAAAGCAACCCTTGCTCTTTCACTACTAATAAACAATAGTTTAACCCAGCCAACCCAATTGTGTTTTCAAACTGGACAAAAAAAGTCATCCTATGTATTTACATTCTTCCTATAGTGCTTTTAACATTGGTTAACAGTGAAGGCCATCCGTAAGCAGAATCCAATTTTTTTTTCTGTGGTACTACTATACGCCAATTATAATTGCAATAGATGAAAATACAGTTATTACATTTATGTGAATAAAGAAATGTTTGTAACAGGTCTAAAATGTTACAAAAGGAAAAACATTACTGAACAATTAGATGTTTCAAACATTTTTTTAATGAGATAAGTACACAGATCATTCCAGAAGTTCTAAAATATAGTTCATACTGTTATTTTGCTTCAAGATACATGCTTCTACCTCAGGTCCTTTTCCCAAGTGATGCAGTGGATGAGAAAACTTAAGGCCATCAGCAACAAGAAAATTGACACTTCCTGTAAGAATAGAAATACAGTAGATTTCAAGTGATAACCAGCTGAAAGGGAACTTTAAACAAAATTTGTAGGCCCTTTATAGGGGAGGTTAGCCCTATGTAGCTGTGTGGTCTGCATATGGTGAGCCAGAATCAGTTGACCCCAACGCCTGAAGAAGACTAGCAGTAAGCAGTCGAAACGTCGCGATCAACATCCAGTGACTACATTGTGTGACCAAAAAAGAATTTATATTAGATATCACACATTTTCCACAATGAATCAACTACCCATTCCTTAACAAGATGTGCCTTTATCACAAGACTCACGCAATCTGATAGAAAATTTAACCACCGTAAAAGCTGAAGTGTGTAGGGCTGGACGGGTTGACGCGAGCTGGTCCGGAAAAACCCGTCATGCCCTGGTGCACTTGTTTAGCTTTGTTGCAAAAAAAAAAAAATGAAAGGAGTAAACAGCTGGTCACATTTCTCCATGAATTGCAATTTCATGTTCTAACTGGAAAAAATTAAGGAAGACTTTTATTGTAGAATCTGTTTTTTGAAATTTTTCCTGCACACCAGGCTATCACTTCCCATTTAGAATAAAAACAAATTTTAGAAATTTTCAAAACTTAGTCAGTGGTCATATGATAAAATGCTTTTTGACTCAGTAGGGTCGGGCCAGACGAGAAAATATTTGGCTCTCATTCATGATAGACAAACCTCGCTGCACCTGGTCCGTACGTCATGACCTCAAGCCAAATATTTTCCCGTCCAGCCCTCCCACTTAGTCAATAAGCACATAATCTCACCCACTCAGGTAGCCAGTCAGAACTTGAGTTTGAGTTTGAGTTTTGAGTTTGAGTTTATTGTATTATACAAACAAATAGTATTACAGGTTTCCTGGCACCGCAAATAGCAGAGCTAGTCTAGGCGGGCCAGGAAATGTATAGGAAAAAAAAGACGACTGCTATAAAAAAAACTGTATTCAAGTGTTTGTAAAGTGAGAGAAAAAAGAAGAGGAAACGTTTGTGGGCTATGATTCTAAGCATGAGTTAAACAAAAATTAAATTAAATAGCTAAATAACTTAATAAATACAGTCAAAATGTTCTTTTCTTCATTTCAAAAATTATTTCATCTAAATCATAATAAGCATCACCAGTTTCAAGTATATCAAATAATAGGGAACGAATTTTACTCTTAAATTTTGGTTTCGGAGACGTGCGTATCTCAGCTGGTAGATGATTCCACAATTTTGCACCAATTCTCGAGAAGGAGTTCTTTTGGATTTCAAGATTAGATTTCATTACGTAAAAGTTTTGAGATGTAGACGATCTGGTGTTGTACGAGTGGACCCTAGAAAGCGGGAGAAACAATTCCTGAATGTTAGTGGGTACAACGCTGTTACTCACGTCAAACATAGCTTCTGCAAGTAATTGATAATAAAGAAAGTTTACTGGCAATATTTTTGTGTTTATGAAAAGAGGAATAGCATGATCTCGGGGATTGGCAAAATGTATAAAGCGAAGTGCACGTTTCTGGAGAAGTAAGAGTTTGTTTAATTGTTTTTTGCTTGTTTGACCCCAAGCAATCAAGCCATATCGAATCGAACTCAGGATTTGCCTCCCCTTGCCTGATCACCAAACCAGCCATAATCATAATCATAATCAATCATAATCGTAATCGTCATTGTAATCCTAGTCATAATCGTAATTGTACCTAATCATAATCATTTCGTCATTGCGTCCTGGGACGCAATATTTTGCTCTTGGACCCCCCTAAAATACTAAGAAGGGGTCCCTGTGGACACACAAATATGTTACTTGAAATATATGCACATTTCTTCCACTTGTATCGACGCGAAGAAAAACAATCCGCTTGCCACGTGTGGAACAACGAACTTCCAAAGATGAACACTGAAGCGTCATGCCTCCTGATGCACAATTGCTACCAATGATGGATTTTCGTGTTCATTCGCTCCACATTTTTTGAGTTCTGACTTCTCATAACAAAAGCTTTTTAGTTTGAGGGAGCCGTAGTGTCAGGCAGAGATGAACCAAGAAACATCTACTCGGCCCAGTTATCGCAGTTTTCAAAATGGCGGACACCGACAATGCGATTTTTCACTCATCGTCATCATCAAATTAAGAGGTGATTTAAATCAATATTTATGATAGGACCCCCAAAATTCTGGTCTGGATCCCCAAATATTTGTCCAAGGGGTCCAGTCTGAGGACCCCTACCCAATAAAACCTGGATGCAACACTGCATAATTGTAATCATAATCATAATAAAATAATAATTTATTGACCCTGTGATATCTTACCAATAAGGTGATCCTACGTACAAGGATTTTGAACTGCAAGTTACTGAAGATTGTAGGCAATACATCCTAGTACTTGGAACTCACCTTTTTCCTGCAGAAGCTGCTTTCCAACCTCTGCCTTAAACAATTCTACACTGGAAGTATCATCAGGGTGATGAAAAAGAAGGAGAAAGGGGATTCCTTCCTCTGTCAGTTCCTCTGCATTCTCAAAAGTAATCTCTCGCACAAGCGGTATGCATTTGTCAGAGACCCATGTTTTCAAGAGATTGAAATTGGTTAAACCTTCCATAAAAATCATCTCAGCTTCTGGTCCCCTCTAGACAAAAACAAATTGTACAAACCACAATATAAACTACTGTATGACTTGGAGCAGAATCTTGTTAATTAGTAAATCTATATAAGCACAAACACACGCCTGGCTGTAAACTTACATTTGCAGGTCGAAATACAATGTTTTCTCCAGTCTGCCTCTCTTTAACAGATGCATCCCTACCAAACATGAAGACAAATACTAAGCATCAATTCAATTACACCATAAATGAATATAAAGTGCATCACCTTCTATGTAGCAGATTCACTGGTAGGAAAGCTGCTGCTTACATTGTGCCAGTAGGCAGATATGTGGAAACAGTTGATATGTTGCTAAGGTAAATGAGAGCAAGAAATACTGTTCTCACTGTTACATGCCAGGCATGTAAGCTAAAAAATAGATAGGAACTTGAGGGGAATTCTCATGTTAAACAACATGTAAATCCACATACCCAACTCCTACATAAAAGCTACAGTCTTCTCTGAATTCCTCAGCAATCTGAAAAAAGATGAAACAGAAGCTAGTTAAAAAAATATAAAAATATTAAATTGTTTGGTTCACAAGGTTTAGGGATAGAAATAACTCAACACACACAAAACAATATATACATATTTGTGATTTTGATGATGAATTACATGAACATATTCCACAGCACAATTAATTATTACCAAAATCATAGCAATAACCATGACTGCTTTTTGTCACGCACCTTTTCAAACGTCTTATAACTTTCACTGTCCTTGCTTTCCAAGTATCCAATAATACTTCGTCTCTTGGACTACAGGAAAATACATTGGAGAGGTTAAGTGAAAAAAATGCCAGATGCTTCAAAAAAGTAATATTTTTGAAGTTTGTAAACACGGCACTCACTTCGACATTTAAATCAGCCAGAGTGTGGAATTCTGTGACTCTACTCTTCATCTGATCCCGTATGTAATTTGAGAATGCATCCACTGAACGCTGCCCTCTGTACTCTCGTCTCGTTGCCTTCAAATGTAATTTGTACCAAAAATCATGAAAGTACAAGAGATACTGTACAATCTACTAAAATGTTACAGGTCTTGTTGAAATGTGTAGTACATCTGTATTTATTATAGTATCTATCTCTAGGCCCCCAACAGATAAAAGGTAAACTTTCAAATAGACCTAAAAAACATGCAGGAATTAAGGAACAACCTGGTAAAGCAAAGTTCCATCTCAGTATATATACCAGTATGCACTGTTGACCAAGCTTGTTCGGTCAAGATGGCTGCATATTGACCATGTTTTTTTTGTGTAATTATTGACTGGGACGTATTTTGCCTTGTTTTGTTCTGCAGGACAACACAGGAAATCCTGGGCAGACAAGATAGGCTCATCTTGCCTGCCCAGGTAACCAATCAGAACACAGGATTTGCCTCGTATTGCCTGCTTGCGGAACCAGCCATGTGATAAAGTTAGTTATATGTGCTAAGCAAAATATAATCTGTAACATTCAAGGTTACAGTATAAAGCTATTAAGCAGTTCTGAATTATATTGACCCTTTATGTTCCAACATTGTTTACTATGGCATAGTTTACTATGGCATATCCAATCTCTCCATGTGATATCAATACATAGTAATGAAGGCAGGTGACAAGAATATGAGGAAATGATCACAAATCATCAGAGTTCTGTGCTAATTAATATTCTAAAAGAACTTTCACAACTGTTACTAACTTAAATCTAGGAGAAAAGGTATCTTCACATGGGACTCAAAGGGTAATTCATCATGGGAATAAGAGAATGCTATACTCTGAAAAACCCTAAAAAGAATCTATAGAAAACATATGGTGCAACAAATTCTCCTAGGCCAGTTGATAACTATGCCTAATAATAAGAAAAATACTAAAATTATAACAATAATAATAGCAACAATAACAATAACAAAAATAATAATAAAAACAACAACAATAACAATAATAACAATAACAATAATAATAATAATAATGACTTTATTAACATATCCACAGAGTGACTCTTCTATCTACCTGTCCTGTCCTCCACATTTTAAGAGTTGGATACTTTGTAATATGGTACCGCTGTGCTATTCCCTGTTGCTGTTCACAATCTACTCTGCCAAATACAACACCACTCTGCATAAAAAATGTAAGAGCATGAATAAGTTATTGGTACAGTCACCTATGGTCAAAGGACTTTCTCTTCCTGTGACCAAAAACTCTACATTGTACCTCAATATATATATATATGACAGTCTGCACTTGAAGCTATTTTTAAAAATAAACTTCAAACATTTCTTTGTAGTGACCATTTTTCTGAACCCTAAGCAGATACCTTAAGTCTTTAGTTTGGTTATCTTAC
Organism: Ricordea florida; assembly: GCA_949710005.1. NCBI lineage: Eukaryota > Metazoa > Cnidaria > Anthozoa > Corallimorpharia > Ricordeidae > Ricordea > Ricordea florida. Next base: position 2,912,880 of record OX453273.1, on the reverse strand, counting down.
AATTTTTATTCTTAGTTACTATAAATGCATTGTGAGTTTTAAACACGCCATCAAGAACCCTTTCATTATTATTACTTATCATTATTATTACCTATCATTAATTTATTATTATTATTGGCAATTATTATTAGGAACGATTTTGTACCCTCTTCTTTTTTTCTTTTGCTGCTTCCCTTTTAACCCTTTAAGTCCCGATAGTGTCTTTACAGATTTTACTCTGGCTAATGCCAGACAATTTTACTCGTCTCATGGAGACCCCTCGGGGCTTAAAAACTATCTCTTTAACCCTTTATAAGCCCCGATAGTGTCTTTACAGATTTTACTCTGGCTAATGCCAGACAATTTTACTCGTCTCAGGGAGACCCCTCGGGGCTTAAAGAGTTCAAAGAAAAAAACATATACCGGTATACAGGTATCATTTTTATTGTTATAAACAAAGAGATTTGTAGTTATTATTATTATTATTATTATTATTGTTGTTGTTGTTGTTGTTATTGTTATTACTATAACTATTATTATTTTTTTCTCAGTTCGCGAGCGGGCGGTATTCTACAAATCCTGCAATCTGATTGGTTCCGGGAGCGGGCGGTACTCTCCCATCCGGCCCGCTCACAGCAGGCGGTATCCGTTGCGTGATGAGACGTCGATACATCGCTTGCTTCGTTGCAATGTTTTTACAAACTATAAATTAGTAATGGTAATAGGACTGAGTGGAGTCCAATTCGGTCTGTAATCATACGAGTGATTAACAAAATCGGACGACCGCGTCGCGGGAGTCCGATTTGTTTAATCACGAGTATGATTGCAGACCGAATTGAACGACACGAAGTCTTATTACCAATTAATCATAACTTTAACAAAATTTTTTATATATAAACTTATATTTTTCTTAATTAAAACACGTGAAATTCCAAGCTTTGTTTTGCTAGCAGTGAAAAAAAAAAGCCATTTAAGCGCGCGCGTGATGGCGCGTACTGTCCAATTACTCAGGCATGACGCGTACTGTCCAATTTAACTGTCCTATTAAGGCTGAAATCAGGGCAGTTGATAGCCAATCAGATTTGAGAATTTTGTTATAGTTATGATTAAGATACTTATCATGTAAAGCCTAAACTTTTTTTAATGGCAAGTACTAATTTCGACATGGATTCAGACGAGAGCTATCACAGCGAAAGCGAATTTTACTACCCCGACGAGATGGAAAATGATAAAGAAAACATCGGTTTACAACGCTTAATTATTCAGGGTTTTTTTGCAAGCATTTCGTTAGGTTTTAGGAAAAAATAAAAACGTTATTCACCAGCCTAGGTCGGTCTGTATTGAGAAAAACTGTGCCCTCGGTCTTCGAACCTCGGTATCCAAGACCTCGGGCACAGTTTTTCCCAATACGGACCTCCTGGCTGGTGAATAACCTATATTTATTATTATTACTTGTGGAACATTCACCAGGAGCATTACAGCTTACTAACTGGATCACAAAGTAAGTCAGCAGTTACTTTGCATTATTAAAAGAAGAATTGAAACCGTAAAAACTCTCCCTTAAAGTTAGCAAGTATGAATAAATTATTTAGAGCTTACAGGATATTCTTCATGGACAATGTCTGATGCTTGTTCAAAAACTGGAGCTAACATCTGACTAAATCGACACCTGTAAAGAGATAATTGACAATTAATAGTGAATGTAATTGCCCTTTAAAAAAACTGAACTTTCTAAACAACAGTAACATCAAAATTAACCCTCTCACTTCCAAAATTGACCAATGTGCAACTTCACCATACAATGTCAGAACACAGTCAACATGATTGCAACTTTTTTTTCCTCTTGGAGCTTGTAAGACTAAGTAATGATAGGTTAGATTAATAGAATTTATTTTCAATGTGAATTTTTAATACACAGTATTACCTGAATCGCAGAAAGGAACTCTAAGTACAAGCTTGACAATTATTTTCAGATTAAAGCTAAATTCCTCAAAGTTAAACCGGAATAAAGCAGCGTAATGGTCATTCTTATGAAAAAATTCCCCGCGCTATTGATAAAAAGAACTGGAAAACAAAGAAAAACTAAGTTATGTGATGTGATTCACTCAGAGCAGACAGTTCATCATAATTATAAAAAATGATTAGCTGCCATGAATCATTAAAATCACATTTCCTCGAGCTGTACAAAACCCACTCATCCCGTATACGATCGCCTCCGTGACTAATACAAACAAACATACATCAGTATCGAATTGTATCTTTAGATGGAACTCTGGAAACCCGAGTGGAAAGCCGCACAACTTGCCCAAATCCATTTATTACAAGAACAAGTTTCTTACCAGTCCGCGTAAAAATTGACGAATACGAGTTTATGATCAGCTGAAAGATTAAAACACAACGAAAGCCATTACCATCAAAATATAACATTCATAATATGAAACGTATGCACCAATCAAAGCCAAAGAAATGGACTTTTACTGCCCTGTATAATAAGCGGCTTTTTTAAGATTTCATACAATAACATGAATACTAAATAGGGCATTTGTATTCCCCTACCTAAGGTTTGATCGAAATTTTCATCTGTCAGCTGCACAACATGATTACATTGGAAAGAAGTAAAATAAAGTACTGCCTGAAAAGAAAGGTTTTACATATGTTTCTTTAGCAACAAGAATGGCATGTCCTAGACTGATTCGACGTGGCGAACAGTTGTACTTGGAAAAGTCTTCCAGTAGTTCAAACCACCGGCACTGAAAATACACAAACGTTCTGCGTACCAAAAAAAGGCTGATGAGCCACATCTGCGATAAATTCGACATTATTAAACAAAAAACCGACAATTTCCCGCAACAAGCTAAGAAACACTCATAGTATTTATCCCTCCAGCCTGACACGGCAAATTGTGACTGGTCTGTTGTACGCATGCGACATAGTGCACCTTTCAAAAAACTACCACAGATATGAGCCGATGTTTGATTGGTCCACACACCACCATGATCTAAGACCAATGGTGAATGGCGAAAGAATAGGACAATCACATGACTTTTGGAGGGCATATAGTTTATTTGCGGCCCGAGTAGCATCATTTGCGCCCGAGCGCGAAGCGCAAGGGCGCAAATGATGCTACGAGGGACACAAATAAACTATATGACCGACAAAAGTCATGCGATTATCATTATTATCAATACACAAGGCCAAATCGTACAAATTCATTTAATAAGAAAAAAATGTTTAACAGAGATGTAGCATGAAACTATGGTATGGAAAGTTGTTGCTACAATACGATCAGCTAAACAAGAGCCAAATAAAATTCCTATTTGTTTACAATAAAATGTCAAATATAATCTAGTTTTAAAAAGATTGGTAACAATGATTAGCAAAAAGACAGTTTATATTTAAAAAAATAATAGTCTTCCCGTTCACAGGTAATGGACTCAGCTGCAGGGCCGTTAATGCATTAACGGCCCGCTAGGAGTCATTTGCGGCCCGCAAAGCGCGTGTTTTCAAGAGGGCGGTTTTCAATTTGGCCGCGTATCTTGATAATAATGAGGCTTTAAACTTAGCCAATGTGCTTTGGGCAATCATAAGAATGGAGTGGAAGCGAGGAAATCCCTCCATCTTTAACTACGCAAAGTGCATAAAAAGACTGCCTATTCTTCAGCTTTATTAAACTCTTTCCTTTGCAAATCAGGAACAAATTTATTGCTTTTCCTTGGAATAGTCCAATAGACCTTTCTTTTAATTTGCCTCTCCCCCATTAACTTCCCTCCAATAAAAAGTGGTTCTTAGAAATCGGTTTCTCCCATGTTTTGATTCATTTGCGTTGAGAAAAGAGGGAGAGAGAGAGAGAGAGGGAGGGAGGGAGGGATGGAGAGAGAGGGAGAAAGAGAGAGACGGTGAACAGTTGAGATAGCACGAGTTTAGCGAATGGTATTTCTATTATTTATTTATCTATTTATTTATTATTATTATTATTATTATTATTATTATTATTATTTCTTTCTTTCTTTATTTTTTTGCAGTAGCTCCAGTTCCCGTCCGAATCAAACCGAACAGCGCGCAATTCAAACTTCCAAGAAATCAAACTAAGTGGCACAAAATGCCAGCTACGCAGGCTTTAGGGACATTATCTGGTATACATTTCTTTTGGAGGTGTAATACACAACTCAAGATGAATCATTGTTGGCAGCTATCAGTTTGGTTTATTATCATATGACCCGTCCTGCCCCGCCCACGCAATCCCATAGAAAACTATTGTAAAAGCTACCTTTGCAATGACATCTCTAAATGGTTAGACATTCTGGTCTTCTCGGATAAGGACGATAAACCGTAGGTCCCTTCTCACAACCCTTGTTCTTAATGACTTCGTGGGACGTTAAAGAAAGAACCCACACACTGTTCGTGGAGAGTAGGGGATGTAGAACCCAGTGTTGTGGTTAGGCCCTTGTAGCTGCAGGTGTAATTTATATATGCCGAGCTTTTCTTACGTGAGCCCCTGGCTCAAGAGATTGGGCGACCATTCCCCACGTTATCGACAATAAAAATATTGATTGACTGATTGATTGATTGATTGATTGATTGATTGATTGATTGAAAGCTGACGTGTGTAGGGCCGGACAGTTTGACGTGAGCCGGTCAGGAAAAAGCCGTGCGACCCTGGTGCACTTGTTCGGCTTTATTGCGAAGCAAAAAAAAAAACACTGAAGAACAGAAATGAGAAAATAAGTCACGTTCTGCGATGAATTGCGAAATTCTTGTTCTGACTCGAAAAAATAAAGGGAAAGCTTTTATTGCAGGATCTTTATATGTGATTTTTACCGCGTGCGCCGAGCTATAGCTTCCTATATGGAATAAAAACAAATTTTCGAAATTTTCAAAACTTAGTCAGTGGTCATATGATAAAATGCTTTTTGACTCAGTTGGGTCGAGCCAGACGGGAAAATTTTTGGCTCTCGTTCATGACACACGGACCTCGCTGCGCTCGGTCCGTACGTCATGACCTCAAGCCAAATATGTTCTCGTCCGGCCCTCCCACTTAGTCAATAAGCGCATATGTATTTATAAGAAAATATAACGGTCTGGAATCCTGGAACGAGGGCTGCAGACTAGGTCATGTTATCTTGCCCCAGGCATTCATAGTGGTGAACGGCAGCAAAACTGAAACAAATAAATAAAAATGAAAAAAAAGGACTATGAGAGCAGGAAAGCGGATCTACTACATTGAATGTCTAGAAGACTGAAACTGGTTAATACAAGGGCTCCTGGTTAAGTTCAGTTTGATGGAAGAACTTAAAATAATTTTCACACAATGAAAGCAAGCCTTCTTATTTTCCTTGTTTATTAAAGCACTTTATCACTTCATTCTAGCAACTGAGATTGCCTTAGACAAAATATTATCGTTGCAGTGATGAAAAAAAGACAATAGCTGAGAGCTAGTCATTCAGACCACACGAGACTTAGCCATTCAGTCCTTTATTTCTGTGTCAAGTGTACCTATCGGTAGATGCTGTAATATGTAAACAAATTTGGTTATAATTCAAGAAAGTGAATTCTCAAATAATTATCTACGTGTCTTACGTCCTTTGCCCAAAGTATCATCATGACGGCATTGATTTATAGCTTATTGTAATGTCCGAGCTTAGTTCCGGTATACAGTCATCTGATGCAGCCTAGAATCAACCCTAATTTTCTGAGTGGCTCACAAAGAAGTGGAAACACTGCTCGCTGAACCTTGTTCTGCAAAACAATATGGCGAAATAACAGTCAGTATTGAGCTTCAGTTAAACTTAATCACTACATAAAAAAGAACATACATCGGACTTTCGCTGTAAGGAAACAGTTGTGCCAGGTAAGTGGTCGTTACTAACGCTTGAGTGTTTACGTCTAGTCTCAGCTCAAAGGGAAGCAGTACACGCTATTCATCTCCTGCTGCTCTCAAATAAAAATATTTTACAAACCTTTTTCAAGACGCATGCTCAAATGCTTTTTTGAATTTTGAGAGAAAACGATTGAAATCACCTGTTCTGGAACTTTCTGCATAATCAAAGAGAAGTCACGCAAACTTACTAAAGTAAACAAACATTACAAAACAGTGACTCAAAAAATGATCAACATTTTGATTATATGCTATCAAGAGAACATTTTCTCTTAGAGGAGCATTTCCCACTGATTGATGCCTCCTTGAGCTCCAATCCCAGGGCCACAAACATGTCACAAATTAGACAAATTATGGTTTTCAGATTCACTGCGTGGGAAGTTTTGAAGGATTTCTCTTAGTTGGTTTTCACTTTCCTTCAAAGAGGAGGAAACGGCTGAAAAAGGAAAGAGATATTACTCTCGTAAGGTGCAAAGGAATAATAGAATAAGAATATCAAATTTTTTTCTTGAAATAATAGAATGGGATTTTGTGGGGTGGAAAATGGAATAACGACTGAGATGGAAGTCATAATTTCACGTCTTATAGATATCTATAACATGTTATTTTTTTAGCTGGACATCGTTGTCTTGTTGTGCTGTCTAATTCAATTATAAATCAGTTAAACCAATCGTATTGTCGTTTTTGTAACCGCTACGCGTGCATGTTGCTGTCAGGCACGAAATTTGGCGGGAAATGTCATCGCTTTGCACATTTATTGATGAGGTGGTAGCTGGGAGATAGGTACTTCAGCCTTATTGTGTAATTGCCTTATTGAGAGTAGAGCTACGAAAGGAAATGTTTCGGGCTCAACTTCCACGGAAGATGAGGTCATGGAAGGCTGTCAATCACATCTTTTCCATATAAAGATAGTTATTTTACTGAAGAAAACTTATTGTCTGCTTTTCTGTGTTTTTTGATTCACGGAATTTCTCATATCTAAACAATTTAATTACGATATAAGCTTCAATTGAGTCAAGAAAGTTCGCTTGCACCAAGTACCTTTCCTCGAAGTAAAAGTTAATAATAATGATTTCGCTGTCAGGAGTGGACACAGGCCTATCTCTTTGTGTCTTTATTCACAAAATCGTCTCTTTATGTAAACAATGCAATCAGGTCGTGAGCTAAACAATAAATAGCAGACCTCAATTCGCTTGCATCGCGTATTTTTCCTCGAGCGAAAATTTTGCCTATAGGCGTGAACCTGGGCTCATGGCACGAGCGCAGGTCTCAGACTGGATCATTTTGTTGTTGCTGAAAAACGTTTTTCTGTGCTTTTCTGGGTGTCGTGTCTCCTGCGTGTCACAGAAGTTCTTATGCCAAAAGTTGAAAATGAAATCCTCCAGGGCATCTTTATATTAAATTAAATTCTCTCATCGAGTGTTGTTTATACGGTGGCCCACTAGTGCCACTGCTTCACAGTGTAAAACAAACGCCTTCCAGAATAAAAACTTGTTTCCTCTGTGAAACTGTTCCTATTTTCCATACAAGTGTAAGCCTGTTGCATAGAAATTGCCTTTCTCCGTAGAAATCAGCCTCCTCCGTAGAAATTGCCCTCCTCCGTAGAAATCAGCCTTCTCCTCCTCTTGTGGCAAAAATCTGAGCCAGTATTCCAACCCGAATTACTTACCCAAATGTGGCACGAAATTACAACCAAGTTTGTGATCGTTTCTTTTTTTTCTGCCTTTGATTGAAATGTTCGTGCATATTTTATATAAAGCCTGATAAACGATGATCGAGTAGGCCAATCGGCCAGTTCCAAGCAAAAGAGGCATTAAAACCACACATTTCAGGTATTATATTTCAGTGTAGCTTGTTTTGTGTGTTTTCCCTGAAAAGCCCTTATGGGAAGTATGGTCAATAATTTGTCAGTAATGTGATCAGTGTGTCGTTGAGGTCTTGAATTGTTCACTCATTGTATTAATTTCCATTTATGTTATAATTACAAAACAATCACAGATCTGCTACAGGTCTACCTTGGTATCACCATGAGTGTTCGCACCCTTAAAAGAAGACTTATGAGCTATAATCTTGTGAAGAGGAAATCAATGTTGATGAAGGCTAAGTTCGGAATATCATAAGAAGTGAAATGCGAGGACCACTGAGGGCAGCTTGCAGGTTACTTATTTCTACGGAGAAAGGCAATTTCTGTACAACAGGCTTACACTTGCATGGAAAATAGGAACAATTTCACAGAGCAAGCAAGTTTTTATTCAGGAAGGCGTTTGTTTTACACTGTGTAGCAGTGGCACTAGTGGGCCACCGTAGTTTTTATTATCAGTAAGCTCATGTCCTCTCAGATGGCTATTTTTTAAAACACTACCGTCCCCAGGTAAAAAGTCGTCTAGTGATCAAAGGTCTTAGATAGGGAACGTTGACTTTCCTCGCAGTTAGAGGCAAAACAGAAAAACAATAAAATTGCTTGTTTTGTTTTTGTTTTTGGTTTTTTTTTAATGAGATTGAGCTGATGAATGCTTGACTTTGCTTAGACGAAATCTGGATCCACTGAATAGGCCTTCTTTTTAATAAGTGACTTTTAGAGTATGTGACGAATGTATCTGGGATACTGAGGGATTGGCAGATAAAAACCGTCGGGATTACAGGGTTGAGGGAAAATTTTGGTCGGCATGACGGGATTGAAGAACCCGCCAGTAATTGGGGACCCTTCGTCACGCACGTCATCAAATCCAAGATGGCGGCGGCCATAAAAGTAAAGCGTACTTCAGTGGCAAAGCCTCAGCAGCTACAAGTAGCTTGACTCAGTTATTATGAGTTTTCTTATATGATGGAAGCTCTAGACCTTATACATAAGTACACAAATTTCCTGTTTGACAAAGGTTTTTGAGAAACGAGCACCATTTTGTTGAGGTTTGTGACAAAAATTTCAATTAATAGAAATTTGAGTGCTGATGGTCAATACAGTGGCTGACTACTCAATTTTAGGCCAAAAAGGACAAAGTGGCGTTACGAACTGCTTTTTTGTTTTTGTTAACACTGAAAGACACATATGTACAGCTTTAGGCCCCGTCTACACATATCAGGATACATTTGAATCCGCAGCAAACTTTTCTTTGCGGATTCAAAAGTTTCCTCATCCACACGTAACGTTTTCAAATCGAATTTGCCCGTCCACACGTATCCCGGAACGAATCCGGATTTGCTGTACTGGCGCTCGCATAATTGTTGTCTTGCCTTCTATGCACGGCCCCGAGTTGGACAGCCAGTTAAAATCCAATCTTCCTCAGTCCTGGCCGCCGGACCCAGAATCGAAGACTGGGAAGCAGCCAGCTAGCCGCTCTGTTGTTTGTGGTATGAAGTTCGAACGTCAGACATCGAAAGGAGCCTCAGAATTCGAATGTCGAATTGTCTTTTCACAAACTTTAGGTGAAGAGAGAATATAGACAAGTTTAACTGAAAACACGCTATAATACTTGAAATAAGTCCAAGTAAAAGAGAAGCGATGGCATTTGTTTCGGCTTCCATGTTTTGTGTGTTCACGCTGTAAATACTGGAACCGCTTTGGTTACGTCATCGGATTCAAAAGTTTACAGATTCGACCGGATTTGGCGTCCACATGATACCGGATTCATATCATATTCAAAAGTTTTCAATCTGGAGAGCGGATTTAAATCTTTGTGGATTCGGTTGTCGGATTCATCGGATACGTATGGATACGCGTGGACGGGGTAAAAAAAAGCCCACAGCCTCAGTGTCCGGGCCCTTGCATTGTTAATTATTGATATGGAAGATCATTCGAGTTTAACTCACTGACTTACATATAGTTATGCTGCTGTCTAAAGAAGAAATTGTTTGATAAGATAACAGTTATTTGCTTTAATAGAAAGGTTAAATTTATTTGTAAAAGTGGGGCCTTTAGAGCAGGACCTTTTTAAGTCCGCCTTTATAGCAGGTCTTCAAGCTATTGTCGGGCCTGTCGGGTAGTACCGTTCCTTGCCATCAAAATTATTAGCTTTAGCAAGCTCCAGGGGAGTAGCTAAATATAACGATCGAGAGGGCCTATTGGTTGTTTATAGAACGGCCGCTTATCAGATTTATTTTCTACTTACTGTGCCGTTGTATCGAGCTCAATGAAAGCCATAAATGTTTAACAACACAAAACAATTACTATGAATCTCTTTTAATTTATCTGCAGGTAAGTTGAAACTCAAAACCGTTCCGAACTGCAACGTGTACACGCTCAAAAATATTTCTAAGAACACCCTTGAGTTAAGCTGGCGACCGCCGGGAATTTCTGCTGAAAAACGTCCACAAAACGATAGACGTTTAAACCTGACAAATTACGAATCTGACGCTGAGATAAAAATTACCCAGGAGCTGTGCAACTTCCATCACGTAACATGGTAAAGACCGTAAGATGAGAATCTGTTCCAGCGAAAGCCATTTTTGTTTTATATGGCTGATGAACTTGTCATCTCTGCAGCGAAAACAATTTCAAGAATTCTAAACAAGAATACGTTTGACCAGAAGGAAAGCCACGTTAGACAGGACAAACTTCACCTAAAATTCCTAAAATATTAATAGTGATCAGGTAAGACTAAATTAAATTACTTCACGTACTCTAGAAAAAATCGTTTCGCTTGAACAAACACAGAGTCTGTACAATCGAGTTCTACAAATTTGAACGGTTTCTTGAGTTAGCAGTTGTACGGTGGATTTCCACAGTTTAATTCGAAACACAGCATTAAACGAAAACATACCGCTCAAAACGCGATATAAGTAACATTGAGAATTAAACCTTTATTCCATATTTTGGGAGTGCATCGACCGAAACGCCTCCTGATAAAGTTTTTATTATTTTGAAAGGTTTACATTGGTCGAGAAGTCAAATAAAATTCGATAGTTTTCGTTCGCGTCATTGGGCGGTCTCGTTGATTGCATCCCGCCAAGGTTGAGCTTCAAGTTTCGCAAGCACAACAATTACTCCTGGTTAAAAAAGAAACTCCACTTTTTAGTTGGGTTTGAAGCGAAAAAGTTTTAAAGCAAGGGATTTTTTTCGTCTGTCAAATTTGTTGAGTGTATGAGATCTTATTTTAAAACGCCCAAATGAATATTGTAACTTATGACATCTGCTGTTACTGTTATTGAGTTCTGGAACAATTTGAACTTCTATTGTATTGTGAACAGTAACTAATCAGCCGAAGAAAAGGTCAGATATATTTTCCCTTAAAAATTACCATAGCTGCTTTTCGAGGAAACTGATCTTAGTTTAGTCTGGAAAAAGTCCACTTTAATTTGAGGGAATCCCGAAACAAAAATTAACGTAAACTATTTGGTTTCGTTTTTAATAATATACATGAAAAAATTACTCGATTCTGATTGGCTGAGAGCAGTGCAGTTCAAGTGTAACACCAGTGCAAAAAGTGTAATTCCAGTGCAAAAAGTGTAACACCAGTGCAAATTACACATCGATTTTCTGGATTATGATATTCTTTATTTTTAAACGAACCGCTTTGAGTTCGTAGCGTTATCAGCTGCTCTTCATCAGCCAATCAGTAAATAAAGTGTCAAATCCGCGTCAAATGCTTACTTCCTCTCCGTCCGCAATGAGATCTTCCGGCACTTCTTCCAGGCGAATTTTTTCATGTTTATATTATTAATAAGTAATCATACGGCTTTTCTCGTTCAATTTGGAATTAATTTGTACTTGTGAGTTTTTCAAAAAGCTGAAATTGCACTCGCCGAAGCGGCTCGTGCAATTTCAGCTTTTTGAAAAACTCACTCGTGCAAATTAATTCCAAATTGAACTCGAAACCGTATGATTACCTTTACTAATTGAATGCGCAAAGGATATACAACATGATAATTAAATTAAACGGCGTTGCGCTTCGTTGTACTTCTTGAGCTTGGATGAGAAGAAATGTTTTCAAAGTATTCACATTAAGTCAGAATTTTCACTATGAAATTAATCCAAATTACGCTGTGAAAGCATGTTTTTATTTTGATTTTTCAAATAGTCATGAACTGGCTCCACGCTATTACCTGAACCAAAAATGCTTGCTGTTTGTCAAATATGCCGAACAAGATGATTTGAAATTTTGAGCTATGTAATTGAGCCTTCCAGTCACCAATTTGAATTCCATGACCTAGTTATGGTTTGCAAGTACAGGAAAAGTGATGAAACAGAAATTTTAAAAATCTAAATCCAAAGCGCTAAAGGAAAGATAAACATGCTCTCATAGTTTTGTCTTCCTTATTACGATAATCATTGATTATTTTTATCGAAGAGTATTTTCTGCTCTGCTTTCTTCTAGTGAGAGAATTCTTTCATTACATTCTAAAAAAAGAAAACCAAGGAATAAACATTTAATTGTTATAATGTAACAAACAAACAAACGAGAATACAAAGAAAATAAATTTAAATTGCAAAATAAAACAACAACAACGTTACAACAAGAACTAAGTGTGATGTAGCTCAGATCTCTTAGCCTTATTTTGATACGTATAAAACTTAAATCGTAATTTCTGAACTGGAATCACTGAGGTAGGTGCCCACAACGTAGACGCGAAAAAAGCCTCGCACTCGTGTATTATGGACAAACCCGGCGCTGATAGTCGCAATAGCAACATTCAAAATTGAACAAAGGACAACAAAAATTTATGTTTACCACCAAGGTCAAAGAATCAGTGAATAGAAAACGACAAATAACCGAATAAACATTTAACACTGCGAGTCAACATTTGGACCTTTAGCTCTAAGTACGAGTAACAACAATAGTTTGACGCTTACTACTTCTGACATTTTCTTGGAATTCAGTCGGCTTTATATTTAGTAAATGGCCGATACGTCAGCCACGTTCCTAGGAAAATTTGGTCTTTAAAGAACCTTTTCTTTTTTTCTTAGGAAAATTCACTTTAGCTGCTAAAGCGAAAAGTTAGATTTGCTTATGGGCACTTTAACTCGAATGACACGTCCGCAATATTGACGGAACCCATATTAGTGCAGGGCTGTTGGCTCGGTCAGTCCGATGCCGGATTCTCGTAATTTTTTTTGCTTTGTGTTTATTGCGTGTTAACCTCAGAATGTACTGTATGAGGACTCAATGCGCGAAGAAAACATTTTACAGCCGAGCGTTGGTAGCATTTTTCCCACCAAGGATGCAAAAAATGTAAATGAAACTCGGTGTCATAATTATTCTTATTATACATCTTTCATTTTTTCCACGGGAGCTTATCTTTTCCAAACCTCTTGAATCCTAATGGTTCGTGTCTGAGAGCTGCTAATTAATGCTATCTTGATTAAATCCAAGAATTTTGAATTCCAGTCGCGAAACGTTGGGTAAATATGAAGTGATTTCTTTCATTAGCATTTCTCAAACTGAACACTGTCCGTGAGTTCAATAAAACAAAAACAAGATTGGATTAAATCCATTTAGCTAATTTTTGTTCCAAAGATAAGAGAGAATATTGCTAAACATTTCTATTCCTGACAAATGTCAATTGTGTTTGATGGTAAAAGGTTTAACGTATACTGATTCTCATTTTATGACTGTCAGATATCTCATGTACTAGAGTATTTTCTGTAAATAATACTCATCTTTCTCCACTTTGCAGTTGCCGTTTTGTTTCAAGGTGATCGTGAAATTTCTGTCAAAATTACACCTTTGAGCTAAGTTCTTGGTAAGTACGTGATGTAAGCCGAATGTTGTAAGACAGTGCTTTATGTCGCGACTCGACTATGAAGCAAATGTTCAAATCATTTTAAAAACATCTTGGCTAAATTTGTTTAGCTGATTTTGCTTAGTATATAAGAGACATGTAGCTACGATACAAATGAGACCATCTTTAGCATGAAGTAGTAAGCTTTGCTTATAGAATTTATTTCGCTTGTTGACGGGTTTAAAACAGTACTGACCAAATTATGATACTGTTGTCTGCAACGTCATTGTTGATAGTACAGTGAACTCAGTACACTGAAAAATACGGCGTCTCTGAAAGAGAATTATAATTTCCTTCTTCTTCAGGAGCCTTTTTTCGAGAAAATAATCGGCGGAGGATAGCCGAAAAAACCGCTTGGGCGAAACCAAAACGGTTTTATTGTCAGCCGGAGCAGTCAATGTAGTTGCACAGAGCAACAAATAAGTCATGAAAATGAATCACTATTACTTTGCTAAACTCTTCTATACCAAAGAAGGAAAATAGAAAAGTAGAAAAGAGCGCAATAGCCGCGCCGGTAAACACAACGTCAGCAGTGGCAGTGGCAGACATGGTCACTGTGCACTGGCAACAGTAGTGGTTCTAGAAGTTGAAGCGGTGTCTTATTAACATCATTGTTAGCGTTATTACTAGTTGTGAGTATGTAGGTGGTAAATGCATGTATGTAGTGTTGGCCAAGTATGAATACTGGTCATGGGAAGTGGTCTAAATTTCGGTTAAAGGAGCAAATTAAAAAGAATTCTATTTCTGAATATTACATTTGTAATTGTGATAAAGACGTGACTAACCCAAGGCTTTCAGATCCGCCCTATATTTCTAGAGCTGCCGTCTGTCTTGTCTTGCTTTACGTTCTATCATCAAATGTGTGTGTTCACAAGCAATTTCAGAAAATTGACTAAGTAAACGAACACCGGTATAACTGAAATCCTTACGCATGCACTTCGAAATACTACGACCGCATCCAAAATTTCACCAAGACATACTTTGTTATAGAGCAATTGCAAGGAATAGGCTTTCAAAATAGCACTTCGCTCAGTTCAATTCATTGTGTTTAGCCAGATCCAATTGCAAAACAGAATTAAATGATTAAATTAAATTGTGAGTTGGCATGGTAGCCCAGGAGAAACCAAAACGTTTGTAAAACTCCCCAGAAACAAAGAAAATGACTAAGGCAAATTATGACTTGCGGGCTACTATGGTCTCTGTATTGGTTTTTAAAATCAAGTGCTTGCTCCACGGCTTGGCTTTTATGCTTGGATGTGCCATGTATGGAAATGTTGCCCTACTAGAAAATTGTATTTGACTACAATACCAGTGGAAATGGAAGTTCAACAAAAGCAGTAAAAAGTTCCTTTTTTGGCAGCAACTGATTTATTGTGTGGAAACAGTCATATCCAGCTAAGAGTTGATTGTAATGTGGCTCAGTTTAACGCCAAGATCGTCCCTGAACTTCATGGACACATATCATGCATATTACATGACGTTATGAACCACTCAGGCAATTGTCTGAGTTCTTTCATAAAAAAATAATAAGAGGAAAAAATTACAACATAAGAAAAAAATTTGGTTACTGAACATTTCATCTTGGTTTGTCTTTTATATGAGTGAATGTCTGGGTTCTGTTTTTGAGGACAATACAACTGCAATACTTCAATTAAATTCTTTCTAAAACGCCACTATAGTACAGATACAAAGCATCACTCTTTATGTCGATCAGATTAGTGAAAGTTATTTCTATTTTGAACTCTTGTTTATTCTTGCCAACCAGCTAGTTGGCACAAGGCACAAAGGGCAAGGATGTTTCTCAAATAGACAATTAATACCACACAAAAGGGTAACAAAAAATTCTAACAGAGTAAACATGAAAACTGATTAAATGAGGTAACTGATATAAAAGAATTTCTGAAGAAATAATTTACATCGATTCACCGCAGAGCTCTCAGAGAAACTTGTGCAAAAAAACCTTAAATTCTCGACCAACCACCTTTCTCTAATTGCATGCTTGGTCATAACGTTTTCTATAAGTTTTATTGCACATAATATATTTAAAACCTCTAGAAATGATGGCTTGGTATAATTTCAAGAATTTTAGAAGTGCAGATGAATCAAACTATGAAAAATCGAGTTTCTCATACTTTCCATGAGAATCGAGTTACCTTAATCGCAATTCTTTACAGAAAATGAATTCAAAACACTATGAAACCAAAAAACTTAGCTGAATTTAATTTGCAACAAATTGGCCAACAAGAAGGTTATTTCACTGATGATAAAATAACAAAAACCGCGGTCCTGCTCATTGGCGCTTAAAACGGTTCAAGAAGTATTGTTCCTGCAAAAGCAGACGAAATTATGGCTTATCTTTTATAATTTAATTTTGCTGTTTATTAGGACGCTCTCATCATATACATTGCACATTTTTTTAATGAGCGTCTGTAAAAATATCAACAGCTCTTCATCGTGTCTAATAACAGAGAAAATGTTGACATTCTTAGGGTCGACACAAACATTGAAAGTACTTTTTCTTATTAACGCTGTTTGAACCGCTAAGATCTCAGTCGTTTCTAAAAAATATATTACTGTCAGATGACCGTAAATTTCGGCGAAGAATCAGATGATAATCAAGAATCAAGATACAAGTTTCATCAACGAATGGGACGTCATTTGTGTGTGTGTGTGTGTTTTTTTTTAAGAAATAACGACAGGAAAATCAGACGCTGCACAGCAATATTTCCCGCCATTTCATCACTGGTATATATTTGAGCCCTTCAGGTATGAGATATGCAGTAATTCTATTTTAAGGTTTCTTTTCAGTCGTATCACTTGTAACCTTTGTCCACCAAATTATTTTCTATTAAAAACGTGCAACTGAGATAAACAAAAAAGAAGGAAGTGTTTCTGAGTGGAAGGATACTAAATATTTCAAGATTGTTTTGATATTTTTTTTCTTTCGCATTAGCATCAATTGGTTTGATGTTTTGAAACACATTCCTTCGCGATAATGAGGAGTATTTTGATGTTGCGAAACTTTTCGTCACAAGAAATAACAAGATAAGATACTGAATGTTTTGATTGGAGAGGAAAAAAAACAATGTTGCTGGTTTGTGAGGAACCTAGGTGAATAATTGATAAGTCGGCGAATATTTTAGCGTGCACAATCGACAAATCACTAGTGATCTGCAATAACATAATTTATCTTAGGAAGGAAAAGGTGCCTCTATACTCCGTGGAGACTTAAAAGGACAACTGATTACAGGCTGTTAAAAGCCGGCTGTTCCAGTGACAGTTCTTTGCACCTCCTGACAAGGAACCAAATAGGAACTGATATCCTAAAGAAAGCTCGTTCCCTGGGAATTTCGATCTGTTGACCTAAAACTTTAATTGGGTTACTCGCCTGGGTACGGAAACAATATTTAGATTCCTCCTGTAGAACTGTGAAATTAAGTATGTTGGTGCTGAATTTTAGATTAACGTTGGCTTGTCACCTTGCAGGCATTTTGGAAGTGTTTGTGAGTGCTTGCGATTTTGAGGTGCTGTGGGGTGATTGATACGGTATGTTGCTTAGACATCAGGATTGAAATCAGTGGAGGAGGAAATTTGAAATGTGTGATTATGCTTCAAGGAACGAGAAGTCTCCAAATCGTCAGCAAAGTTTTATTCGGGTTTCTTATTTTTGGTGAGTATACAAATTTTTATCTCACTCTCAAAGTTTTTATCAATAAAGTTTGATTGTCAAATCATGCAATTATAATGTAATGACGAACAGGGCGGTTTGCATGAACATATGTACGCGACAGATATTCACAAAAAAGAAAACGAAGAACCAACTAAACTGACGCCACTATTGCTGTTCTCTTTTCTTTGACTTAGTAGAATGTAGCTTCAGATAAGGAGTTTTTATTAGGCTGCATGATTTAACGCGGACTCACCCAATCCTCAACTCCAGAAGCCATGAATAATTAATTTCCCGTAATAAGCTCTATATTTCTTACGAACAGTTCTTGTTTTGTAAGGATTATCATCCCTACCAAGATTGAACATGAATTTTAACTAGTTACAATTTTTCTTTTGAATTAGCTTAAGCACGCGGAACAGTGCTGATGTACAAGAAGAAATATGGGACAGGTAGCGACCTGTTACCGTGATTGTTTTCGGATCTAAGTAGATACGACGCAGCGATAAACTAGTTTATTTTGTCTTTGAATCGTATCTTAGTAATTTAACAACATATTCCACGGTGTTCTTTCCTCATAAACAAGATGACGGTGTCAAAATGGAACGACGTATGACATCTGTCAGAATTCGAGTGATTACATAGTTAATAATCATGTTTTACCTGTTGTACTGTTTATTCATTATGGAAGAATGATGATAGGGGATGACAAGGCTGTGTTCCTTAAGTCGAAGTTTCCCACCTTGTTGTCAAGATTGTCGTTGGCATAAAGAGTTCGATAAAGTAAGAGATAACCTTCTTTAAAGATCACCGATCAACGTTTTATTGCCGCCATGATTTTATACGGTCAGATTTGTAAAAAAAAGACTCATTATTGGTCATAAAAGGTTTTTCAAAGTGGAGAGGATTTACGTTGGCAATTCGGAAAGTTTATCTTGCCTTTAGCAAAAACGGTTATGATTTCTTTGATGAAAAAAAAAATCATAAATTTTTATTTAATTAGATTCAGGATTTCACCACTTTTTCGACCGCTCAGCGCTGCATCTCAGAGCAGAATAAAGTTTGAGACATCTGCAGCATCTTGCTGCGAACAGAATACTGTTGTTAAATGTAAAATTGTCTGAACATCAGTTTGTTACAAAATGGCCAATTTTGGACTATTGAGCCACCTTTAGTGAACGTCACATTACTTTTTTGCATCACTAAAATGGCTTATTTGAAGGAGTTCCCGAAACGTGGACATCCAAAGTAAAAGCGTTTTACAAGAATAAATGTGGAGTTTTTTTGCCCATACAGCATGTTTTTAAGGTTAACAAAAATATGTAAATTTTCCGTTTACATCCTAATGAACATTACAGAAATAGATTTTCTAGAAAAAACAGCTCCTTCCTACAAGAGATGGATTACTGAGTCTATTGTTACTTATCCTGTTAAAAATAACTATACTTTGCACCTGCATCGCTGGGGAAGAAGTTTCTCGAACAATTACAACTTTTCACATTTTGATTTATCTCCAGTTCTGCAAATTGTAAAGTGAATACGAAAGTATCTTGTTTATTTCCGATACTAAGTAGAAGTAGCCATCTCTCTCTTTATATTGGTCATATTACGTTTCTGATGACTAATTTGCAATTGTTAGGGCTTTTATTGAGGCACAATAACGCTACTGCGAAAATCTCGCACTGTTTTCACAGTTTGTTTTAGACATTATTAACCTTATTTAACTTAAACTTTAAAAACATTTTTTCAGCTTGTGAAAAATGTATTTTTCGGCACTATCACAAGAAAACTAAGAAGAAGCAAATCCGAGTTCTCCCAATAGGACCTTCCGATTGATACGTTTCGGACGCTCCATCAGTGAGACTAGTGATGGTAAGGCCATTAATCTAGATTTATGGGACAAACATCCTGCATCCTACTAGGATTTGAATTTCAAAGTGAAAGGGTTGTGAAATAATGAAGATAAGCTGAACCTGGCAGTTCTTTACAAACTTACCTTTTTACTTCCCGATTCCTTATCATCCAACCTCAGGGCTGGAGTACCCGTGAGTTAGGCGAAAGCTTTTTTCTCAGAAAAAATGTTCCCTGAACTGACCGATCTAAAGAGAGTGACTCGGCCTCGGGTTATTTTTATTTTGAACCTGAAAGATTTGTGGAAGATGTTTTTCTTTTTTTTTTTCTTTCTTTTTTTGCTTCTACGTGTGATTGACTAATAGACAACAAAAACTGCTTATGAGAATGCAGGCGTTCTAACAAGCGGCTCACATACACGAACATCTTTCCCATTTGACGTCTTTCACGCCAAGCTTAAGTGACATTCAAAATGTTAATCTGTCATCGATCAAGCTGCGATATAACTTTTAATTTTCGGACTCGCCAAGGGAGCAAATGGTTCTCTAGCTTTTGCTCCGTGGTGCACTGTTCCTTGAACTTTGATTTGCCGCATGGGTTTTTGAATCGTGACACCATTTCAACAATGGCCTGCATGGGTTTGAATTCAGGTACCACAATAGTTACAGAATTGAAATAGCACTCCTTAGTAGTGATAAACGGACAAATACGTCTCGTCTGGTATTGTCACTTCTTCCATGCCACAACTCAAGAAGGTCGACTGGTGTCGATGGAGTGTCAGAGTTGAGTAATTTGAAAATGATTGATAACACAAGGAAAACAGAGGAAACCATTCTCGATAAAATAAGGAAAAAACTGACTAATCAATCTTCAACACTAATTCATTAGTGAAAATGTTTTGATGTTGTTCGTTGTCTTTATATTTGACGAACTTAACAGAATTTAATTAGGTTTTTCAGAGATGTTTTCAATTCATTGTCAAAAGCATAGTTACTAACTATGTCGAAAGTAATTACGCGACTGCTTCAGTTTTACGGTTTTACGGTAAGTCATTGGCTAAAAAATTTCGCGCCGCTCTGTCAACCAATCAGAAGGAAAACCAAAACCAACCGCGACGAGGCCACATGCAGTTTCCCGCGCTTGTTGCTGACGGCATGTATTTACTTTGTGTTCTGATTGGTTCTTTGTGGTGTCTGCAACTATTGTAATTGATTACTTTCATTGCTTTGGTTTCGATCTAAGTACAGTCAATTAAAAACAACTATATTTCAACTCAAGCAAAAAACCTCGTTGGTTTTAAATTCTAAATAACAAGTAGAAAGGAGAAATGAATGTATATATATTAAAATTTCATATACGTGCACTGCGGTAGAAACATATTTAATAAATGAAAGATCCTCGCCGTTATGTAAGCAACATAGTCAGTTGCCAAGATAAGACCTGAAAAAAGTAGAAAGGAGTTTCTAAACAACCTGGTGCCACTTCGGTGGGAAATTGAAACACGCGGCAAGTGGTTTATCTAACAAGTTGATAACGAACGTTGTACTCCGGTAAGATTTATGGGGACGTGACATTTTGAGCGTTAGTTCTGAGTTCGCTTTAAGTCAGCTGTTAAAGGATCGATCATCTCCTGCAGTATTTTAGTGGGGTTCCATTACAAAAGGATTTGGGGAGCAAGGTTGGCGCAGTGATGAGAACATTCGTCTCCAGCCTCTGACCTGGGTTCCATTCCCGCCGTCTCATATAGTTTGAGTTTGTTGTTGGGTCTCTCCTTGCTCCGAGGGTTTTTCTCCGAGTTCTCCAGTTTTCCTTCCTCGATAAAAAACTAACTCTTCCAAATTCCATCTCGACTAGGAAACAGTGGACGAAAAGCCACCCTCCCTGTGCAAAAACCTACTTGTTATTTATTTATTTGATGATTTATTATTTTTAAAATCATTAATTAGTTTGGAAATGCGCCTCAAAATAAGACAAAAAGTGCAGGTGTAAACCATTATTTTGTTAAGACGCAGCTTATGCATGACCATGCAATAAAACTGGAAAACACCTTCTCAATTAAAATTTTGTTGAAGTTGACTTAATTCAAGAGCAGCAATACTAGTGAATGCAGCAAATCTCTACCGTTTTACTCCGGCTTCCAGTAATTCATATACTGGTGTTATTGTTCTTGGCAAAAGTATAATTGATTGCCTCACCTGCTGGTGAGAACGCAAGCTCTCTGTTACTACTTTTGTGTTTATATTGTATTGGTAAATACTTGCACCATTTTTTTTATGTTGTCCCCATATTTTTGTAATGATTATCCCACGTAAGACTGAAGTTCTTGCTTTTCTCATTTCCTTTTTACGTTGGATCTTAAAATGACGACAAATGGATTCTGTTAATAGTTTTGCCTCGCTCAACTTGTAAGTAAATCTTCATCTCACGAATCACACACACATATTTTATATTTTTAGTAGCACCGACGCACTTTTATTAACCCCAGGCACCTCTTTTCGTGACTTTTTGCCAGAAGTTGAGTTGAATTTTCAAGTCACTGCATGTTTGGGTGACATTTATTCGGCCTGATCAAAAAAAGCGGGACAAAGGAAGAAAAGTATTTAAACAAAAGATTACGAATAAAAAAGCCCGCTTTTAAGCTTATTTTTTAAAGGTTTGTCTCCTTGAAAATGTTAAGTATGATCGAAAAATAATACAAATTACTCAAGTAAATCCGTCGAGCTGTGGTATCAGCGTTCGGAGATGAATTTGATCACGGCTTTGAGAACTGGAAGTTGATAAGATTGTTATTTGCTTTTGAAGGTTATTTAGTATAAACATTTGGCAATGATGGTTTGGGAATCGAGTGTAGCTATAACGGCGATTTTCTTGGTCGATCGGTACTGCCGCAGCCACATTTTTTCATTCAATGTTACAATTTCCGTGCAACCAAAACCGTGACTTCGTTTTAACCAAAAGCACGTGCACCCATTTAAAAAAGTTATTTCAACAGGTAAGTTTAAAATAAAAGTGTAAACAATAAACAGGAATCAGGGAGCTTTTCAGGGAGACTTTTTCGGACTTGTTTTCAGTTGAGAGTTCAAAGAGGTTTACAGCTATGTAGAAGTTACATTACTAGACTCAACGAATGACTGAAAAATTGTTATATTTTGCTACCAGCCAAAGTTACGCTAAATCTAGTCCATGGCCAGGGTTCTAGCCCTGCTTTACAACTTAACACACGACCAGGCGCTTTGCGATCTAGTCTTCATTTATTTCCTGTTATCTTTAATTCTTTATGAAAATAATTTGCTCGGCCCAAACCGTCTTATTTTCCTTTTTTACTGTTGTGTATACGTGCTATGTGAGAAACCAAATGGCATTAATAGGCCTTCTTTTGGTTCACCTTAGTTTTAGTTATGTTTGCCACGTGTCTACTTTAGGTTGTGAAATCAAGTTTCCGTGAGATACGACACTTACCACACAGCCATCCCTCACTCGTCCCAGTATCTCACTACTACTCCCACTTTTGTCCTCAGATTCTCTCTACCCATATCCCGTGTGGGGCTCGCCATATCAAAGTGCCGATCATTACTGGCCTATGTACAACATCACTGACGGTATCCTCGAGGACGTTAAAGGCGCTGCCCACACTGTGGTTTACAACGGAGGGAGGACAGAGCCAGTGCCACAGCTTGGTAATGCACTAGTATTGGATGGAGAAGATGATTGGGTCGATACTGGTGAGTGTTAGTACTGAAGAAATGGTTAACGTGCAGTGTGCACTGACCATCGGGTTATGGACGCATTTGGAGGTTGCTGAGCAAGAAAGAAGCGTAAGAGATGCTCTCGGCATCTCTAGCTTCTTCAGTGCTAAGTAAGCCTCCGAAGTGCGTCCATAACTAGATGGGCGCACAGCTGCTGTGTTTACAATTTCTTTTATAACATAAGACTTCACAACTTTACAACCTTATGTGAGCATGCAACCCATGGGCAAATGGATCGCGCTTATTAGCCAATCATAGCGCGCGCTTTCCCAAAGCTATAAACGAAGACGTTATTATGAAAGTTTACCCGCTCAGTATTCCATGATATATCTCAGGCTTTCACTGCTATCTGAGGATTGCGCTCAATTCTTACCGCCCAGTGGATATACACAAAAGTGATGTTTTATCAAACGAGTTTGACGTAAGTTGTATCACCGCAGGATCTAAAAGGTATTGGATCTGGAAATTATTGCAAAACATAGAAGCCCACTACTCTTAGCTTTCGTTTGTATGTTCAAGTTAATTATTCCTGAGTTAACCTTTTCCCGTATAATTATTTTCTTTCGAAAAAAATTTTGCAATCTAAATAGATGTCAATAGTTAGTTACTTAACCTCAGACGCCTTAACTGTGCTTCCTGCCCAATGTTTGCTAGTATTCACAAGGAAAATTGGTGAAAAGAACAGCTTTTCAGAGTGGAGGAAGAGATATGCAGCTAGAATTTAGTTTATAAAAATAGAATGACATGGGAAAAGGTTGACTACATGAGAAACTCTGGGAAAGGATTTGCGACCTCAGTGGTATTTTAAACATTCACATTCGATACTTGTCACCGCAAACGTTAGCCACATAACTGACAGTTAAAAAATCCTGCAATGTCCAAGACTAGTAGTTTGCCAAAAGAAAAATCGGAGCCTGGTTCGCATTTACACATGACTTTTATTTACTTACTTGTACTTGATGATTTTTTTAAAGTGGTTTATCTGTTTGAAAATTCTGTTATCAATTGACAAGTAACACTCTCCCCTAGGGAGGAGTCGAGAATGCAGCTCGCTCCCTTCATCGAAATTTGGTTGTAAGTACGGTTTCGTTGACATGCACCTTCATAACGTTATTTTCGACACCTGCACATTTCATTTTATTCATTTTTCATTTAACGTCTCTTATTGTTTCTCTAGCTCTCGTACATCCCACCTTACTAAACGTTCCTACTTTACACATGGGTCATTATTCTGTCATTTCAGCTTTCAGTAAACGTACACGACGGTTACTTTAACATCTTTTCACAAAGTCGGTAGAAATTAAATTACTTGTTTTTCTTTAAGGCCACAATAGTGATTTGTACTGTCACTCAGTGACACAGTTTCCGCGTGAATCGAAGACGCAAGGACGCAACGCAAGAGCCGAACTCTAAGAAAAACTGTGAA
Source organism: Ricordea florida (assembly GCA_949710005.1). NCBI lineage: Eukaryota > Metazoa > Cnidaria > Anthozoa > Corallimorpharia > Ricordeidae > Ricordea > Ricordea florida. Next base: position 2,888,620 of record OX453273.1, on the reverse strand, counting down.
CAAGCTTATATAAGTTTACATGGAATACTATATTAAGCACTTACTGTGCGAAAACGGGACGAGCCTGTATAGTTACTTTTGAAAGACACTGCCTTGTTGTTTAACTGTCGCCAAATTTCAACTGGTAGAAAGGAAGAAAAGATGAGAGATAGCGTGGCCAAAGCTACACAAAAGACTATTTTCTACTCCAGAAACTGACGTTTAACTTAACCTTTAACCGTCAACTCGCCGTTATCTCTCATGCAGGATTTTGCGACAGCAACAACGTAGAATTAGAAGTGGAAGACTAAGCACTAGCATCCAGCACTAAGATTTCTAGAGTTATGTGAGTCAGGCCAGCATTAGCTATGATTGGAGAACGTCTCTCAAAGCATTAACCGATCAAAACACATTTCTATGGCTGGCAACCTTGGTTCTCGTGCTTGAAGCTATTGTACAGTCTCCCAGAAGAGTTAGGACTCCGAAAGTTTCATATTCAGGAAACGTAATCTTCTTCACGCCTGAAGTATAGCTTCGTGCTCATAGAATGGGCCATTTTACAGTTTTGACCTAAGGAACCTAGCCTCTGAATAGAAGCGAGGCTGGAGGTGACCTTGCCTGGTTACAAATCTCCCTACTTTTCATGTGCAAATCATATTATTTACATATGAAGAACAGGAAGGTTTGTAACAAAACGAGGTTATCTCCAGCCTCGCTTCTATTCAAAGGCCAGGGTACTAAGCACACAACTAAAATGGTCTATTAGGAAAAATGGGGCTCCTGGCCGTATTCAAGTCGCAGATAAGTTAACTGTATGAATTAACAATGTTTGACAACAATGCGTAGTTACTATACCTGAAAACGTTTATGAGAAGTACTATTGCCGTTTGTCTGGTGCCACTCTTAGGATTCTAAGAGTACAAACATGGTGAGAAAAGAGTAATGCCGGGTAATCCACGCCAGTCTTTTTATATCAATATTTCAACGTGTGCTCAGTCACTTGTAGTGGATTATATAACAGTCTGATCCAGTCTTGATAACATAGAGAAACCTACACTATAAAGATGACATGCATTAGACTTCATTATTTCAATCCCTAGACGAAACGCCTAGGCAGAAAATATCCTTCATTCCTCACAATAAAACCCTTGATATTTTGTCACTTTCTAAGGTGGTTTTAATGCTGATTGCGTGACCAATCCATCGACATGCAAGGAGGGTTTCACCATGACTTTTTGGCTTAAAGTTTACAGTTCAGGATTCATCATGTCGTCAGGATCGTTCACAAGTCACAGAAACGGACCTGGATATCGCTTGTTTTACAAGCAGAGTCTGCAGCGATTCGAATTTCTCCTAGAAACTCAGCAAAAGCGATGGACATTACTGCTGCACGAGGAGATTGGATCGTGGACTCACATGGCATTTACATGGCGTGACCAGAGTGGCCTCAGATATTACGAGGATGGAAATTTAAGCACCTACACTAATAAACCGGTTTTTCTTTCTCCGTTAAGACAACAAAACTACACTCCAGTCATTACTCTAGCCAGACCAAATAACCTTATGAGGGTCCGAGAGTTTGGCAAATTTGAAATTTCACAGTTAGCAATATGGCTTAAGGTGTTATCCGCTGAGGATATCGCGGGAGTGTATGCAAGTGGAGTAACTGACGATCAAAAGTTTGTTCTGTGTTGCCACTTCAAATCAGGTAATAGCTTTTATGCATATCTATGAAGCAATTTCCATTTTACTATCTCTTTCTATTGAGTCATCACAGGTGACCCAAGGATATGTAACAGCGTAGCTGAATTACAGTCAGAGTGTTTTTAAAGGAATTAATTTGACTTAAGGATTGACAACAAAATACAATAAAATGTCTTGTGTAAGATTTTTGAATTAATTTCGTACATAAGTGAGGTTTTTGAATCCTTTCTGGACAATTTTGAAAGTTTTTTCTGGTAAAGGACATGTATAGGACCATATAGAGGTTTGAAACCTCATCGAGTTGCAGTACATTTGAAAAGGCACAGAGACGTGTTGAAGCATTTTACGGTTTTGTTAAAATGAAAGGTACGTGAGACACCTGGCGTAATAGTTATCACAGGTTTAATGTCACAGTAATTGCAGTCAATTTCGCTCCCAGATGATTCAGTAGCTCAGTCCTTCTTGAAAAGAATGTTACTCATATTTTTTTTGCTCGTTTTGGTCGAAAATTATGGCACCGAAACAGCTGGTTGTCAGACTTTTTCCTGTGTTCAAAGGTTGTTTATTCAGTATAATTATTCAAAATGGCGGCTGAATGTCGTCCCGAACGAAAGTAAGCAACGTTCGTGCAGTTTAACTATATAATCGCAACTTCTTAACATAGTACTCAGCTGGATTAGTGTTTTCTAGGGGTAGTCCATTTTAGGGTAGTCCATTCGGGTAGTCCATCGACTGGGGATCATCGTTTTGTCCATCACCTAGAAATCTGTTAGAATTGCACCCTATACCAGACCTGACTAATCGATGATCAACATAGTTAGTAGACTAACTATGATGATCAATGGCATAAATTGGTAATCAATGAATAATCAATGGGTAATCAGTTGATTGATCATCGATTATTGGAGATGATCAATGATTAGTCGATGAGTAATCGAAGCCCAAAAATTCTGTGGCCTATCGATTACTCATCGATGACATCGATTACTCTTTGATGTAATTGATTACCCATTGATGCTATTGATTACTCATCGATCATACATCGATTACTCGTCGACTATTACATTATGCTGCGTACGAAAGACACATTTCTTGCTTTCTTGTACCATTTTTTTCGTTTCTGATTCTTTTGTCTGTGTTAGACGTATGTTTCTTTATAACTGGCGTTACTGTCTGCCACGAGATGATATCGATGAGTAGTGAATGAAGTCAATGACCAATCGATAACAAAAAATTTTGTGGCCTATCGATTAGTCATCGATTACTCATTGATCATCGGCAATAATCAATGACTAATCAACTGATCGACTATCGATTACCTATTGGTTACTCATTGATTTTATTGATGTCATAAATAACATCGATTGATGTCATTGATGTCATCGTTATGTCTGGCCTATAATATTGATAATTTCAAACAAATCAAACTGAACGTAATCTAATTAAATAATAATAATAATAGTAATAATAATGAGCTTACTTTGGTCTCCTTGCTTTCTTGCTCGTAGTAGCATAGATTGAAGTACATATAGTACATTTATGGCCGGTTACAGTTGTTTCTAAGTCCAGAAACGTGGTCTAAACTATTGCTTACTTGGATTACATGTTGATTTGATTGGCTAATGAATAAAAAGCGGTGGAACGCGATCTTGTAATCATTAAACTCATACTTAGTTATCAGCTAATTTATATGTTGGCGTAATAAGCTAACAAGAACAACCATAGATCTATTCAGTCTGAATTCTTCAGTATGTTTTGGAAATGAGAAGTTTATCTTACTGTATGTATGTTACCTTTCAGTAAGCCCCTGTGTTACAGACCCTGGCAATGATTCCAATCTGTCCCGCAAAATAAGCGAATCAAACGAAAGAAAGTGTATCTGTCCGAGAGTTAATCTTCGGCTCAAGACTTGCACAGGTAATTTACTGTCCTGAAAAGGGTGTCAATAATGTAGATAGCAGCCCTTGTGATTATATTGTACCAGAAACCCATGAAACTTGAAAGTGTAATTCGCGTTCACAGTTTGTCCAGATACAATATTTTCCAAGCACCATATTTGGAAACTGCTTAACCAAGTCTCTGAGCTTGTTGGCGCTGTCCCGCTTCCGCGGCGCATCGTAAACAACATACATTTGCGTTTACGACGTATCCGCCAAGTTTTGAACATAGGTGGATATTTCCCGGTAAGTACGTCATGCTACTGAACCAATGTGATTGGCCTATTTGGTTACTCTTGATTTTCCAAATATGGCACTTGGTAGATTGAATGTGGACAAGCTGTGGTTAAAGACATTATGAGTTTCTGATTGCACACGTTGACTTCACATTTCACCTCAGGTTGTGAGTGGTTAGTTAGCCAATCGCTGCGTCACATGAGACACTTTGATGAAATACCCCTAGGTCTATATCCTACGGTTTGTGTGATGATGGCCAAGATACTTTCCCCACCTTAGCGTGTTTCCTTCAAGATAATATACATGCAAAAATATCAATGTGATGATTGGCTGAGAACGCGTCAATTAATTCCAAACAGTACGGAAAGCTAAATTGAGTGTAGAAATTTGAAATTATTTTTTTCATTTATACTAGTAACAAGTAATTAAATAATTTCGAGTGCAGTTTTGTCAATATAAATAGGCACTAAGAAATTACACCCGCCCTACAGGTTCATGCAATCTTTTAAGTCTTTGAAAAATTTACTTGATGCGCTTATTTATTAGAAATTGCACTCACTTACCTTTTGAAAAGCTCACTGCTTTCTTTGCAGAAAAAATCACCGGAGAATGTAACGACAAGAGCTCTGGCTGCTCTCTTTTTGCTCAGCAATCTCGCTACTGTGAACACAGGAAAATGCGAAAGATTTGTCCAAGATCTTGTTCATACTGCGGTAAGTAAAAAGAAATCCTAAAAGTATGCAGGGATATAGAGACGTAGGGGAAAGCATGGTAGCGAGGGAAGAACGTGTTGCATCTCAGATCAGAGCCTTGGGTGTTGTTTCCTTAGACAAAAACTCAACTCTCCACTGTCTCTCTCCAGTGCGCACCGGTGATATAATTCTGGGGGTAACCCTGTGATAGACTGACATCCCATCCAGGGGGAGTAATAAATACTTGAGTTGTGGGTCTCTTGTGATCCCTATGGGTCTCCTGTAAGTGTCAGTTACAACCCTGTGATGGACTGACATCCCATCCCATGGTGTACTGTTGTGGGTCTCCTGTGGTGCCGGCCTGATGATTCTAATACATTTTTCAAAGGTAACAAATTGCAGTCGTCCTACAGGCCGCGCAATTTCTTCAGTCATTGAAAAATTCACTTGTGCTTATTTATTCCAAATTGCACTCGAAACCATTTGACTACCTGTACAAATTTATTTCAAGATTGTTTAATGAGTTTTCATATTCTCTCATTATATGGTTACCAGCTCCTCCAGGTGCAGCGAGCACGATGGATCCAACTTTGGCCACGGGTTCCTCGTCTGTATCAAGAATTGCCAGAGAATCTAAGAATCGTTTCACAGTGGTTCCTACAAATGCTCGCCCTACAGACGAGACTTCAGCTATCCCAACACTCCAGACTGGTTGTGGGTCTAAATGTAAAAAGAACTCATCCTTAGCAACCACATTGAGGCCTGGTTACACGGCGACACGACGACGAATGCCAAGAGGTGAGTAAGGACAAACTAACGGACTGGTAATTGAAATAATGAAAATAGTATATTTTGAGGCCGTAGAATTACGTAAAAGAGGTATTTTTTGGTAATGTCACATGCAATCTCGGGAAAACTAAATTCGAATTCTCCCAATAGGAGTCGCATCTACGACCTTCCGATTATTAGTTCAGACGCTTTACCACTGAGCTATAAGAGACTCGTGGGAGGAAGGTCATTAAACTACAATTGTATAGGTTCATGGTACAAACATCCTGCATACTGCTAGGATTGGAATGTGAAAGTGAATGAGTTGTGAAATAACGAAGATAAGCTGAACCTGGCAGTTCTTTACAAACTAACTTTTTTCTTCCCGATTCCTTATTATCCAATCACAGAACTGGAGTACCCGTGAGTTAGGCGAAAGCTCATTTCTCAAAAAAAAAAAAATGTTCCCCTAAACTGACCGATCTAAAGAGAGTGACTCGGCCTCGGGTTATTTACTATTTTGAGATCGATTCAATATGGCATCTCGTTTCGCAAACGTTTCCGAAGACATGAAAGACGATTATTAGCCCTCAATTGGTAAATTCTGCAACATACAGCTATTCCTGTAAAGGTCGATGCTTAGCGATAGATACAAACCTCGAGATTTCATGTTTCGATATCCACATACAATTGACCCCCTTTCCCTTTGTACATTATTACTATCCCTCTACCCTCTCCTGACAGGCGAATCATGTGACGTCCTTGTCTGCCTTTATCACGCAATATGTGAAATGACCCTTCACGGGTATGCTGAGTGTAAATGTCCTGACACGTGTGACTTGAAAAATGCTCCGGTGTGTGGATCCAATGAGAAAACGTACCAGAATATGTGTATGCTTAAGATGGAATCCTGTCTGGCGGGAAAATGGATCCGGAAATTTAAATCTGGGAAGTGCGGTAAGTAACCAATCACAATGGTTTCTCGTGTTGTCAGCCCTACAAGTCTTCCGTCATGAAATAAGATACAAGCGTGTTTAAGAACTTAGCGTCCTCAGTCTAGGCGTTCACATTCAGAGATGACGTGTAAAAAATGAAAGAAAAACGATGGAGAGTGGGGAGAAGGGAGCCCTTTTCGTCTCTCGCTGATTTTCTTGCGCCGTTCCTCTATATGTCGGCCTTTCTCTGTAATTTCACCATTGCCCTTCATTGGGTTGAATTTACGAGAAAGAAGAAGAAACTTAATTGGAGATATAATTTTACGTTTCCGTGAAGCAGAAATATAAACGAAGCACTGTGTTAATAGTTCACTATACACGGTGTCAAAAACGGTATTTTCGAGAGTGCAAAATGCGGCGAAAAATTTCACGGTTATTATGTGGCGAAGGAGTAAAATTTCATTGCAACATCTTTTCTTATTGACAATACCAAGAAATGTGATTACTTAGTTGTCTTCTGAGTGAGCTAGTTCTATGAGGGCAGTGCCGTTTGTTGCTCCTTGTTTTTCTAGCTGCAAAAAAGGAAACTACCATATATGAGTTGAGATATCTTTGTAGTTTTCTTCGGGTGCTTAGTCCATCTTGAGAATCTGCCCTTAACCGGATACAAAATGTCAGTCATAAGAGTTTACGGCTCACTAACTACAAGTACACTCACTAAAACAGCATCGTTCACCTTTCCGACAACTTCGTAGTTTTCCAGCGGCACCTGATGGAAACACGGCAAGGCTTTGTGGATAGGTATATAAGTTGTGATCCTACAAACGGTGACCCAAACTTTTCGGCTCTTTTGTAGTCTTATGCTTATTCGTGGCCGTTTAGCCCAGAATAAATTTTTGTTTTTGTGGCCGAGTTAACCGCAGTCATTGCAGGCTGACCTGCACGGTAATTCGACTAAACCAACCGAATCCGCTCATTTTATCTTCATCTAAGTATACCCGACGTTCCATTTATTTAGTTATTTGGTTCTCCACAAAACAAACTTACTGCAGACATCCGCCGGAACGATTTCAATGATGATTTTCTTTTTTTGCAGCGCACAGAATTTTAATCATGGTTCACAGTTGAAATCGGTGAAACTAAATTTGTACTACATTTCCGTTAAATATATTTTGAGTTTAGAGAAGAAACAAAACATTCTTTACTGGCAGGCTGCTCTACTATGCATGTGAAATTGCTTGTTGATTTTATGCTTATACGTTTTCTGTGAATTGCTGCTACGATATAACTTTACATTCTGGGTAATTTTAAAATCTCCCAGAGAAATCCTAAGAATATGCTTATATTAACGGGCCTGACAAGTGTGGTAAATAATGCAGGCTTCCTTCGTCCTCAACTAAATGAATATGTTTAAGTATATTTTCCTCCCAACATTAACCTCTACGATTAAAAGGAAAACAGACAGAGGGCGAAAGAGCTCTTAGAACTCAAGAGTAAAATTAAGAGTTGAAATTGTCTCATGTCGCCAATTTTGATTGCAAAATACCTTTCTAATGAAAATGGAGCTCTGCTATGCCGACAGGTAAGATTGTTTACATCAGTAATTAATGGTTTTCAAACAAGAGGCGAAAAATAAACATATAATTAGTTATGACAGTTTAAATGACAACAGGAAACACTGGAACCTCTACGGTGAACAGTTCTTCCAAACTTTGAGAATGTACGCTGTAAATTAATTATTAACATTGAAAGAAAGATGTTAAACGTACGCTCATAACGTTACTGAGTATTTTGCAAAGAATCACTTGAAATTCGCCATTCGCTATGGAGCTGTGATAAGTTTTGTTCAAAGCTCTGTGGAAGTATTTTGTTTCCATCGGAAAAAGATGTACTCGCGCGCGTATCAGGGAAGCAAATCGATCAAAATATATATCAAATCAGGAGCCCATTACTGATCAAATAGAAATATTTTTTTGTGAATCAGGGAAATTGAAACTTACTACTTCTTCTTAGTTTGACCGAAAGGGTTGTAGACATAGTAACAGAGAATAAATAATTGGAAGGGCTGTTTGACTAAGTAAGGAGAATTATTTAAACACCAGATGTCGTTTCACCTTGAGCAATTTTTGCACTTCAAAAAATAAAGTTTGGGCTATCTGATGTACCTCTCTCAAAATCCACGCATAGATGGAAGAGACTTCCTTGCAAAATAATTTCTAGGAGAGTCTCTTAAAGGTTTCTTATTGGTTAAAGCAAGGAAGCCATTAAACTCCCGTGTAAGTTCGCATAGAGCAGTTTCTTGGCCAACTGAAAAACTGAAATGGACTCTGGACTAGGTCTTGTACTATTATATATATGTATAAAGATATATACTGAGTACAGTAAGGTAGGGAAGAGATATATGCCTTATCACCATCATTCACCATCGAAAGCTCGAAGCAGCTAGCGTGAATTTATCCCCAGAAAAGCATACATGACTTAATTTTTGTTTTTTTTTAATTCTAGCAACAGTCACAAAATAATATTGACAGTGAACAAAGAAACCGTTAGAAAACTGCACGAAACGGAAAATGAGAGCCTTTAGCTTGATTTCTTTGTTGGAGAGGAGACTTCTAGAAAATTATTGCACAAGATAATTAGTTTGATTATTAACAAGAACGCAAAAACCAATAAATTTTGGATTTAGGGTTTATAGGCATTAGTAATAAATCACAACGCTTTCAGTTTATGGTGACACCGCGTTATTTGCGATAACTTACTTTACACTTTTCGTGCTTAATGGCTTGGTCGGTCGACTTATCACACATAGTAATGTTGATCAGTGAATAAACTTTAGGTCGACACACAAGACGCCCGTGCCTTGAAGGTTCAATCGTAGTGAACCACACGAAGAGAATTGGAACCATCTGTTTGAAGATTCAGAACAATTTAAGAAAAATATTCTACTTCCTCATCAGTGTTTTATAAACTCTGAAAGCAGACAAATTGTTTTTAGGCAATTTATTCAAAACATATAAACGGCGATTCGAGTTAACAATCTTTGCGCCGCGTTTGAGAACATAAAGGTAAATGTTTTCTAAGCTTACCGGTGCAAATTAAAAACCGCTTTTTCAGTTTCCGAAGTTAGTTAATTAGCATTTTGAACAGCAATCTTTGGGATCAGACATGAATAAATTATAAGGTTCGTTTGAATGAGAGTGCGCAGCTGAAAAGGTCCAAATTTATGAAGCTGCGACACTGCTGAGTGAGCATATATACAACCACGAGCGAAAGATATGACCAACATTCTTGTTAACTATTCGCGCATTCATCGCAATACAATGATAACACATGGGAATCAAACCTATGGAAAATTCGTGGAGACTGAGGAATCTCGAGTAAATGTAATTAGAACGCTGTGATCTTCTTCACTGGTTTAATTTATTTCCAAATGAACTTAGCGCTGTACTCAACACTTACAGTCGCCCTTGTCGTTAGCTTGGTGTGTAGGTCATCATTCGCCCGACCAATGCGTGTGAAACGAAAATTCAAGAAATATGCTTTTGACGAATTTACAGGTTAGTGAAACGGTTTGTTTTGTGGTAAACTTTGATATGTGTATATGATTCACTCGCCACCGCAATATTGGAAAGGATTTGTCTGAAAATGTAATATTTAATTTGAAGTGAAGAACTGAGTAACCTGTTTTCGCATAACTGTTTAGGATATTTCGTTTCAATCTTATTTTTAGCTTTCACTGGCTTGTAAGAAAAAGCTTATATCAGGTCGCTAACGTTGAAAGCTTGATACAGTCTAGTCCCCACATGTGACCATTCGCTGTTGCTCCACTGATTTTGCATGTTTTGACTGTTTTTAATCTAAAATGTAGATTTGTCCAACGCGAATATTTTTACTGCACGGAATCGCCAACGCTCCAACTTTGGAACTTTTCGATGATAGATATGAGAGACCTAAGTAACGCATTTTAGAAAAGTTTCAAGTACTTTTTATTTTTCTGAGGAATTATCACCCTGGTGAGCTGCCGACGTGAACTGTTTCATTGATTGTGTTTTAGCTTGAACTTCTGTCGTTGTGCGATTTATTTCTGTCTCAGGAACGAACAAATCGCCTCGGGCTTTCATTCTTCGTACTTCATTGTACTCTCCAATATACATCTGCAGGTGGTTAATTGCTTACTGTTATGAATATAATGTTTCTCTTTAACGTTGTTTGCAACCTACTTGGCCCAATGTTTACATCAAACGCACATTATAAAACCAAATCTAAAACAAATTCATGGCATGGCTAAGCCGCGTCAAATGGCTTCTGCGCCACAGCTACATCGGGAGAATGTATTCGTGCGATCTTTTTGATAAATTTTACTAAAATTATTTTTGTATAACTTTAAATTATTTTCATGCAATTGTTAACAAAAGGTGCGTCGTTTCGGTGCTTATAAGCTTTACGGTTTATTCTATAACTAAACTTTGCGTCTCGAGGTTTTTTTTTAATGGAACCACAAGAAGACAGTTATGTTTTACAAGAAACAGCTCAGTAAAAGGTCTACAAGGTGTTGTTGTTACTTTTTATTATTATTATTTTTTTTTTTTTTTGCTCTATTCCTATTATGCTGTTTCCAAAGGCGGGATATCATGTATTTTCCACTGTGTGAGGAATCTCTGTGTTTTAAAAATCTTCTCAAAACTATAAAACATAACTTTCCTTTTAGAAATGCTTGCCTTGACGTCCTTCATGAGGTGATTGATATGGAGTGAGTTACATAGCCTCCTGCTAATACAATATCAGAAATGGTTTTATATCTCTCAATGTTTTTTCTGTTTAAAAGACAGGGTAGTTTGATGGAATAAAATCCCGAGGGGCTTGAATGCGGGTCCACCATTATTTGAAAGTATTCACATGTAACAAATTTTGGTAACCATAAAAAGTTTGTAATTTAGTCACGCCCAGATTTTATAAATGGCCTCTTTATCCAATTACTTTCATCCACACCTTAGTGCGGTCGACTGCCCTAATAGGCTCGTAGTCACGGATCAGTTGCCAGTTATTCGGTTCCTCTATGGCACTAGCAGAAAAAGTAAAATTGTCTGCTTCATAACTCAGATATTTTGCCGTGTAGCAGTAAGGTCGTTGCTGCAATCCCTATGGCCCGTTCCCTTTCAGGCTTCATCACCCATCTGTCAAAATCGCTTTATTACTGCGAGGGGTAGATCTTCAATTTAATTTCTACCAGATTGAAAAAATTATATTGTTTAAAAGCGACGGTAAAATCGACCTTTCGTGGCACAAGTTCAAAATTTCAATTTCGCTTAATTTTTGCTCATTGATAATCCTAAATGAGTAACCAAACAAGATGTAGTTAGTTTTACCCCCGGTGGGGGGACTCCCATATGGAATGGACGGGGATGCTCGTCGTCTCGCTTAGGGGTGTAAATTTCGGATTTTGGTCTCGCTTAGGGTGTTCTGGGCAAAATGTCATTATTTTTAACCGTCAAGGTCTCGTTAAGGGTTGCACGCGAAGTAAGAACAAAACAGAAAGAATTTTGATTCTTTATATTTGCTCAATTCATATAAACAAAGTTTTCCATACCATTAATATCCAAAGTCCACTGTAACAAAATGTCTTTGTCTATTGTTTTACGAGAGTGTTATACGAAACTTGACGAACTGAAACTCGTCGAAACTGGTCTCTTTTAGGGATCTGCATAAGCTTCGGCCACGCCCAGATTGGTCTCTTTTAGGGGTTAAATTCAAAATTTCCGACGAGCATCCCCGTCCACTCCATATGGGAGTCCCCCCCCCGGGGTTTTACCAAACACGGCTTCCTTTCGTTAAAATTCGAGAAAACTCGTTTTGCCCGATTTGGGCTCAAAATCTAGTTCCGGTGAAATGGAATTTTGCGCAAATCTGATCGATTCGCGCGACAACTTGCGACCAGCTGCGAGACTTTGAGCAACGTACGTACTTTCCGTAAGCCTTCTTGTTCTTATAAAAGCAAACATTTCTAAAATCCCGAATGTTTCTGTTACGAAAAGTTATCGCTAAATGAAGGCTATACTAGCATTTTTTACGCGGCCAAATTGTAGCAATATAGTATGACTGATTACAATCGTGGGCTATAACTAAGAATTCCCTAAAATGACCTTTCATGGTTTTATTAGACACTAATCTACCAGGAAATCAAAAGAAGTATTTGGGAAAACGATTTTAGTGGCCAAAGTTTAACCCTACTTTTGCACAAAATTGCGGTTTTTGCGTTGTAAGTAATTGCGTGACACGTCTAGTCTCGAAATTAATGTAGACAGAAGCGCGCTGAAAGCTGATTATTTTGAGGCAGAAACTGTCAAATTAAAAAGAGAAATAAAAGTCTTCAAAAACCTTGATATTTTTTCGGACATTTTTCTCCTTTTTAATATAAGGTGTGATGAGGAAACCGTGTCCTATTCTTCGATGCCCTATGAGTAATAATAATTTTTATCCAATTTGATAATAAGTGATACCTTTTTCTTACATAAGAAGTTAAGTAATTTTCCATTTTACTGTAGACAACAGGTCCACATCAACCTATGGCTGCTTGTAATTTAACCTGCTTTATCAAATAAAGTGTGTATGTTTGTATGCAGTAACGGCGCATAGTTTTTTTTTTCGCTCTTCCTTGACCAGATTTAAGAACAACAGCAAAAACAAGCACACCGAAAACAAACAAGTTCCTTCTTAAGTAAAAGAAAACATATAAAAGTGGTACATTTTACTGAATCAGGGAGAAGTATTTATGCTGAGAAGTACACGTTTTAAAATAAAAACAACATTAGCGTGATACAGTTTGAAGTCCTTCAAGGCGTTTTACTGAACAATCACAAAGCTTAGTCGTTACAAGATTGCCAAGCAACACGCCCTGCTGCATTGTAGAGGTTGTTTATTGCCAAAGCCCATGCAGAAGAGGATGTGTGCCCTTCAAGCAGGTCGAAAACATTTTTCACTCGGTCTGCGTTATACTAGTTCTGCATCGCCAATTGTCAGTAGACGTTGCTTTATACCTTAACCTCATAGCTTCCTCAAGGTTTTATACTGAAACGTTTATTATCTTAATGAAAATTCTTAAATGTTCCAGCTGCAGCAAAATACTTTGCTTTGTTTTTTTGTGTTATTTTTATAAGAATTAAAGTTATGAAGGGGGATGGGCGTATTGTTGATTTTGCACCGTTGATGACTGGTGAGTATCTTGGTTACGAGAAACAATTTTTGAAAATATAATATTGTTCCTTTTTAACCCCATCAAAAACGAATCCGCCTCATAATCGTCGAAAATAAAGCGTTTTGAACGTTTTTACACTGATCCTCCGTTTTCATTCGGCAAATTCTGCCTCAAAATAATTAGCTTTTTGGGTACTTGTGGTTACAAAAATATCGCGAGGAGCGGTGTCACGCAATTACTTGCAATGCAAAAAACGCAATTTCGCGCAAAAGTAGGGTTAAACTTCGGATCTTCCGGGCGACTTAAAATCGTTTCCCCAAATATTTCTTATGATTTCCTGGTAGATTAGTGTCTAATAAAACCATGAAAGGTCATTTTAGGGAATTCTTAGTTATAGCCCACGATTGTAATCAGTCATACTATATTGCTACAATTTGGCCGCGTAAAAAATGCTAGTATAGCCTTCATTTAGCGATTACTTTTCGTAACAGAAACATTCGGGATTTTAGAAGTGTTTGCTTTTATAAGAACAAGAAGGCTTACGGAAAGTACGTACGTTGCTCAAAGTCTCGCAGCTGGTCGCAAGTTGTCGCGCGAATCGATCAGATTTGCGCAAAATTCCATTTCACCGGAACTAGATTTTGAGCCCAAATCAGGCAAAACGAGTTTTCTCGAATTTTAACGAAAGGAAGCCTTTCTTTGAAGGCAGACTTTGGTAAATTGTTTTTATATTCCTCCTTGGAATTTATAGTTTTCCTGATTATGACGTGATTGAAATACTTCTAATCTCAAACCAATATGAGCCTATTACTTGTCAGCTTTTTAAAACCATGAAATTGCTGTTCATACCGCTTTCCAATTATGAACCTAAGCTCAGTTGTCCTTGAATCACTCCTGACTCCATACTTATCAAATGTCAACCTCCAGGTGTCCCTTTTGGTCAAGCTGCCCATTACTGGCCTCTAAACGGCACAACGAGATATTTGCGACTGGTTGATGTTCGCGGGAACAGCTCCGCCGTGGCGATCAATAAAGTAGGACAGTCCTTTGAAGAACAACTGGGTCCCGTCGTGACCCTGCCCGGGAAAGATGAATACATTGCTATAAATTATATTGAAGAGAAATGCATTAAAGACCCAACCTACTGCACTGAAGGCTTGTCTGTAGCATTCTGGTTGAAATATACCAAAGGTACGATATGAGTCAGCGGTAAATAAGCGAAACATGTACATTGCGTCAGTCAGACGGTACATGACGTTGTTATTACAGCTGTTCAGTTCAGTCACTAAGTCATTACAGTCAGCCAGTCAGTACAGTCAGCCAGTCAGTACAGTGAGCCATCCAGTACAGTCAGCCAGTCAGGACAGTCAGCCAGTCAGTACAGTGAGCCATCCAGTACAGTCAGCCAGTCAGGACAGTCAGCCAGTCAGTACAGTCAGCCAGTCAGTACAGTCAGCCATTCAATACAGTGAGCCATCCAGTACAGTCAGCCAGTCAGAACAGTGAGCTATCCAGTGCAGTCAGCCAGTCAGTACAGTCAGCCAGTAAGTACAGTCAGCTAGTCAGTACAGTCAGCCAGTTAGTACAGTGAGCCAGTTAGTACAGTGAGCCAGTCAGTACAGTGAGACATCCAGTACAGTCAGCCATCCAGTACAGTCAGCAAGTCAGTACAGTCATTACAGTCAGCCAGTCATTACAGTCAGCCAGTCAGTACAGTCAGCCAGTTAGTACAGTCAGCCAGTCAGTACAGTCAGCCAGTCAGTACAGTGAGCCCTCCAGTACAGTCAGCTAGTCAGTACAGTCAGCCATCCAGTACAGTCAGCCAGTCAGTACAGTCAGCCAGTCAGTACAGTCAGCCAGTTAGTACAGTGAGCCAGTTAGTACAGTGAGCCAGTCAGTACAGTGAGACATCCAGTACAGTCAGCCATCCAGTACAGTCAGCAAGTCAGTACAGTCATTACAGTCAGCCAGTCATTACAGTCAGCCAGTCAGTACAGTCAGCCAGTTAGTACAGTCAGCCAGTCAGTACAGTCAGCCAGTCAGTACAGTGAGCCCTCCAGTACAGTCAGCTAGTCAGTACAGTCAGCCATCCAGTACAGTCAGCCAGTCAGTACAGTCAGCCAGTCAGTACAGTCAGCCAGTCAGTACAGTGAGCCCTCCAGTACAGTCAGCTAGTCAGTACAGTCAGCCAGTCATTACAGTCAGCCAGTCATTACAGTCAGCCAGTCAGTACAGTCAGCCAGTCAGTACAGTCAGCCAGTCAGTACAGTCAGCCAGTCAGTACAGTCAGCCAGTCAGTACAGTCAGCCAGTCAGTACAGTCAGCCAGTCAGCCAGTCAGTACAGTCAGTACAGTCAGCCAGTCAGCCAGTCATTACAGTCAGTCAGTCAGTCAGTACAGTCAGCCAGTCAGTGCAGTGAGCCATCCAGTACAGTCAGCCAGTCAGTCCAGTCAGCCAGTCAGTACAGTCAGCCAGTCAGTACAGTGAGCCATCCAGTACAGTCAACCAGTTAGTACAGTCAGCTAGTCAGTACAGTCATTACAGTCAGCCAGTCAGTACAGTCAGCCAGTCATTACAGTCAGCCATCCAGTACAGTAAGCTAGTTAGTACAGTCAGCCAGTCAGTACAGTCAGCTAGTCAGTACAGTGAGCCCTCCAGTACAGTCAGCTAGTCATTACAGTCAGCCAGTCATTACAGTCAGCCAGTCATTACAGTCAGCCAGTCAGTACAGTCAGCCAGTCAGTAGAGTCAGCTAGTCATTACAGTCAGCCAGTCAGTACAGTCAGCCAGTCAGTACAGTGAGCCCTCCAGTACAGTCAGCTAGTCAGTACAGTCAGCCAGTCATTACAGTCAGCCAGTCATTACATTCAGCCAGTCAGTACAGTCAGCCAGTCAGTACAGTCAGCCATCCAGTAGAGTCAGCCAGTCATTACAGTCAGCCAGTCATTACAGTCAGCCAGTCATTACAGTCAGCCATCCAGTACAGTCAGCCAGTCAGTACAGTGAGCCATCCAGTACAGTCAGCCAGTCATTACAGTCAGTCAGTCAGTACAGTCAGCCAGTCATTACAGTCAGCCAGTCATTACAGTCAGCCAGTCAGTACAGTCAGCGAGTCAGTACAGTCAGCCAGTCAGTACAGTCAGCCATCCAGTACAGTCAGCCAGTCATTACAGTCAGTCAGTCAGTACAGTCAGCCAGTCATTACAGTCAGCCAGTCATTACAGTCAGCCAGTCAGTACAGTCAGCCAGTCAGTACAGTCAGCCATCCAGTACAGTCAGCCAGTCAGTACAGTCAGCCAGTCAGTACAGTGAGCCATTCAGTACAGTCAGCCAGTTAGTACAGTCAGCCAGTCAGCCAGTCAGTACAGTCAGCCAGTCAATACAGTCAGCCAGTCAGTACAGTGAGTCATTCAGTACAGTCAGCCAGTCAGTACAGTCAGCCAGTCAGCCAGTCAGCCAGTCAGTCAGCCAGTCAGTACAGTCAGCCAGTCAGTACAGTCAGCCAGTCAGTACAGTCAGCCAGTCAGTACAGTGAGCCATTCAGTACAGTCAGCCAGTTAGTACAGTCAGCCAGTCAGTACAGTCAGCCAGTCAGCCAGTCAATACAGTCAGCCAGTCAGTACAGTCAGCCAGTTAGTACAGTCAGCCAGTCAGCCAGTCAGTACAGTCAGCCAGTCAGTAATTCAATAGCTTCTGCTACGTAGTACGGCTATCTTTTAGTACAGTGAGGCTATTGAGCACATTCAGTTTAGTTGGTCAGAACAGTCGTCCCCTGAGTAAGTCAGTACAGTTAATTCAGTCAATCATTAATTAATTAAATTAATAATTAATTTTATTATATGGCTACAATAATAGGCGTGCTCTGATTGGCTGCTGAGCGGGCAAGATTTTCTTGTAAGGACCGGGTATTACGAAAATTTTTCAAAAATTTTTTTTCCTTTAATCATAAAGACAAAAGTTGTCCTATTTTCAAAGAAACTGTTTCTTCTGTCACTTGTGGCTTCGATCGCGTGGTCAAGTGTGTTTCGGTTCGGTGAACATGGCCTCTCTTGCGTGCGCAAGCGGATATTGAAAAACCCTCCCTTCCAGTGCTAAAAAGGGCCATATAATAAATGACTTATTAACCTCGTCAGTTCGGTCATGATTACAAGGAAATTTCAGACCTCGGCCTTGACTGTATTGACCTCGCAAAAAAAGCCTCAGTCCAAGAGATCCCTGGAATGAACTCACTCTCGGTTAAAAAGTAGTATTTAATTCGTTGAAATGGTTCTGATTTTTCATTTTAAATTAGTTTGGAACTTTAGAATTTCATTTTACTATAACATATTATTGTTATTATTAGCTTTTAGCGATTTGTAACTTAAAGCGCTACTGAACACCTTTCTATAGTTTCTATAGTTTTAGCGCTATAAAAATTCATTATCATTCATATATATTCATTCATTACAGGGATCTAGATAATAGCCGGGAGCCGGTAAAATTACCCGGCCGTGAGCGTGATTTTTCCGGCTGTAAAGGCGAGTAGCCACCTCAGAAAGGACTTACTCTCTCTCTCCTAAATATTTCCAGAGGAATTTCGGCATTTTTTTTTATTTACTTACACCTTTGTTTCTCTTTTACTTCAACTGATATGAACGTGACACTCGATTTTGTTGAGTTCGAACGATCGCATTGAGTTTCTGTTTGCAGGCTCTACTCGTTGTGTCAGCGGTATTTATAGCTCATGCATACAAACTAATGAATGCCAAATCGCGAATTCACTGGGAAAGTTCCAAATGGGATCAATTTTGCACCCAAAACGAAGGAAAACGCGTTTCCCAGAGTCTAGATTTACAGATTTTCCGGGGGAACATGCCCTCGGCCCCCCTAGATGTATGGTGCCAATGGCATGATAAAATGAGCCTCATACCCTGCATTAGGGTCCGCTTCTGCCGTCAGCACATGTCATTGCAGTCTATGCTCTTACTCAGTCAGTCTGTCAATACCCTTTGCCAGCTCTGTCTTCTAGTACGGCACAGTCAATTTAGTAGTTCAGAACAATTAGTCAGTGCAGTGAATGCATTCAGTTGAGAGAGAGTAAACGGCAATCAATGAGCATCTGTAAGAGAAGCTTTTCTTTGACATTTTTTCTTTTCTCATTTCAGGTGAATTTATCATTTCTGCGGGAAGGTATAAAAATAGTGATCATGGACCTGGGTTTCGATTTATCTGTCACGGTTGTCTTAAGAAGAAGGGACCTCACGCCACACCCTCGGGAAGATTTCTGCTCGAACTTTCAACAGAAACTCAAAAATGGAAACTTATAATGGATTCAGTCCCAAAGTGGTGGTTTCATTTTGCCTTTACGTGGACCGAAACGCGAGGATTGAGGTTTTACGAAAACGGAAAACACGTGATGAGCAGCACAACACCCGAACCCCTGAGGAGTCCCACCAGGGGCGAAATCCCAAACGATCTGACAATAGGTCGGCCCAACTCTGTGTTAAAAATAAACAATTATGGACAGTTCAGTATTGGACACCTTGTGATTTGGACTAATGAACTGTCATCTTTTGATGTGGAAATTGCGTTTGAGACTCTTCTCACGAAGACCATTGACTCCATGAAATGCTGCCGAGAAATGAAAGGTAAGCATTGTCGTGTTTGTCGTTTAATGGTTTGTTTAGGAAGGCTTTCAGCCCTTAACTTGTCGCAAGGAATTCTGAATTTTTATTTGTGAATAGCAGTATTCACATTAGAGGACGGGAAACGACGAGTTTCCCGTCCTAGTGTGAATTCGCGATGAAAAAGTTATCTAACTTACCGACATGAATTCACATTAGAACGAGTTTTTAGGACGGGTTAAGATGAGGAGGTACTGGTGCGAGATGTACGTGGTTACCTAGCCAGCAGAAAATGCAACGCGCCTGGCTGTTTAAGGTATTTCCAAAGTATGCAGGCCTATATTTCAAACTGTCTCTTGGGCCGAGGATATGCTGGTAGCCGAAGGCTACCAGCATATCCTCGAACTCTTCTCTTAAGTTGTTGAAAACGGATTCATTTGCCATTTTCTTGAGGGCCATTGTTTCCAGAACGAGAGCAAAAGGCTTATCTCGGCTTTCAGTTGATGACAACTCAGCGGCAAAGATGTTTGTCTGTTTGTCAGTCCAGGATTTGTTTTTCTGCGTTTTAGAACGCTTCACCTTCTCCTTCGGCGCCACTTTGTTTTCCCAACGTGCTCTGCTTTCGTTCTAGTTCCAGTCTAATCGGCGCATTTTCTCCTAAAACGCGACCTGAAAACCCGTCTAAGTGTGAATTCGTGATGCATTTCTCGTCTTTAAAAACTCGTCGACTCAGACGGATAAGTGGACGGGTAAATTTGGACGAGTTTCTCGTCTAAAACCCGTCCTGACCCGATTTCACAGTAAGACGGGAAACTCGTCTCAGACGAGCAACCCGTCCAAGACGGGTTACTCGTCTCTAGTGTGAATTGGGCCAATGAAACTATGCAGAGTGTGCCTTGCTTAGAAAGCTGCTGAACAGTGCTATAGTGTGAACCGGTTTGTCTTGCTATGCAATGAGTTTAATCACCACTCGTGAATCACTATTCGAACTTACAGGCTTTTTTTGACTAACGTTCCACCCCGAAAAGAAAAAGACTTACTCCTCTAGTCACACATTCCGTTCTCGCCTCATATTACAGAACCTGTCAATGTTCTAATTGGCTCGTTTCCATAGTGTGATTCTCGCTTTCCTATCTTTGAATAAAACTATATGCAGTTAGAGCCTTCTTTGAAAAATTTTCAAATGTACTGAACTGTAGTACTGTCATCTGTTTGCTTTGCAGTGCGTAAGTAATGTTTTCGCCATTGGGGCACTATTGAAAATTTCGTGCTTTGCTAAAAACAAAGCCAGAATAATGGCTGATTTAAAAGGCAACCCAACCAGATTTCCAGCTCGATGTACTTCATTTTTAAGTCGAAGTTTTCCCACTTTGTAACAATGATGATAATAAACAATAGCAATAACGATAATGATAACGATAACATTACTATGATAACATTAACAGTAAAAAAAGCAGTGCCAGTAGCAGTAGCATTAATAACACTAATAACTATAGTAAAAGTAATTATAATAGTAATTATAATTTTATCATTTCTTTAGCATGAAATCCAGGAATATGGTCTAAAGCACATATATATAAAACTGGAAAACCTGTATAAATATGTAGAAATGAAAGTAGAATATGGCTATAAATTAAACTACAGATCTGTAGAATCATAGGCCACTAAGTAAGTTCAGCAATACAACTTGTAAGCTAAAATGTAATCTATAGTTGATAAACTGTATGATATTAAGTTGCTTTAGGCACTGAGGCTGTTGGTGTCCAGTCTCCTGTCTCCTGTCCTCTTTCTCTTTCTCCTTGGCTATACTAAAAACATTTATCATAGTTAATACAAGCTTATTTGTTTTGATCACCAGTTGATCGTTGTGTGACTAATCCCTGTCTCAATGGAGCCACGTGTCAAAGTATGGATGACAAATACAAGTGTATCTGCTCAGACCTCAATCTGTTTCGGGATTGCTCTCTCGGTGAGTATCAAGAACGTCAGGTTAAATATTCGAAAATAAAATTAATCTACTGTTGTTGTACACGCTTACACAAACCGAGGTTCGTTTGAAAGAATTCGAGAGCAGGTCGGACAAACACGGATCCGAAGATGACGTGTATGCAAAGTTGCATGTTATTGGTCAACAAAACAATATAACACACCTAGATAAACAATGTGCGTTACTGACTAAGCTTGTTCGGTCAAAATGGCTGCATATATATTGACCTCGTTCTTTTTTTGTGTTGTGCGAGACGTAGTCGAGTTTAATAAAAAGTCGAAAAAAGAATGAAGCCAACATCCAGCCATCTTCACCGAACAAGCTTGGTCTATAAAGAATTTCTTAAACGGCCATTTCTTGTTTTGTTTTGTTTCGCGGGACCAGGCGGGAAATCCCAAGCGGGCAATATAGGCCCATCTTGTCCACTAGGGTAGCCAATCAGAATTCAGAAATTTCCACAATCTTGACCGCTCGAGGAAACTGCCATTATAACAAACAACACTTAATGCCCGCTAGCCCCGGATTCAAAAGAGCTGCGGCATGTAGAAGTTCAATGAATATAAAGTTCTCGAGTTGTGTGGTAAAGCTTTTAACGAACGTTGATCAAATCATTTTACAGAACAAAATCTCCCTGAACCATGTCAGGACAGTAAAGACGTAGACTGTGAGATGTTAGCACGTCAGGAGGGCTACTGTCGTTACCATTGGCGAAGAATGAGAAATGTTTGTCCCAAGGCCTGCAGATTTTGTGGTTAGTGCGTGATTTATTTTGGTTACCTAGTTCCAAGAGTCTTTCTTGCATTTTAAGAGCCTGGGAACTAGGTTGATTATTTTTGAAGAAATAGTAAACATGCAGCGAGCAACCATCGAGTTATGGACGCACGTGCCTGGGAGGTTGCTCAGCACGAAAGAAGCGTAAGAGATCCTCGAGGCGCAGTACAAATAAGGGCAATATGCTAGAGAATCAACTCAGTTCATCATCAGTAATCTGAAATTTTAATATTCATGTAACCACTGATCCCATCCTCAAAGAAGAATGCCGAAATGACTGAAAGCAAAGAGATGAAGCTATTCATTCTCACGCCCTTACTGTTTTGCTTTATACTCAATCATTTGAGGGAATTTCAATGTTAGCCACTCTTCCTCACTCGATCTTCATGTTACAGGTATTAGGTTCCTATATTAACATAATTATAAAATAACTTGTGGTTACTAAACAAGAAGTGAGAAAATAGATATTGGGTAATTCCGTTGTCTATAGAAAGAAACTTGTGATGAATGTTTTGATAGGAGAGTTTTTGTCAATCTCAGTGGTGATTGGACTAACGACTAACTGCTTTGTACCACGCTCTGTACGTATATTGTGGTACAATTTTGTCCTTGGTTTGAATTTTATTTTCCTTTTTTTTTTCTTTTTTGTAAAGTAATGTGTCAACCTCGTTCCCAGGGCTTTTCCCTAGAAAAAAAAATGGCGGTCTAGGGAAAAGCCCTGGGAACGAAGTTGTTAATGTCTGATAATCAGTTTGAAAGAAAGAAAATAAAATGAAAACCAAGGATGAAATTCAACAGCAACATATACATCATTTTTCTTTATCTCTTCTTTTCTTCTACGCAACCTGGTACTTAATATCTGGATAGGAAATTGCGAGATAATAGTTCCAATCGAATAATTGGACTTTTTAATGTGTATGGTGTAACTTCGACTCGACCTCGATGATGTGAAACGCACTCTCTGGCTTGATAAGGAAGTGTTTTGTCACACACAAAAAACTCTCTTCGTAACACAGAATTTATGTTAAGGCGTTGAGAATTTATAGAGTAAAAGAAGTAATGTAAAAGAGGGGTAAACAAAAGGCGAAGTGCTTCCAGTATCAAACGATATTTCTGATATAACGGTGATGCTTATATGCAGTAACGATGCTAATGGTGTTCACCTCAGTGATACCGCAGGCTAACCAGTTCTTGAGCCTTCATAACGTTTCATGTCAATATTGTTATTGTATGAAATGTCTTGCATGCACTTCGGAAAGTGAATCTAACTGATGTAGAGTATACCTAGAGTTAACTATGTGGCTAACTGCTTAACAGTTTTTTTTTCCCGTGACGGCGCCTGAGACTGACTTTTAATACTGACAAATGTTTGGTTCTTTTATTAAAAATCACAGGAGACTATACTTTAATTGTTTTTACCATAAATTTAACATTCCAGCAATATTACTTTCATAATTCGGTGCACTGCTTGGAAGCCATTTGGAAAGGCTAGCATTCACTATCTACTCCATGTCAAGCCAGGGATGGCGTCTCATCTCTTCACATCCCTATCTGAGCTTGCAGTTGATATCACGCGCTGTTTATGAAAGCTTTAAGTCGATATGTTTTTTGTTTTTCTTTATTCTACTTGCGTTATCAGTTTAAAACCTACTTTCAGTCATGCTTTTCTAGCTCTTAAGCTCTTATTTTTTGTTGGCATAGAATCAGCTTCCCGTCACGTATAAGGTAACACATAGCATCGCGCATCACATATCACACATCACGCAAATAATCTTCACTTGCATCTTCACAACACAATCCATCACAACTAAACAGCTTATTTTCAACCATTCTGAGCACCAACAGGTAAACCATGACACAAAAAAGACAGCATCCTTTTTAACGGAGACGAGTGTTTGCGTACATAAACGTGACAGGAAAACGTTGCACGCGCTTCTGGGACATAAAACACAGAATGTGAATTTGGATTGTGAGAATAGTTTCAGTATATTACACACTGCATATCAGGTACAGGTCACGTGGTCTATTTCGCCGGCGTGTTATGCCACGTGATCTACCTGGCATTTGATGCGTTTGTATTCGACTGAATGAGCAGGGGCACCCCGTTAATAATGCACTGAAAGAGAGGATGAAGTTTGTGCACGGTCAAAATAAGTATAACAATTATTATAGAAACCCAGGGGAAAACAGAAAGCTATCGATTTTACTAGCTGTCAATCTGACAAGCATTGCTTACTAGACGTCAAGACAAGTAGCAAAAGCGGGAAAAACAGACTGAGCGATGCAAGCGGGTGTGATCATCCAGTTTGAGGCAAAAATAAACTCAATATGTTTCATCCCACTGGGTAATCTATGATCTATCCGAAAGAGCTGATGAGAAGCTATTGAAAAACAAAAGTTTTATTAATCAGAAAAGTAATCGTGTTCTTGAAATTGTAAAAATGCACTCATATGAAGTGACGAGGGAAAGAATTAATAACAAAATAAGTTCTCTAATTTGCCGAATGAAAATGTATTAAGCTTGAAATAGATGCAATTTCCCTCTAATAAGCTACAACGTTCTTTTTTAGAGCCAATTTTGGTTTGCCAGCCTTGTAAAGAATCTATTAGCCTGGCGCCAGATCTATAGCGCTTCTTGGTACTGGTTGGTAACGAAAAAACCCACAGAAGAAATAAGATTAAAAGGAGTTTTAAAATTCGAGGATTGATTGCCACAGTTCTCCGTTTTGTATTAGTCCGAGTGGTTTCGACTATTTCTCCCTTTTTTCAAAGTCAAAGTCAGTGGAAATTTTAAGATGGCCTTAGCATTCTTAGCGACAAAAGTGAATGATAAATTGAATTCCGACCTGATAAAATGAAGATATTGACGTTACGCGATATAAATGGATGTAGGAAATTATCATACGGGTTATTAGCTCTGAAAAGTTGCGATTATTTTCAAGAGTTTTCTCGCAAAGAGGGCGGCACTAAGTCGGCTTTGCTTCGTACGTCGCGCCTTATATTTCCCGTCATGACAGTCGATAGACATAAAATGAGTTTCAACGAAATTAAAATTGGTCGAAAAAGTCCAAATGCATTTTTAAGAGGCTTTAAATGAGAAAAGCATATGTAACAAATTGAGTCGCTTTTTATCTTGTTAAAGAAAGCTTTCGCTTCTTAAGCCTGCTGTTGCCTTTGGCAAGAGGATAATCGCACCAAAACATTCGCTCGTTGTCTCACTGACGATACGAACTGACCATACCGTCAACGGTGACAAAACTGAATATTTAATCCACGAGAGAATCATTTCTTGTAAACGATAAAATATTCCCGTGTTTTTATCCACTCTTGCGGACGTGTGGTTTTTCTATTAGCTGACAGAATTCTATTATCTTTGTAGCAATCAAAAGTGGAAATTTTTATTGGTAGACAAGGGCATGTGAAAAGGGGGTGTTGCGTTTCGTTAAGCCATGGGTCAAAATATGAAAACACACAGCATTTAAAATACAGTAGTAATCAAAGAGTGCTATTTCGCGGTCGGGTGCCATGTGATTGGCTGATAGGTGACAGCCACCTGTTTTACGAGGCCATGCCAATCATATGTGTTTATTTTCTTCCCTGTTTGGACGAGCTAGAAGGTTAATAACTCGATATTTTATTGGCATTTTCCATGAGCCGGAGATAAACCCCGCATGAGGCTCAGTTGATTGTCGAGACACTAATGCTGCACAGTTTTAGGAGGCAGAGAAGCACACGAGCACCTTGCTTGTCGGCACAGTAGTAATTGGGTTGAGTGTGAGTAGTTTGGGAATGCTGTCTGCACTCTGCACTGGCTTGTACGCGTGGGAAATCGCACGAAAGCGTCTCCAGTTTCGCTTCATCATTTCTATTCTTCTTTGCATCACCGCTTGCCGATCGCTCTCGGACGACAACTCATTTTCTTCAAACCATTTATCATCTTTTCATAAGCCAGTACACACAGTCCACACGACTGGTCTCAAGTCAAACGTATTTCACGGGCTTCGCTCGTATCGAGGGCAATACGCCGGAGACATTTCCCCTAAAACCTCCATCTACTCTTTTAACGTTGAATTTGTTTCTAAATCTGGCGTATATGCAGAGCTAAAAGCGCCTCAGAGAACCACGCATGAAGCGGTGCATTCGTCGATTCATAAAATGGATGCTCGAGGTCTGACTACATGTCCGTCAACAGACGAATCTGCGGGTTTGCAGAGTGCAGTTGATAACCGCAATGTTCCCTGTCTGAGCGATGCTGATTTACAGCAAAACCCATTCACGTCTCAGCATAAAAGCGAAAGATCAATGGATAGAAATTTGCTGTACAACTCCAATACCCTTTTGACTTCGGCGAAAGAAGATAAAGCAATTTCCAGGATAACTTATCAAGTGCAGGCAGCGTTGAGCAAAACAGCAACAATTAATACACAGACTGTACAGTCTCACCATCACTCCGAACATCAATCTTCCACCGGCGTTGTGTACCATTCTTCTTCGCTCGTTCCTGACAAGATGTTCAATTCCGTTGTACGTTTAGAACCTTCGCCAGATATGCAGAAGATCTTTGGGTCTTTCACATGGACAAGTAAAGCAGCGCGCCAATCTTCGATAGTGTCTCATAAAAAATTCAGTGGTTCAGTATCGAGTTTGATGTCCGATTTGCATGTAAAGGGTGCCCCGCTCATGTCAGACGCTTTATCACTACGAGAAGTTCGCAGTAAAACCTTCTTGTCACATTATTCCTCAGGTTTCATAAGTCAAGCACGAAGAGCTTCCGACATGTCGTCCTCCACGGTGCGATACGTTCCTCGTATTTCACCCCCTTACACGAGCACCTCGTTTCAATTGTTCGCCAGATCAACTAACACCCAACATGGCTTCTCATCCAAAGGAGACATCAGAAGTTCCTTTGTGACAGCAGGTCACGCTGTGCTTTCCTCACCAGTGTATTCCTCCGTCAGTGCGTCGGTAAAGACAAGTTTAGTTTGTAGTATTAATGAGAAGAACTGTACTTGTTTTAACTGCGATGAAGCTAGAAGACGAGGAGAAGCGATGACATGCTGTGTGGATCTAATTGACCCCAAAATGTTGCAACATGGAGCGTTGCTTGGGTTGGTTAACATTACTGTCCAGAAGTTTTTTGACCTATTGCTCACTGCTTCGCGAGTTATAGCCGAAGTGATCTGGGACTGGTGCCAAACAAAAGCCTGCATCAATACGGGGTTTGATGCACGGCGAAAGAGGCGTTCACCGGTATTATCAAATGAGACTGTTTCCTCAGACAGTGCTATATTTTCTTCTGAACACGATACCAGTTATCATGAAAACTCATATAGTTTGATAGGTCAAACATCTCCTCGGAAATCTCTAAAACGTAGCACATCAGTAAACAAGGAAGCACTTCGCCCTGAAGTAGACCACTACAATAAAAATATATCGAACGTTAATACGATAATTTATCGTATTTCACCTGAGGTAGCAGATCGACAGACACTTCAAACGGCGTTTTACGTCACAATGACGACTGTGATAAGCAACGGGACCAATCTAACGCAGGTTCTTGATGGAAACGTTTTGTTGCAAATTCTCAGAGATAAACGACAAACACTTGAGAACAGACTCAATATTACTATTGTATCAATTTTAGCGTGGCAGGCTGCCTCAAAAAAAGAAGCTACAACGAATTTGCAACTCTTACAAGATCCTACACCGGGAAGCGGCACCTACCAGTCCTCTCCGGCCACTTCCACAGGTGGGTGAAATTGGTAATAGAGATAGAAACGTGAGAAACGTATTTTTCATCACCGTCACAGGCAAACTCGAATAAAACAAACTTCATTCGTTCACAACCCTTTGACATTCAACTCCTAGTAGCGTGCAGAATGTTCGTTTAATGAGCTTACTCCAACGAATCTCAATTATAGCTCAATAGTAGAGCGTTCGAACTAGTAATCGAAAGGTCGTAGGTTTCACTCCCATTGAGAGAACTCGGATTTTGCTTTTTCCGAAATTTCCTGTCACCATGATGGAAAACACATCTGTCACAAATTCTCCAGGCTCAAAATATACCATTTTCATCAGTTCAAAAATATAGAACGAATTTGTTTATGGATTGTTTGACTGAACCAGCCTAATCCTGAAAAAGGTTTGATTGGCTCAAGAGAAACGAAACAGTACCAACTGAAAGGGGGAACATCCTTGAGGAATTAAAAATGTCTTAAAGTATCTTCTTTCTGCCGAGATTTTCTTGTCTTTTCATGATAAAAGAAAACGCTTCCAGTTGTGTGCCAATTGTTCTTTCCTTCCATGTTTTAAATTTTGCGACATATAATTCAACAGACACAAGGCAAAGTGGAATTTATTTGTGACCATGCAAACAGTACCGTTTTGTTAGAAATACAGTATAAAGATGTAACTTATTTAAATCTGGTCGACTTCGCTTCACCAATGGACACCACTCGCTAAAAATTATACTATATCCTAGATTTGATAAGAATGACAATACGTTAAGATCCGTGTATTTAATACCGAAGCAGGACTAAAATTTCATACTGGCTAGTTAATATCCTTTAATAATTATTTCAACTCTCTTTTCTCTCCCCACACAAGCACCGACTTCAGCCATCGTCGGGAAGATTAAGAGCGGGAATCGCGAGGGACTATCACAGACAGTGTTCATCGTCATAATGTGCTCTGCCATTGGGGGTCTTGTTCTCTTAATCATTGTGCTTGTTTATTTGTTTGCGCGGTTTTATAGGTAAGATCTGGTAACTAATCCCGCTCTTGGCACTGTGCGGTTAATGTGTTAAACTTAACATAAGTAGGCCAGCGGTGATTAAAGCCCTGGTCATGCCTGAACTTAAAGTAGCAAGAGAAGAGCAAGCATGAGAATAGCAAGAGAACATATTATGCTCTCTTGGTTATAGTAATTGCCAAGAGTAAATTTGTCAGTGGCACGGTCTAAGTTTATACAAAAATGAACAACAACTTTAAACCATTCTGCTATTCACCCAGGTTTATAAGTGGATACGATAGATATCAACATGTTTTCAACTAACCATCATAATACCAAAACAATATTTCCGTCGGCTAACTACAACACAGTTGGTACACACAGTCCCCCAAAAAACCCAGAAAAACTCTTTAAGGCAGTCACGATTAATTTTAGTTTTCAACAGACTTGTTGAGATAGTAGAGCACGATTTCTGAGCCAATCACCTACCATTGCAATACGAGACCAAAGCAATCCCGAAATTTCTTACTTAGTGCATTCAAATAGCTCAAATTTCTACAGAACTCAAGCATCCTGGGTAAAACCTCTGGCTGCGTGGGGCATGCGTGGCCTGTCATGATCACCACCTTGTCAGTCACCAGCTTACTCCACTGGTTTTGTGAGTTGCGCCCAATCTCTTTGGGAAACTTCCATTAGATGTTCCGTGTGTCGAAACTAAAGCCATAGCCAAGAACTTTTAAAATGTACTTGGCAAGAAAAATGGAAACATGGTGGACAGGTTCAGGCAGGCAACAGGGGTACAAGCCGGTAATAAAAATACCAGGAGTCCTTTCCTCGAAGACCCGATAACTTATCGGTAAGTTATCGGTAGCTGATCGGTAACTTATCGGGTCCGGTAACCTGCTTTATAACCTACCCAGGGGTGGATTCAGGGGGGGAGGGTGGATTGGGTGGCTGGCCACCCCCATTTCGGAAAGGCAAGTCTTCTTATTTGATTGATTATTAGCCGGAAAGAGCTTAAAAATGACAAAACAAAGTAGCTGTCACTATGCAAAATATCTTCATCTATAAGGAAAAGTGAAGTGGATAATAAATGCACATTAAAAGTCCCTTGTGTAACTTTTTGTTTTAAGTATATTTATAGCTTAATATTATCTCACAAAATCCTGGATCCGCACCTGTAACCGCAATATTTACGACGAGAATTATAGTCTTGTTGGTCTGTAAGCTTAAACCAGGCAATTCTGAGTTAGCTTTCAGGTTGGGTTGGTTTTTATGTCAAGAACTATACAAGCATTCGATTCCAAAATGGATGTCCGGTCCTCTAAGTTACCGTGATCTTCGGGAAACTGGCCCCTGGATACGTTACCTTTGGCTGTACAAGTCATGTTATCTTCAAGTTAATTTTTCAGAGCTAAACGTTACACATTTCCTTTTTCTAGGGGCAGGAAGGGTGAATTTGTTCCAGACAAGTCATATCCGCATTGCCAGAGTAAACAAGGCGGCAACACAGGGGAAAATGGTGAAATTATTCCGTCATTCGTGGATCCGTCAACTCCTCGTATTACAGACGTCCCACATAAGCCGACTAGAAGCGAAGCAGCTGGTAGAGGCGCGGCTGCTAAGAAGAAAAAACCAATGGGAGTTAAAATAACGTACAAACCTCCCAAGTGGGATTAAACATAAAATAACACAGGTAAAACTAAAGATAAGTTCATATATTAAATTGCACAAGAGAAACAGCGTTTAATAACTGATCCAAACGAAAAAGTAGGTACTTATTGTCTGGGTGCGAGGCCCGAAGGATAAATTATTTGGCTAGAGGCCATGAAGTCATGGCCGAGGGCCAAATATTTTTCGTCCTGGCAGACCTAACTCCGTCAATAAGTATTTTATCATATGGCCGTCCCTGTCCTTCATATCTCCTCATTTCGCTGCGGCTGTATCCGGCGAGGTCGTACCTAGGGTCATGCCGCCTTTCCTCGCCTTGGTCTGCGGCCCTATACGGGAATTGTTTTGGTAATGTTTTTTCAATGGAAGCGTTGCGGAGTCGTACGAGTCATATGATAAAGCGTAAAATTTAAGCAGAAATTTGTTATGCAAACGACTTTCTTATCTGATTTCCAAACACCTGTGATTTCTCTGAATTTGCCTTAGGAATAAGTACTGAGTTTG
The DNA here is from genome assembly GCA_949710005.1 of Ricordea florida. Classification (NCBI taxonomy): domain Eukaryota; kingdom Metazoa; phylum Cnidaria; class Anthozoa; order Corallimorpharia; family Ricordeidae; genus Ricordea; species Ricordea florida. The sequence goes on along the minus strand of OX453273.1, from coordinate 2,857,909 downwards.
AGATATCACACTTACCGAAAAGAAATACGTTCTTCATTTTAGTTAACTCATTTCTACGCCGTTCAGAGAAAGGAACAGCTTCGCGTGGCAAAAGATACAAAAATGCGGGAACCAAAGATCTGTTCGAAGTACTTGAGGAAGCAAGACTGGAGTTTCTGCTTGTCCAATTCAACAAATGTTTGAGCCATGATGGCCATTTTCTTTACTAATGGTATATGAGCTGATAGCCTGCGAGTAGGGAACCAATCAGAGCGCGCGTTTGCTCATATCCAGGGGTTGTACATATAATAAAATTTGATAGTTCGATAGCTCAAATCTCGCACGTGATTTTGGAGGAAAATATTGCTACTCTCGATCGGATTCAGTTTTGGATAAATATTGATTTCACAATGATCAGAGACTGTTCTTGGTTTAACACACTCTCCCCGTCGGAGATCTTACCAATGAAATCAGATACACAGAGGAGACGCGAGGCTGATGCTTTACTACGGACTTCGTCAATTTGTTGCTAGGAAGCAAACGGATCAATGTAAGTATCTGGGCAATTGTACACCTACCCCTCCCCTAACCCAACAAGTCATAACAAGTTACAATGGTAGTGTTAATGTTTGGTTAGGGGAGGGGTAAGTGCACAGTTGCCTAGATACATTGATCCTTATTCCCAGCATGTAACTGCGTTCTTTCCTGCAGTTATCTTTATGAGTTTTGTTTAACTCTTTAAGTCCCAGTAGTGACAAGCATCACTGTTTATCAACCATTTAGGTTATGAGAACAACGAAAAGGATCACCAAGAAAGAGTTGTATTGATGTTTGAACAAATTCTCCACACTAGTACCATAACAAATTTATGAGAACAGTAGGAGTAAATGAATATTGATATTGGGGCTTAAAAGGTTAAACAGTGATCTGTAGGTAAAATTTTTAATTCAAAAATTTACAGCAAGCAAACTATAACGACAAACAAAGCAAATAAAACTCGGTGTGTATTGTTTACTCGTACACTTTGACATGTTGGTTAAAATAACTATCGGTTATACACTAAACGTTAAGTCATTTAAGGTCATTCCCTGTGTTTGTGCAAATTTTGTGGCGGCTTAGGGCAGTTGAACAAGACAAATGAAGAAAATGAATGATAACGCATCTGCTTGTCAGGTGTAACACTCTTAATGTTAATTTTCTATCAGTTAAATTTTTTTTATTTTTCTTCTCGTTTCTGTGCAGTATTCCCATCTCGAGGAACCAACCGTATACCTGCTTCCTGCATATGTACACCCCTGCGCACAAAATCAATTTAAATTAAGTGCTTATTTATTTCTAGGTATAAGCGTAGCGCTGCTGTTTTCTTTTATGCTCGTGGAGCTGTAACGCAAGAGCTATTGTGATGGATGGGGGAATCGAGATGTCACGCGTAAACAATAGAATATTCGGAACCTAATCGTCTCAAGATCGTCAAAAAGTTCTTATTCGGCGTCAACCAAAATTTGGTATATGTCACGTGCGTGTTCGACTCAGGTTCGGAAACATGCAGCAGGATATGACACGTGGCCATTTTTGCTCCACGAGCTTACCATAGGATGTCCTTGATTTCTTGATTGAATTCTAACAGAGAACATAATAATGATGTAAACATGTTTGGGCTTGATAAATATCATGAGTAGATCCCTGGGTAACCCAGTACCAAAGGATAGAAGATCTATTCACTAATACGGCATACTAGTGAATTTATAAAACTTCCAAGACAACTCGATCATTTTGCAAAATAAGTAAAATAAACCCAACAATTAGAACTGTTCAGTAGCTTTCGTATCAGATCATATTCATATGAATGACTGTCTTTAATTTAAATTGTGCTTTTAATATGTTCACTGATTTTCCAGAGAATCAAGATATGGTAACGCATTTTTATTTTTTTAAATTATTTATAATTTTCCAGCTTTGAAGACTTTGCTTGGTGATCAACTCAGTTTGCTAATAAAGACATTTAAATCCTTTTCATCTCTGTTCAGTGTATTTCTTTACTCTCGAGCTCTTGCCTAAACCTATTCACAAATCGAAATTATACAGTGATAACAACTTATTTACTCGGTACTATACTTCGCGCCCTATGATGTCAAACCAGTAACAGTTCTTGGCTTCCCAAAATGGCGCAAGTTTTGAAAATATTTTCAAAAGTGATCAATGTAAAGCGTCGGCAAAGTTTGGCAAGAACTGACTATACATGTGAGACGAAATAGGGAACTGTTCGCCATCCACTAACTATCATATTTAGCTAAATAAAAGTTGTTGTTTGTTGTCAACTGAACGAAAACTGTTCATGCTGACTTATAACTGACTCGGAAATCATAGCACCAACATTTAATGAACAGTGAGGTTATGCGATAGGTTTACCAAGAGAAAATAAGGGCCTCTATGCTCTCTTGGTTACATGTATTTCCTCCAATTTCTGTTAGTTAAATAAAACGAAAAGGCTGCATTTTTATATCAGTCTTATAGATCAGTGATCAGTGGTGACGTTAAAATATAGTATGGAGATCAGTGATTGGCAGCTGACATGTGTACCACTATATGCTTTGTACACATTTTGAAAACGGTAGCGTAATCATTGAAACGCACAAACAACAAAAGCAAACACAACAATTAAAGGTTATTTCAGATATTTGAGAACGTAGTTTTCAACTTCCTTTAGATTTAAAAGAAACAAAATGAGTCGAGATTTTGGTGTAAACGATAAATCATGATATTGGCCGATGTAACGATACGGAAGTATTAAAGACGTTTATTTCGTAGCAATAAAAATCTTTGGTCAGTTTTATCCACCCTGCATTACATTTTCCCCATGTTTCTCTCAATGGAAATATTCTCTGGGAGTGAAAAGATTTAACCCTGTCACTCCCTCCTGAGTCAAATGTTTCGTTATATAATACAGTGGTAGCTATACACTTCGCTTCTAGAGTCAAACCTTTAGTCATACAAAGTGGCCGTAAATTTTATAATCCTTCCGCTTCCAGAGTCAAACCTCGAGTCTTTTTATTAGGTTCTTTCAACTGTTTCACTCCTACAATTACAATTTGAGTATACAACAACGGCTATACATTTTCACACTTCCCTCCCAGAGTCAAACGTTGAGAAGTCAAGGTGTGGATGTAACTCTTAACCCCCGAGGTTCAAGTCTTTGATCATACAATAAAGTATTAACTTTTTAAACTTCGCTCCCGGCCAGAATCAAATTTGGAGTCTTTCAATAAGATGCTTACTTTAAACCCTTTCAATCCTGTAGTCAAATCTTGATGGCTACAATAAAATTCTGACATTGTGCACTTTCTCGCGTAGAATCAAACCTTGAGTCATAACAATGTGGTTCTAACTTTTTACGTTTTGCTCCCAGTTATAGCTTGATTCGTACCATTTGGTTGTATATTTTGACCCTTTCACTCAATCCTTAGACTCAAATCTTGAATCATAGATAGTGTTTCCACTGAAATTTTAACCGTTTCTTTCCCAGAATCAAACCTTTAGTAGTTGTTGTCACTATTAACCTTTGCAAATTTTCAGTTATTCGTATACAAAGTTGTTTTTGACCATGGTACGGAAGATTTTCGAATCTCACAGAGAATGTTAAAATTGACATCTACAACTGATCAGATCTCTGAAACATTGCTAACATACGTTGAGGGTTAATTAGTTAAATTTTGACTAGGGGAAAAAGATATATTGGAATTGGAACGCATGCCTTGGTTCGTGGACCCTTGGTGTGGAAGTATCAAAAACAACAACCACTTTCATAAACTAATTTATTTCTTTCTTGAGGTAAAATAAATGCGCCCGTCGAGACAAATAAAGACTAACTGATTCGTTTTAGAGAGCTCTCGGGTTTACTGTGGGGTTAGGTTGTAATATTGCAAAAATATAGCAACAATAAAGGACACAATTTTGACGGAAAGTTATACCTCAGATATAATAAAGCTATTTGAACTCCATCTTCACGAAAAGTACTTGAACCATCACGGTATTTTTTGAAACATTCAGATTTAGACTGAGCACACAGGAAAGTATACCGCGAGATGGTAACGGAATAAAGTTCGTAAATACGGAAACGTCCGTGCAAATTTTTACAGACAGCAAGGATCATTTTACAGGCCATTTGCCTTCAAACATATCCTAGGTTTGGCTAACTGCTTTATAAACTCAATGCGTAGATTTTATCTTGAGCTACCAACATGTTTTTCCTCAGAATTATTAATAGTCTGAGAAGCGTCAACAAGTCTACGCAGCCAAAATGCAAAGCATTTTGAGAAAACCGGAACCTTCGGTCTAATCCAGGGAGACAAATCAAATTACCAGGCTGTTTTTATAAGAAACTTGAAAAATGGGGTTTCCGTACATGTCAAGTTTAATGCTCATATCTACGAACTTGCAGTCATTGCTTGCTTTAAATGTTGTTTCCCCATTAAGTGTGAATCGTAAAGATATGCAGACTGAGTGTTGCCTTTAAAAGCATTGACAATGAAATATGTAACATTGAAATCCCTAAATTTGTGTTTTTTCCTTTGTCGATGCAAATCACAAATTTAAACTACCTGCTGCATTGCTTCGGCGAAAAATTGATTTCCGAAAGAACATAAAACTTCAAAATAAACTGACCACCATTTTAATAAAGCAAGTGGCATGTATTGCATACATATTATTTATAAGGAAAAAGGTACGATCTACGACACTTCCAATCTTTGGAAAATAATTAAAATTCCTGAAACAAAAAAAGTAACTCGTGTTCTGGCAAATTTTGTCGTCGAGAATTTTTCTTCTTGACCGGTCACGATAAAGACTTGTAAATGCCTCAAATTTACTGGTTTTACTTCTTAATTCAAAGGTAACATCAGATATTGTGAACAATAAAGATCCATATGTTTAGTCCTGGACTATTTGTGTCATTTTAAACGCGTTTTTTCTCTCTATTTTACCTTTCAAATAAAACATCCGTTAAAGCTAAGGTCTAAGTACAGCATTTACGAAATGATACAAGCAAAATCCTGTTTTAATTTGGACGTCTCATTTTCAAAGATGATGGCATAATTTAGTTTTCCATTAAACTTTCATGTGTCAAGGTTAAAGGGATAATTAATTGAAGAGTGGACTGCCTTATCAAAAAGACCACAGGCCTAAAAACTATCTAATAAATTTTAATGTGTTGCCTTAAGTTTCTGTTTTTTAAGCGTATTTCGACGTCACGAAAGGGTCTGTCATAAAATTAACGTCAAAAGCGGGTGATAAAACCACGACTCATCTATAGCCGTTTGACTTTATAAACTAATCAATATTTTAAACCTGCCAGTATAAAGTCTTATTGCTCATGCAGGCTCAATGATGTTTAGAAGTATTTTCGCTTGTTTGCTGTTAGCTTCATTAAAGTTTTCTCCCAGAACGGGCTTCCGCTCAGGGCTAATAAGGCTTATGTAAATAGCTACATTGACACTAACTAGAAAATGAAAGATGCTGTAGGATTTTAATTACTGGAAGTATCGGAACATCAAAATTTTGCTTCCTTTTTCCTTTTCCATAATACTGAGAGCTTGAATAAATCTCAGTTTCTTTGAGAAACATAGTGAAAATGGTTTTGCTTCAGAGAGTTATTTTTGTCGATTTTGGATTTTTAAGAGTTTTAGACTCTTGTCACAGCAAGGACACAACCATTGCCGTCGGCTTCTGGGGGCTTTTTGATGTTAGTCGAGGGCGAAGCTAGTGGAATTTCATCTGCCACTTGAGGCGAGGTCACGACTTTCATCATCGTGCGACTGTCGTATGATCGTAGAATCTTCGGAATGCTTCCTCTGCTGATCATCGACTGACTTCGCTGAAGCGAACCTCGGAGCCTGCGACTTAATTGTCGCGCGAAAATTCTATCGCTGGAATAACTTCTATGTCGCGTGGAGACGCGTTCTAGAAGTCTGTTTGCCGGAAGAATATCTTCATCAGTTACTTTGCAGCATTTTGTTATGTACGCTTTGAATGCTAAGCGAAATTCCTCAATGCAAATGCTGTAGACTATAGGATTTGTTGTGCTGTTTGCATATATCAACAGTTCGCCCCAGCCAAGGAGTTTACGACCATTCTCCGGGAAAGTCTCTGAAAACTCTCTTATAAGCCATAAAATATGATTTGGTAGCATACAAACGGCGAAAATTATCACCACTATAGTCATCATTCGAACTACCTTGGCGACATCTCTGTCCTGAACACGGTGCGCGGCAGTTAAGTGCTTTCGATTGCGGCGCAGCTGAAGTCCAATTCGCACATAAGCGTAAGAAATTATCGACAAGGGTAACATGTACTGAAAAACGAATATAAAAACCGTGTAAATTTGGCTGTGAAGCTTTGACCATGTTTCCACACAATGCGAATCCCTCGTGGTTAGGATTAACATGTAGGGAAGGACGAAAACAAAGGAAGCTAGCCATATGACAACAACTGTCATTTTGGCGCGTTTTCGGCCCGCGTGCACCCGCATCGGCCTCGAAATGGCCATGTATCTGTTGTAGGCAATTGCAGTGAGAGTGCCAACAGAAGCGAACGCGCACATGGTCATTATAGGATAAATTATGTGACAAAGTTCTTCTCCAAATGGCCAGACATAACCGTTTACTTGTACAGTGACGTCTACTGGAATACACAGTACTGTGATGGCCAGATCGGCTACGGCAAGATTCATGATATAAAAGTTGGTAGAGGTCCGTAGTTTCTGTTGACGACAAACCACCAGACAGACAAGAATATTTCCTGTCACACTTAAAATGAAAATCATCGTGTAGAAAGCCAGCTTGACCGCTCCCACGGTTTCATTTTCTTTTGGGCTTACAGAAGAGGGATTTGTATGAATATCTGAGGAGTTTTCCATATCTATCTGGCGGTTCTACAGAGGCTATATATAATCCAGACCAGATCTAGAGTCAATATAATTTATACCGGCTTGTACAATTTTTCCGTGGTACTTGAGATGGTCGTACTGGGTAAACAATGCCTTTTCTCAGCTTTTGCACTTTGTTACTGAACTTGTCCAATATCACTACCGGCCTTGTGATCGGGAATTTTCCCGTTTGATGGATCTATTAATCGCCTCTTAGTAGCCGTAGTTCTCTTACGAAAGCCAGATCAAGTCACTTCAAGGACTGAAGGCCTGTCAATAAACCGCAAATATAAAAATCGTGAAGCAAACTTGCAGCTCGTTTATTCGACTGCGCGGGAAACTCAGCAAATCAAACCTCTCATTACGAGGAACTCCTGGTTAAGTCCAATCCAAGGAAACGCGTAAAAGTTTACCTGAGGCGATACGACTCTTGCCGCAATAAACCCAGGAAGAAGGTGATTTGAGGTTTGGTTGATTCGTGAGATTTGCGCTAAGTTCAGTTGGATGTATAAAGGAAATTGTAAACAAAGGCCGCAGTGAAAAATTACAAGGCGATGCGATTTGTTGGGAGAAAATGTGAATATAATCGCAAATTGAAAAAAAAATGTTATATAATGGGAACGTGGTCAAGAGATGTGATAAATATGTACAATTTGTTTTTAGCTTGTCGATATTTGTTGATAGTGGAAGACGGACATCTCAAAAGAGGAAACATAATTATCATGAAAAATGTAACATCGTACACAAGCTTGATTTTTTTGACGCTGTTGAACGGCGAAGCTATACCATTTTAAAGTAATAAACAAGTTTTGTTACGCAAACTATGGTTGGTTCTTTTTAAAGCAGGTGGAAGAAAATTTTAATCAGCCTATCGGAACTACGGGATCAAAGCTCTCTCCGCCCCTGTAAGTAATAGGTTTTACATTTCCTTTGGATAATAAATAGCAGTCGGAGTTTTATCGGGTGACGGTACTCTGTCGGGGAATTGATATGCCTTTCCTTAAAAACGAAAAACTGAATTTATACAGCTTTGGCGAAAACTCAGGCGTTTTTTGTTTCTTATCCTATTTCACTGTGGGAGTGTTCGCAACGCGAAAAATCTTAAAACGTTCATCCACGTAGATAAAACATTGTCCACAGCGGGTACCGTCTATTTAAATCATTGAATGAAAAACACAGTCTTGTTCCTACTGGTTGTGCCATTTTGCCAAAATAATTTTCTTGGAGTGCAAATTGTTGCCTCTGAGAAGCCGTTTTTACGGTTTTAAAGGCATTTTTTGACACTGCACTCAGGCAGCGCATCGATTAAAATAGAAACCACGAAAATCAAACATTTTCCTAGTGAATATGAACGCGGTTTTATTTGTGGTTGATTCCCTGTTGTGAGAAGGAATTAAATCCCCACAAACCTATGAACCTGAGGGGAGTTTTGAAAGTCTGCGGTATTTTGAGCATGCTGAAGGTCTTTACAGCAATGCAAAAGACAGAAAAGACGTTTACAAACCCTGCTTTCCAGCAGATTTTATTACTGTATTTTGTGCTGCAGACAGCTTCATTTTAAGTGGCTCTTCAGTCACGAACTTGTAACACAATTATTGTGATGACCCCCTCCCTTTTTTCAATCAGTCCGGGAAAATGTTTTGTATTCACTTTGAATAAAACTTAATTTCACGCCGGCTGATTCTGTCTAAGAACGTTCGGTGACATTGCTTTGATACAAAGATGAGTAATGGACGGAACGAGGCAAAACCGAAAATCAAACATTGATAAATATAGAAGCAGCTGGTTCCTTTTTAAATGACCATAAAAGCGAAGAAATATGTTTAATGTAAGAAAATAAAGGTTTTTCCGACACATTTACGTACATTGGATTTACTAATATGCCAAAGAGCCTGTCAGAAATGAATTATGGCAAAGAATAACAACTCTTACCTATGCAGGTGTTCCGAGTGAAGGAAACGCGAGATTCAAGTACTTCAGAATCATTTTCTCTATACTTTTCGGTTCCCTGTTAAGACACTTGAACTTTAAATTGGGGATACATTTAAACAAGAAAACGAAATCTAATGATGCGATCTTTATCCCTTGCAGCTATTTATAATTTGTGCAGCTAAAGTTTAAAAAATAATGCTAAGTAGCGAAGGAAATTTGTTGTTCGAGTTCAGGCTCTATGAAACGTTTGACATGCTTGTTACAGCGGAGTTTCTCTTCTTCAAATTGCTTTATTTTCATCTTTTGCAAACGTGAGAGATTCTCCCTCAAAAAAAAAATGGGATGTCTAAGAGTGTTTTCAGTTAACGGCGAGAAGGAACTAAATAATCAAAAACTTAGAGAAGGATTCATAAAAGAGCATATATACCTTAATCAAACAGTTCCTAACTGTTCATTAATGACGAAAACCCAAAGTTGAAGTCATTATCAACTACGTGGCATTCACAAGTCGCAAACAGAAATTTTGAATGTAGAAGTTTATGCTATATAGATGGATCACATCGTTCAGCAAAGTAAACGTAACGGGTGATTTTAATCAAAGTTTTGCCCTTACAACGCAATCAATTTTAGCACAAACGGTAAAACACTTAGAGACTTTTTAAAACTCTTTGTTGCAATAGGGTTATATTTTGCGGGAACTCTAGCAATGGAAATTTTTTTACAGGACACTTGGTTTCCGTTAGCGGGTTTTAATGCAACAGAATAACATCATATCTCGCCCTGCAACATAGAGAACAAGAATAACAAGGTAGCATCATTGTAACGCGCACCGTTATTGGTCCATATACAACCCAATGAAAAGAGTGTACATATCAGCTCATACTGTATGATTTTCATTTGCAATTCTCTCAGTACCTAATTATAAGGCGCTTTCTCGTAGGTGCATCACTGGGTTGGTGCATCATAATAATAAATATGGGTTATTGACCAAGCGTGAGGTCAAGATGGCTGATTATTGACCGAGTTCTTTTTTGTGCTTTTTATGACCGAGACAGAAAAGAGGTCAATAAAAACGTAAAAAAAAAGGAAAAAGAATGAGGCCGATATTCAGCCATATTGACCGAACAAGCTTTGCCAATAAATGGCCATTTTACTTTATTTTGTTTCGAGGGACAACGTGGGAAATCCCGAGCTGGCAAGATATACCCATCTTGCCCTCACGGGTGCCCAATCAGAACCATGGATCCACATCATCTTGCCCGCTCCGGAACCAACCATATAATACAACAAAATATTGATAAAACATGACGTGCGTGATAATTGGCTTTTTCTTTAGTGTAAACTGCGAGAGACCCACTAAGACAAGACTTGAAGTCACCGGAGAGACAAAAAATTGTGGCCTCTTGCAAGCTACGCCTGGTAATTTCACCTTTACTACTACGATCTGAAGGAGGGATCTGGAAAACGTTGAAGTTCCCGTTTGTGATAGTTATTAATCCCGTTTTATAAATACGTTATTGACCAAGGGTGAGGTCAAGTTGGCTGCATGATGGCCAAGTTCTTTTTTGTGTTCTTCTTTCACGAGACATTTTCTTGAGTGAATGTTGTTTTTATTTCTATTAATATAAATTAATTCTTGTTCTTTTACAGTGGTTAAAATTGTATGTTTTGTACTTGCAAGGCAGTGTGCTCTTAGTTATGTTGCTCCGGGAACTGGAGTTGATTCTGCTTGTTGTTGTTCTGCTTCTTCGTCTTTCCATGGATTTCTACATATATGGTCACGTGGCCCGGTGGGGTAGTCCTCTGACCAGTAGAAAAACTGCGCCCACACATTCATTTTCGTGAACTTCGTAAACTGTGATTACAGGAAGGAAAAACATGGCGTTGATTTAAGGCATTTTTTCTTTTCGTTTGAGTAGATAAACAGAGGAAAGCACCGAAATCTCTCTTTCTTTTCTCCACTTTCTCGCTGTCACTTTTTTAAAAAGGCGTTGCTCTATTTAATTTGAGATACTGAACAGTGCTGTACTGAGGTACTGTTTGTGTCACCATACAATGTGGCTGTAACGTTTTCAACTGTAGATCAAACCAAACAGTGTAATCATTCTTTAAATTAGAAAAGTTACTGAACAGAGAGTGTTACTGTTCGTTTTACTTGGAGGTGTAGATCTGTCTTTTCCATCTGTGGATCACAACAGCAACTGAACAGTACGGTATTGTGACACTGTTTGTTTCTAAGGGTATATTACCAACTTACAACATGACCAGCTCCCAGTTGGCTTGATAGCTCAGTTGGTAGAGCACTGCTCCGGTATCGCAGAGGTCATGGGTTCGAATCCCGTTCAGGCCTGAGTTTTTTTTTAAGGCTTTAATTTCACAGCTGCTTAACTTGTGTACATAACTGCGATGATCAATTAATGTCATTACTGTTTGTTTTACTCCACGGTGTGGTCCTTACTTTTTCATCTGTGGCTCAAACCATGCAGTATGAACATTCTATACATGGGAATTGAGAACCTACTTGAACAGCCCTGTACTGTGGTACTGTTTGCTTTACTATACAGTGTGGTTTTGACTTTTCAGTTTAATCTTTGAATCAAACCATACAGTGCGACCCTTCTTTGGAAAGGTACTGAACAGTATTGTACTGTGATACTGTTTGTTTTATTATACAGTGTGGTTTTGTTCTTATCTGTTTATCAAACCATGCAGTGTGTGAAACTGAAATCGACTTTTTGGAAAGACATTGAGAATTAATACATTGTCTGTTTTTTTTTTTTTGATATGTTGCTAAAACTTTCTGGGAATTATGTAGTTTCGATATTTTGCTCTTTGCTGTTTTTATGCTTTGGTTAAGAAACAGTTAAAGATGAAGGAAGATGCATTAGAACAATTTGCATTTCGTAGTTCACTTACATCAACATCCTTGCAGTTTTTGTTTCTTATACCAGGCTCATTGCATTCTAGTGTACCATTTTTGGGAATCCGGAGCTCGTATGTGCCAAACGGACTCCGACACTCTTCCTCCCCTAGAAGGCTGTCAACGCATGCGTCTTGACTCAGTGGGTGACTGCACATCGGGTGCCAGCGGTCATCGTCCTTAGTCACGCAATAGATAGAATTTTCTAGAGAGAGTGAATAACGGTCCGATCACTTCAAAAAAAAGAACACCAAAACATGTCATATTGATGACATCGCAGGGGAAAAGCAAAAAAGAGACCGAATAAATACTAATCTCGAGTAATCAATCAAAGCTATCAAATCGATCAGCTTACCAAGTATCTCTTCGAAACCATTAATCTCATTCGACCTTAAAATGTTATAATATTTTGTTATAATTATAAGGTGCTTTGGCTGTGCGTTTTTTAGGTGTGGCTTTTTGTTTACTAATAGTACTGAACGTAGCAAGGGGTGTCTTCTTTTTGTCAGGAACATCAACCACTTGCGTTTTGCTTTTACTCCTCAAAGGAAAGATACGACACGCACGCACTACACTAAATATAAAATTGAAATAAAATGTGAAGTTCACGGTGTACATAGATGTAAAATGCTGATGATAAACAAAGGAGTCTTAACACAGTAATTAGAGTACACTGTTTCGAAATATAACACAATAGTGTCGTATAGTGAGTCCAATTTTATGTTGCGTGCCACCTTAGCCAATACTTACCACGGTGTTATTAATGATTAAGGGGGTGGTGTATTGGAGGTATTATCGACCGATTTCTAGTAATTCTCTGTTAATTTATGGTAATTATACCAGGATTTTATTTTATCAGAGATTTATCAGAGATTTTATCAGAGATTTTACCAAGAAATTAATTTTGATATCAAGGATTTTATCAGAGATTTATCAGGGATTTTATCAATTAATTTCTTAGTTAATAAAGTATCACCAAATAAAAACTTGAATTTTTTAAAAAAATTAATTATTGGTTTAAAAAGATAAAATAAATATCAATAAATGGAACAGCAAACCGTGAAACAACTGAAACAACTTGCCAAAGAGCGGGGTATTAAAGGATATTCTAGAATGCCTAAAGCACAACTTATCGAAGCGTTGGGTAATGTGACAGACCTCAGAACTAATACCTCCAGCCAACCACAAAGACCCATTCCAGCCCCTAGAATTAATGATTATCGAAAGGATTTGGACGAACTTTTCGAAGTGTTGGATATATGGGAACCCACCAGCGAGCTTCCTCAACCCCCACCGATCTCAACACCAGCACCTATAACTAATATCCCAATACCCACCCCTAAAACAACGAACAAAACTTTTACTTGGACAAAGAATCAGAGATTTAAAGTGGCGGACCGAGTTAAGTTTTATGAATCGCTTACGGATCTCACCAATAAAAATATTTCCAACCAGCCGCAAAGACCCATCCCAACCCCTAGAAAAAATATCCCCAAACTTACTAATAACAGACAACCCCAACCCATCCCAGCACCTAGAACTAATATCCCCAACCAGCCACAAAGACCCATACCTAAAACAACGAACAAAACTTTTACTTGGACAAAGAATCAGAGATTTAAAGTGATGGATCGAGTTAAGTTTTATGAATCGCTTACGGATCTCACCAATAAAAATATCCTCAAACCGATAAAAAATATTCCCAACCAGCAGCAAAGACCTATCCCAGCCCCTAGAAAAAATATTCCCAACCAGCAGCAAAGACCTATCCCAGCCCCTAGAAAAAATATTCCCAACCAGCAGCAAATACCTAAAAAAGCTGAACCAAACAAACGACGACCCCCAACAACCCTTATAGTCAGACCACTAAAACCACCAGTTACTACCCCTAGAAGGAGTGAGGAAGCTGAATTGGATGAAAGGGAAGCACAAACCCCACCAAACCCAAATCGTCACGAAGTTAATGCTGATCTGAATAATGACTTATCAAACATGATTTTTAACAAACTCAAACCGGACATAGAGATGCGTTCAAGGATTGTTTACAGTTTTTCGGCTAGAATTCATCGTGGCAGTGGAGAAATAGTTGATTATGATAAAACACTTCGTGGGGAGGGGGATTTTACAAGTTTATCTGAAATAGAGGCTTATATCAAAAGGTGTGAGACCAAAAGGCTAGATTTGGAGAGTACCGAAGTGTGGAGTAAGGCGTACCTCCCGGCAACAGAGGTTGTTGAAACCCCAGGCGTCTACCAAGGCAGGGTTGAGTTCACTAGGATTGTGATAAAAGTTATTCACAGCAATGAGCCTTTAATGGGGTGTGGACCCTTACCAGATTGGTTACATAACAAGAAATGTATTCACCCCGTCGATGATAAGAACGACAATCTATGTGTCTGGAGGTGTCTCGCTATTTACATGGGCTATCGTGATGAGAACCCTAGACCGGCCAAGGACACCACCAGAAAGGCACTAAAACTGGCCCGAGATTTTTATGATAACCGAAAAATGCAAGTTGCACACGTGCGGCCAACGAAACTTGTTGATTTTGAGGGTATTGCTAAGATGTTTTCAGTTAACATCCGTCTGTATGAACCAAAAGACAAAAAGGTTTGGAAACTAGTGTTCGGTAAAGACCAGTTCAAAACGAATTTACCATGTGTAGATATCGGACTTTATGAAGGACACTGTTTTTACATCAAGAATATAGAGCTGCTAACTGAACTCTGGGAATGTTCTGGATGTCAACAAAGATTTAACAGACACGACAATTACAATAGACACGTAACAGAAAAAAGATGCTCAGGAGGAAAGACACAATTGATATGTAAAGGGGAAAAGTTCAAACACATCATGAACAGTTCAGAAAAGGTGTTTTATGGAGGTAATACCCAATTTAGTTATGTTGGGTGTCGATGGATCGAAGAACAGGCTAGACATATAGGTAAACATATTCATCACGCTCTCTGTGGGCATGGGGGTGAGCGGTGTGTGAAGAACGGTAAAAAAGAGATTTTGGTTGATGGATACGAGCCGGAGACTAAGACCGTTTTTCAATTCTATGGGTGTAAATGGCACGGCTGCCCCTGTTCAAGTGACGATGAAACTAGATACAATGAAACTCTCAAAATGGAAAAGATGATCAAAGACTTGGGGTATAATGTTGTATCGGTTTGGGAGCATGAAAAACCTGAATTAAGTGATATGATACTTGAAAAGAAATTTACCCCATACCCATATTTTATTGTTTACGATTTTGAAGCATCGCTCTCCAAACTTTCTCAACAGATGACTGACGACCTAACTTTCAGTAACAAACATATTCCAGTTAGTGTTGCTATCATCGATAATTTCACAAACGAACCCACCTTTCTTGTAAACTCAAACCCTGAAGAACTTATCAAAGACTTTATTACAGATTTAGAACACCGTCGGAAAGCCATCATAGAAAAAGTTGTAAAAGAATACCAGCTTCCCGATGAAGATTCTATCCCTAAGAACGTGCTAGAGCAGTACAGAAAGTGGTGTAATCAAGTTCCTGTTTTAGGGTTCAATAGTGGGAAGTATGATATCAATATGATCAAAAAACATTTTGTAAAACACATGACCGAGCAAGCTGGAGAGATTTTTGTGGCAAAGAAAGAGAATAGGTATATGTTCCTGACAACTGACCATTTTAAATTTTTAGATGTGATGTCCTACTTAGCCCCGGGACTCTCTTTTGATAAGTGGTGTAAAGCAAATAATTGTGCAGTACAAAAACTTGTCTTTCCTTACGAATGGTTGGATAGTTATGAGAAGCTTTCTCACGTAGGCCCTGTGGAATATAAAGACTTTTACTCAAGCCTCCATCAGAAAATCACAGTGACCCATCAAGAATATGAAGAATTTAAGATCGAATTTCAAAAGAGGGGTTGTGTTACCATGATGGATTGGTTGAGGGAGTATAACCTAGCTGACGTTGTACCTTTCGTAGAAGCTTTGGAAAAGACACGGGAGCAATATTACCCAGATGAAATTGATATATTAAAAGATGCTGTATCTATCCCAGGTATCTCAATGATGTATGTGCTTAATAAAGCCATAAAAAAGAATAAGAGAGACGAGCCTGCCTTATATGCTCCAGGTAAACCTTGCTTTCACAAATGCGCTAAGACTTGTAGTAAAAAGGATTGTAAAGAGTGCTCCAAGGTAAGGAAAGAATGTACAGAATGTCCTAAAAACAAGGCTTATGAACTCTTGAAAACAGGTATGGTTGGAGGGCCTAGTATTGTGTTTACCCGCTATGCAGAGAAAGATAAGACAAAGATTCGCCCCCATAAATATAAAGACCCAAAAACCTGCAAGTCTGTCGGTGGTTATGATGCAAACAGTTTATATCTGGACTGCTCGGGTCAAGAAATGCCCTGTGGTAAAGAGGAATTCATTGAGGCTGAAAACCCAATAGATTCTGAATATGTTAACAAGGTTTGTGAAGACATTCTCGCTAACAACCTTTTCGGATTTTGTCAAGTGGAGAGAGAGAGAGAACTACGGAGCTGGGACAGGGGAATTCATCTTGCCAATTTCTTGATTAAATTTTAATTATTGGTTTAATTTTTTTTATCAAGGATTTATCAGAAAATTAAACAAGCCTTTTGCAAATAGACCGTGAGGGTTTCCAAACAAAGTGGCTGCGGAGCGGAGCGACGCAGCCACTGAATGGCTCAGTTACGCAGAAATTTTGCATAACTTCTGCAATACTTCTGTTGTATTGTGTAAATAGCCTCCCCGGCTTTACTCCTTCACCCGACTGGTCAGAAAAATCCGAAAATTTGTTCAAGGTTTTATCAGAAAATTAAACAAGACTTTTGCTAATGGTTTGTGAAGGAGCCGTCTTGGATAGGTTTTACACAGTCCATGTGAAGGTTTATTAAAAAATTGATTTAAAGATAAGAAATCATATACAAAATTGAAATGGATCGATTAAATGAGTTGAATAAAACAAATTTGAAAAGAATTGCAGGATATTTAAAAATTAAGGGCAGATCAAAACTTAATATAAAAGAAGATTTTGTTAATGAGTTTAAAAAATTTAAAGAAGAGGAAATTATAAATTTAATTGAAAAAGTCACCACTAGTTGTCCCTATACTTGCATACATGAAAAACACAAATATTTTTGTAAAGAATGTGGCGGGTCTCAAATATGTGCTCATGATAGAATTAAGTATTTTTGCAAACAATGTAAAGGAGCACAAATATGCATACATGGAAGAGTTAAGTACCGCTGTAAAGAATGCGGGGGATCACAAATATGTAAACATAATAAACAAAAACAACAATGTAAAGAATGTGGGGGATCTCAAATATGTGAACACGGTAAACAAAAAGCTTCTTGTAAGGAATGTAGAATAAAAATTAGAAATGAATTATGATTTAAAGATATAAAATAAAATATATAAAAAAAATGGGTGATTTATTTTATAAAAACTCTTATTATGATTATGATGATGAAGATTATATAGATTCTTTTGAACTTATATATTCTAATACAAAAAAAATAAGAATAAAAGATTTTATGGAAGCAATTAAAGAAGATTTAGAAAAATCTATAGCAAAAAATCGCTATAGTTTTAAAAAGGATTATATACGTTGCACTGTTCGTGGTATTTATATGAAAAGGGGAATTGATAATGATATTAAATCAATTAATAATTATACTTTTGATGAAATAAAAAACACTAATAAATTTGAAGAAGATATTTTACAAGACATGAATTATGATTATAGAGATAAAAAGGTTAGTATTAAAAATTTTGATGAGAATTATTTAATTAGATTTTTAGAATTTAGCATAAGAATAGATCGCTATGTTATTGAACATAAAGAGAAATTTTACAAAGATTTACATAATGATTTATTGGTTGCAGCATGGAAACCAAAAAGAGTTGTGGATTGGTGTTATGATATTGAGGAGCAAGAAATTTTTAATTCTTTACCTGATGAATAATAAAATATAATTATGTTATATAACCCAAAAATGGTTACATAACAAAATTTAACTAAATCTTAAAGTAAAAGTTATGGGAGACCCCCTAAGATCAAGTTTTTTCCATTCATTGTCTAATATGGTTAAATCAAAGTGGTTTATTACGGTCTCATATTTTTGAACTGGAATTGTTGGATAATCCTTTGAAGGTATGTTTGCAAGTAATTGTGATGGTGAGAGTTTCACAAGTTCTCCATATTTTGTTTTATTCATATATGATGACTTATTATCAACTATACTACACATAAGTCTAATCGGTTCTTTAATTTGTATATTTATAGGGTATAATTTACCGGGGTTTATTATTTCAGGCACCCCCAAACTAATAGACAAGGCTCTAGTAAGTTTAACGTTAAAGTTCTTATTTGAATATAGATAGTCAACAGTATCAGTCTCAATTATTGTTATCTTTTCCCTAGTCGGATCATTAAAAAAGATCGAATGAATATTTCGAAGAGAATATGTACCAGGCTCAATTATTATGAAGCCAAGATTATTATCGTTTTTTATTATCTGCTGATCCTTGAAATTAATCAATCTTTTGGTTTTAATATTACAATCTAGTAGTTGCATCTCACTAATATTTTTAAGAGGGGGCTCTAAATAAATCCTTGTTTCAGGCTCATACATGGTAATGCTCAACATGTTTTTTGTTTGGTTACTTTATATTCATCTTTAAATAGAGCTTTGACGTAATCACATTCCTGAGCGACGTTAGAAACCGACCTTTTAAAAGTAAACATAAAATCTACTTTTCAATTTCAAAACCGCTTTACGTTTTGCTTGTTGCTATGTTGTAAAAGTATGCAATCTATTGTTCTACACGTGAACACTAATTTGCAAACAATCATAATCACGTGAAATACTCATGAACTACCGAAATAGATACCACGCTAATCCACCAGCTACAATTATAAATGTTAATATATTCTTTTCATGTTGCGTTGAGTCTGTTTTCATTGAGTCTGTTTTCGTTGAGGTTTTTGGTTCCTGCTGGTTTTTGCTCGTTTCAGTTGCCCTTTCCATGAGAATATGAGGTAACTTTACCTTTGAAGATCCTAAGTTATGACTTATTCCAACTTTTTTTGCTTCAGTGTTTATGGAATTATTCACACCAAAATTCATATCATTACTCGCTTTCATAAGTTTGTTGTTAAAACCTGTCACGCTTTCAGTATTGATTATCATATTACTCGGCATCAACCACACACCAGGAGCAATAGCGACATCAAGCCTTAATTTCGCTTCTTGAACGGCTAATTGATACCTTTGGATAGAACTAGAAATGTCATTCTCAATCACACTACTTTCAAATAAAGCCAAGAATTCTTGTTGTGTCTCAATCGCGCCCCCGTCATTACCGTAAATTGAGTTTCTAGTGTTAACTTGTGCGCCTAATATACAATAGACAAAAGCTTCAGCAGATCGATTTAATCTACCAAGTCCAGCTTTAGTGAGACCATGTCCACTTGTAGGGATAAACCAAGAATATTTGAAATCAGCAAAGTCATCATTGCGAATAAATGAAATTAGATTACCCTTTTCTTTCTTTCCACCTTCATCAGCGAATTTATTTCCTTCACCAGGCCATTGATCTGCTTCAACATCATAATTTCTTACTATATGTACATTTTGATATCCACCACCTTTTCCATGATATCCTGCACCATAATCAAGAAATATATCACCCAATCCTCCATTTCTTCCTCCTTTCCATCTAAAATCGGAATTATTTCTAATCCCAAATTCAGCGCATAAACGTTGATATGCAACTTTACTATATGGATTATTATTTATCACAAAAGGCTGCTCATCAGGTAAAGGTAGTTTCAATTCATATAATATCCTCCTTATTGTGAAATATATATGAAACTTAATGAAGCTATTCACTACTTTTGGGTAATTTAGACTTTCAAAAGGACTTATTCCACAACCAGATGTTGCACACCAAACTGTAAAGTTAAGTTGTTGTGGCCAATAATTCATATCAGGACCATTCAACCATTTTCTACTCTGTTTTCCAAATTTGAAAGTAACAACTTGTGATGTAAATATGTTTCTCATCTTTGCTGTGAATTTTTTCGTATTTGACACGTATATATCCAGCGAGGTTAGCATTTTTGTTATATCAGTTGAAAAATCGTCAAAGTTAATAGCCGGTATAGGATAACTTTGGTTAGTAATTGTTAAACTATTTGGGAATGAACTAAATTCTTCACCATTTAGCCCCAAATCTTCCCACAAAAGTCTTTTCAAATTAGGCGATATATTATCAGTCCATGTTGTTCCAGTAGGATCATCATTTGACATTACAGTTATACCATTATATTTCCACTTAATATATCCTCCATACGAATCATTAACAAATGCAAATTTATCAAGATTAGCACTTGGGTACCTATTTTTGAAATCATTGAATAATGACATTTTTTGTTCATAACATGTTGCTTTTAAATCGGCTTCGCTGGCCAGCTACGCTGAAATAAACTCTTTCCGATAACCAGCAAAACAATTAAATCCTACATCAGTTCTCTCATATGAAATTTTCAGCGATCTCGACTTACCAATTCCTTTAATATTTCCTCTCGAACCTCTGTTCTTATCTGATTCATATTTAAGTTTTTTTCTGTATCTTTCCTGGTTTTTTGACGTATTTCCATTTTTAGTTTTTCAAACTTATCCACCTCTGATAAAATTAGAGAAAATTCTTGGTCAGAGATTGTGTTATCTTTCAGAGCCTTTGAAACCAAATCGTGAATAGTGTTTACTTTTGCTTTTGCTAGAGAAACGGTCTGTTCATGTTTACTAACTTTATGGGAAAGTCGTTTAGAAGCAGAACCGAATCCAACCGATATCACCCCACAAAATCCACCAACAACACCTAATGGTATGCCAACAACAGCACCAAAACCAGAAAGAGATGTTCCGAGTCCACTTGCAGATAGGATAACTGAAAATATTCCACTACAAACACTTATTTTTGTAAATATTCCTCTCGCTCGATTATACTTTTTCCTAACATCCTCATAATGTTTAATTTCCTTTTGAAGATTATTTAGTACTTCACAGGACTTTTGTAGTCTGAAATTATTTGGATCATCATTAATAGGTAATTGCGGATAAATTCCCTTGTAGTCATCCATATTGTATTTTACTGATCAACAAGAAATCTTTAGACCCTTTTAGGGGTCGCGAAGCAAATTTGTTACTTTCTCTTTTTTACACTTTCCACAAAATATAGAACCACGGCCATTATCAACAACCAAGCATTCTTACCTAAAAAGCTAATTACCTCACCTGCTGTTTTGAACAGAAAGCTTACAATAGCACCAACCATCCCTGGTAATATTTCACCAAGTTTCTTACCTATAGCTTTCAAACCATTACCAACACCTTTCCCTAATTTTTTTATTCCATTAGAAAGATTAGAAACTATTGCACCAATTACTACCCCAACAGCACTCACAACAGAAAATACTGTAAAACCATACTTTTTGAAGATAGTCTTAACACGTTCTCGTAATGGTAGATTTTTAAGTATTTCTTCATTTTGTCTCTCAATCTCAGATATTTGTTCTTGGTTATAAATAATACTCTTTCTTGCTAGTTCTCTAAATTTATCAACTTCAGCTTGTAATCTTTCATTACCTTTTTCTAAAATTTTTAAATTTGGCTGACCATTCTTATATTTTTCAAGTTCATCTTTGTATCGATTCAATTCAACTTTAAGTTTTTCAGACTCTGTTTTAGCTAATACCTTCCGTTCTTCGGCCAAATCTAATTCGCCTTCAATTTCCTCAATTCTTTTTTGTTTATTTAAAATTATATCTTTCAACTCTTTTCTATCAATTGTAGCATATTGTTCTAGCTCCTTTTGACTTGTTTTTACAACTGAGTATAACTCACTTATTACATTATTTAACTCCCTAATTTTTTTATCCTTTTCATTCAATTCATAAAATATTTTTTCATTATTTATAAGAAGCGACTTAGAATCAATACCAAGTGCTCTCTTAATTTTAACAGGAAGTGATTCAAAATTTTCTACCAAAGCTCCATTAGATTCAATGAGTAAATGCTCAATACTTCTAGGGCTATCAGTCAATTTAACCCATACCGCTCCCTCATCATCGATTCTTGCAGAGAATGGTGAATTTAGTGGGTCGAAATTGTATAACTTTTCTTTTATTTTTTGTAAAGCTTGTGACCTATTGTCTTCTTCACTTTCTTTATCATAATAATCATCACCTATCACTCCTTCATCAGGGTTAATTACCCTAGTTGTTGATGATATTGGATTCATTTCAAGCTCTTCTACATCATCCACAACATCATTATCATCTCTACTCAATAGTGGATTTTCTTCTGATTCTGCCATGATTTTTTTTACTCATCAGTAAGAAATCTTTAAATAGAACACAGTGAAGTATCTATAAAAAGAATTATGATTTAAAGATTTAAAAAATATAAAAAAAAAATATGGAAAGACTGAATAATAAACAATTAAAGAAAATTACAAAAGATTCGAAATTTATAGATATTTATGATAATATTTACTATTATACACTAAGAAAATTTAATACAGAAGGAATAATTTCAATTGATGACATGTTATTGTTAAGAAATATATCAGTTAAATTAAAAGATAGAGAAAAACTAAAAGAGTTATATGAATTATTTAAAAAGCTTTATATTTCTACAGGTAGTAATAAAAAAAAAAAAATATTAAAAATTTTAAATATATTAGATGATGATATTAATATAAAAACTTGGAGTGAAACTTTATTGAAAGATGGGATTAATTTCTAAACTTTAATTATAAAACAATTAATGTTTTTATAATTTATAAAAATTTACTAGCTGCATACCCCAAAGCTAACATTCCTCCACCTACATATACCATTTCACCCATCTTTTGATTGTTACTTGGTTTATAATAATCACTAAATTTTGGTTCGTGCATTTGACTATTCGGGCGTAGCACTCCCCGCGAAGCGGAATAAAATTCTAAAGCTTCATCCGTTTTTGAAAGATTTTTTGAGGCTTGATATTTTTCATCTTTTTGTTTCATTTTCCAATCAATTAGTTTCTGTCTATTTTCTTGATATTCAGCGTAATCTTTTTGATATTTTTCTAATGCTTTATCGTGTCGTATTTTTTCTGTATCTGTTTTATCCCCAGATAGATATTTTGCAAGATATGATCCACCAACAAAGGCGGTTGCATTTAATACAGCTCCACCTAACATCATTGCTATTGTTGCCATTTTTAATTATTTTGGTAAAATATTTTGATCCTCTAAATATGTTTTTAGATACATACTACCGGACAATACAGCTACCCATTTTGCATAATTTGTAATACTTGAGGATGGGTCATTCATAAATGATTCTCTCATTGCTTTTTTAGCTACATATCCAACTCCAGCTGCTAACCCAATAAGTACTGCAGAATCAGTAAAAGTTTTCACAAGTTTGTTTTCAGTTGACATAATTTTTTACTGTATCAGTAAGAAACCTTTAAATCGGCTTTCCTCATATCATTCCAATTTTTGGTGGTTGTGGATTATGAATCTTTATGGGAGGGGGTTGAAAAGGTTGTGTTGGTACTTTTGATAAATCAGGTATTCTATTTTTATTATCCTCCTTTTGTCGGTATCCGCTTTGCGGGGAGGGCTCCGCTCGATATCTCATAAACATGTCAAATGCTGTAAACCCTATTCCAACGATAGACAAAACAGTAGTAAAAGATAGTTCTGGAAGCCAGCCTCCGCTTTGCGGGGAGGACTCCGTCCGATTTGCTTTTCCTTTTTCTTCATTTTCTTCTTCATTTTTAATATCCTCTTGTTCCTTTTCACGTTTCATCTGCTCAGCGGCTCGTAGGGTCTCCCT
Organism: Ricordea florida; assembly: GCA_949710005.1. Lineage (NCBI taxonomy): Eukaryota > Metazoa > Cnidaria > Anthozoa > Corallimorpharia > Ricordeidae > Ricordea > Ricordea florida. The sequence goes on along the minus strand of OX453273.1, from coordinate 2,834,239 downwards.
AGCCAATGCTTCTTTCGCTTTTTTGTTATATTCTGCCAATTTTTTACCAGCCGCAACCTTTTTAGGGTCTTTTTCTTTCTTTTTAGGTTCTTTATCTTTAACAATCGGATCCGCTGTAATTTGCTCAACAACTTCTTCAGACATAATTTTACATATCATTAAGAAATCTTTAAATCGCTTCATTTGTGTTATTATTATCTGTATTTGTTCTTGAAACCTCTTGTATTTTATCCTCAGTTGTACTTGTAACTTGTTGAATTTTGTTGAATTTTACGTGTTTAGCAACCTGGAATAACCCACTAGCAAGTGCTGTCAATCTTCCTGCTTTCAATGCTAAGAGGCCTACAATGTTTGTTAGTTCACGATTAACCAAATCATCATTCTTCAAATCCACACAAAGAGCTTCTATATCATCCACAGGAACCATGTAAGAAATAACTTTAGAAATTAATTGAAGAGATGAATCTACCAACCCCCCATTAATTTTCTTACCCAATACTGCCTGATATCTATTAAAATATTTTTCAATGTCTTTTACCGATAATTTTTTTATATCGCCAAGACTCATATCGACTCCCAAATATTCCTTTGTGGTTCCAAGGGCTGCGAGGATGGCTAGTGATTCTTGTTTTATTTCAACTTCATTATCTTTTACTTCTTCTTTTACCTCAGTCTTTTCTTCAATGTAATCTTCAACCTCTGACATTTTACAATTTTCTAATAACACAAAGATTCTTTTAAATCAGCTTCGACTCAGGAAATACGGCGGAGCCTACCCCGAAGGGATCTCCAAATAACATTGGAATGGATAACGCAAACACAAACATAATCTAGAATATTTTTCTTTTTTCAGTAGTTCTACAAATTTTTTACTAGTTTCAGAGTCTAAATCACCTCCATAATCTTCGAAAAACATCTTCATACCTTTTTGTGATGGATTATGGAAAGTAACAACACAAGCTACATTTTCACGGAATGGTTTTGCTATCGATGTTAATTGCTGAGTGAGAACCCACATTGATAATCCATGATGTCTTCCAGAAAATGCTAAATCTATAAACTTATTTGATCGTTTCTTCAGATCAGTAGATACAGCGCAATCGTCTAAAATTATTAGTGTATTTGTTCCAGAGAATAAAGTTTGACAATCAGTTAATAACTCATTAATCTCATCAATGTTACTAGCATCCGGTGATAATACAAAGAAACGTTTATCTCCTATAGCAAAATTATGATATGTTTTATTTTTAGAATAAGTTGGACATATTAGAACAATGAATTCAAACAATTTTCGAAATGGACCTCTTAGCTGATCAATTATGTACTTTGTCTTTCCACAATTTGTTGGACCGGTTATAATACAATGGAATGGTATTTTTTCTCGTAATTCTTCCATCTTTTCTTTTAACTAATACATTATTGATCTTAAGTTTGAATTCATAACCTCCATTAACGCATCAGCTACAACAAACATGTAACAAGTCATAGTACTAGACCCGCTAACTTTTCGTTTCATTTCTATTTTTATACCATCTTGTGTATTGTTTAAGGCTAGTCCTCCCCCATGAATATCATTATCTGGGTGAGTTCTCAAATCTATCCACAGAGCAAACTTTTTACTATAAAAATCCTTTTCTTTTACTGACCAACGGGAAGAACCAGACCATTGTGAGGAACCAATGAAACGTTTCTTTACCGACTCCCAAAGGTCTGAAGGTACCATCCCCTTAGAGTAGAAACGATTTGGCACACCATTAACATCGATATTAATTGAGGTGATACCTGGATTGAAAAAATTCTCAGAATCTCTTGCTCCTTTTCCATATGGTAATGTGAATAAACATAATATCCCTGTAATTGATCTTCTAGGTAGATTAATATGCTGGTTTATAACGCTGTCTGTATTTCTGTATATGGTAAAAGTTTTATGTAGGGTGACATTTTCATAATAGAATCCTTTACCAACCTGATAAGCTGCCTGAGCCTCACGAGCTAAGTATTCGCTTGATATACAAGAATATTCGAGTTCTAAGTTTGTTATTTTGTAATTTGGAGCCTTAGTATCGTCAGAATAAACAACAATATCGCTAACTGGGGCTAATGTAATCTCAAAGATTAGTTGATGATCTAACGCCTTTGGGTAGAAAACTCCATGATCGTTGAGAATAGGATGATTTAGTAGGATATGATACTTGGTATTGTGTACCGCTGCAAGAGCTACTTCTTTTGCATCTGTGTCTACCTTATCACCCGCATTTGTACGTAGCTTCCTCATGTTTTCAGAGGAAATACCTTGCCTTAATCTATCCTCTCGTTCTTCATCTGTTAAAAATAAGTCATGGTATGTTTGAAATAGATCGTATCTTTGAGTATCCTGTAGTGTTTCACCACCAAAAAGAACCCTAAGTCTGGATACAAGATTACTACCCACATTATTAACAAGGGTGTTATCTTCATGTCCCCCAACATCTAAGTTAAATACTAGATATACACTTCCAGGTACAATAACTAAATTTTCAGAAAGTTTAGGAATATTTATATATAGTGTTTCTCCTGGATTAGCTGATGAAGGATTTAGTGTAATTCTGTTCAATATTGATTCCGCCTTCAAACCTAGTGGATCTCTTGGAATCCTGTTTGGGTTAATTTTTTCAGATACGTTTGTCATATTTATTTATAAGATACTTTGGTTAATCTTTAAATGAGTAACGAAAATATATCCCAAAGGTTATCAAAAAAATTCAGTAGGATATATTATTCAACTGAGGGTTATTGGAAAGGATATTCTGCAATTACTAAATTAGCGCAAAAAGTTAAAGTAAGTGAAAATGTAGCAAAACAATGGCTTGAAAAACAGGCAATATGGCAAATATATCTTCCAGCTCCAAAATATATTCCAAGACCGCACTGGACTGTGGATAATCCGAATCAGATTCACCAAGCAGATTTATTATTTTTACCGCATGATAGAGTTGGTAGAAAAACATATAAATATGCATTGGTTGTGGTTGATGTAGCCTCAAGATATAAAGATGCCGAACCATTAACCTCAAAAGAAAGTAGGGAAATATCAAATTCTTTTGAAAAAATATATTCTAGAAAGTTAAAATACCCCAAAACATTAATGGTTGATCCAGGAAAAGAATTTATGAGAGAAGTTACAAAACTTATGAATTATCATAATGTAAAAATCCAGAGGGGTGAAGCCGGAAATCATAGAGCACAGGCGTTTGTTGAAAGGGCAAACAAAATATTAGGTGAAAGATTATTTAGTCATCAATATGCACAAGAAATGCTTCAGGATGAAAGGTCAAGAGTATGGGTGAAAAGATTACCAGATATTATAAAAACTTTGAATAATACACCAACTAGAATAACTGGTAAAGAACCTGTTAAAGCTATAAAAATGAAAGAGGTTGATATTGAAACTAAAAATTACCGACGTGTGGTAGGACCTGATGAGGTTAGATTGCCTCCTAGTGTTAAAGTTAGATATTTATTATCTCCAGGCGAACTCGAGGGTGGTGAAAAAAGACGAGCTACTGATCCCATTTGGAGTATAAAAGTTTATAATATTTCTAAAAGTATAATTACTTCTAATCAACCAGTTTTGTATTATTTAACAGGTGGTCCGCAGCGTGGATTTGTTCGTGAAGAATTACAAGTTGTTCCTTATGATACACAATTACCACCTGATTCTGTTTTGTCAAGATAATAGCCATATGGAAGAGTATTTTTTCCATCTTTACAAATTATTCTTTTATCATCATAAGCAGATAGAGCTTTTTTATTAACTGTTTTTGTATAAATATTGTGTAGTTTTGAACCAATTAAATTTTGTAATCTCATTTGTGGTTCTTTAGTATCCAAACAATTTTTAAAATCATTAAAACTTATTGTTTTCTTAACAACTAATTTCTTTGTTCCTTTATTTTTCTTTATCTCTTTACCATTATCCATTAATATTGCGTATTGTTTAGCTCCCAAACCCACAAATTCTGTAGGTATACTTCCACCAAACTCGTCTTTGAACATCCCAATTACTTTTTTATTTACACCTGCCTCAATACCCGATGGATGTTCTTTAGGATAATTGCTTGTGTCAAACTTTTCTATTACATCTGAACTTATATCTTTGTAGAAATCTCCAGTTTCTATAATATATACAAGAGAATCAGTATCAGTCATAAGTAATTCAGCTTTTTCTCCATATTTCTCTTTGATATAATTATAATGGAAATCATACATTATTTGTTTACTTAAATCTAAAATGGAAAACCCAACATAAATTGGTTTATTAAATCTTATTTCTGTTTTCTTCATATTTATGGCAGCTAGATCCTCAGAAAAGATAGTAAAATGATTAAAGTTTGGTTTTCTTATTAATTTTTTAGCCGATTCTATATTATTAACTAATCTAACATCTATCCTTTTTCTCATATTTTCCATTGTTTTACCAAATACAGAGTTATTCATAAGTTTAAAGAAATCTTTTTCAAAGTCATTTTTAGCTTTTGCTCTTAATTTAGTATTCAAATCAATGTAGGGTTTTAACCACTCTGACTCTTGAAATTTAATTCCCTTATGAATCTTTGTTATTTTTAGTCCTTTACTTTCATAATCTTTTAAAGTTTCATGATGAACTACATATCTTTTCTTATCAAATAAGTTTGGTATTAATTTCTTAACTTTATTAACAGTAAGTTTTTCTGGAGCTAAAGGTAGATCTTTATGTTTATCATGAAGATTTTTTGGGTATTCCAAATCAACTTCAAGTATACAAGGTATATTTCTCCAATTTTCAAGCTCTTCATTTGGAATCCATTTAAATCCTCTTCTCGGTAATTTCTTGCTCATTGCTGCTCCATATAAGTTATTTGCGTCAAGATAAATAATATAACTTATAAGTTTATTTACTTCAAAATCTACCATATATGGGTTATTAGCTTTAGCATATCTTTTTGATACTTGAGATGTTCCCCCTCTAATCCCTTTCTCAATAAAAAGTAGCATATCAACATCTTTAAACAATTCCAAACTAACTTTAGTTAATTTTAACATTGCATCCCAAGATAATCCTGGTGATGTAAAATAGTGAGCAGGATCTAAACCATAATTATTAATGCATACATCTCTAAAGTTCTCAAATACATCAGCAAGCTGTAATACATCTGTTTTTAGATATAAATCGTGATAATCTCTCATTGTTTTCATATCAAATGTTTTCCACACATTTTTAGCATGTTCATAATCCTCATCTGAAATATCTTGATTATTAAGAATTGATTTAAATGCTTTCTTTGGCGGAAGTTCTGTTTCATTAAGTTTATCAATGTGATCAAAATAATCATAAGGGAACACCCCCTTTCTCAACAATAGTTTTAACTTTTCTCCTGCAAAATGTTTTTTAGTTTCTTTCATATTTTTATCTATCGGAGAAAAACACATACTTCCTGCTAACTTACAATTCTTACATTGCTCGCAATTACCAACACCATTAAAGTTAATAATCTTTCCATCTTTTGTGTATCTTTTCAAACATTTTTCTGGTTTACATGATTCACAATTTCCACATTTTGTAAGATTGTCGACTAATCCACTAAGAGAACTTTGCATAAATTTAAAAGAATCAATAAATCTTATTTTTCTAGTAATGGGTTTTGTGTTGTTATCTTCATCATCTTCATCATCCTCTTCATCTCCATTATCATAATTAATTAAAATTTTCTTTGAGAAACTAATATACTTTTCATCAGTGCAGGCTAAACAATCAATTTTACCTTTTGTTTTTCCAAGATTCTTAATAAATAAATGTGAATCATATCCCGAAAGATTGTGTAATATTACTGGAATAAATTTAGGAATCGTATATTTTAAGTTACACATATTATGTGCTGCTCCTCTATATTTCCCAGTAAGATGACAATGATCTATTACTTTTTTAAAATAATCATTTTTATTATTTTCATCAAATTTTATACCACATATATGACAATTAGTTGCATTTTTATAATCTTTTTTATCCAATTCTGGCATATTCTTCTTATTATAAAATTTAAACTTCTTCTTTCTTTCTTCCATTAACATAAAAATTTTCCTAACATCTCTTTCAAGATATTCTATAAATATCTGCGCTACATCCTCATCATTAGATTTTGCGGTATAACTCACACACTTTTTAAAATCATTTGGTAATATACTTTCGTCAAAACATTTTATAGAATATAAGAATCCTGATGGTTTATGCATTTGATAATTTTTAGTAAAGCTTTTAATTTCATTTGGTGAACAAGAATGTATTGGAATTAGGCAACTTTCAAAATCAACATAAATACAAAAAGGTAATCGCATTTTATTTTTAAAATTTTTAAAGTAAATAAATTTTGGGGCGCCATTTTTATACATTGGCATTTTTATTTTAACTTCCCCATGTGAATCACAATATTCCTTATGTTCTTGCAAAATCCTTTCATCATAAAATGAGTTAAAACATCTAATACAGAAATGTTTTTTGTTCTTATTTTTATCAATTTCAGACGATAAAAGTTTGCTAACATTTTTTACTAAAATATAATGAGTTTTTTCGCCATTATTTATTAAAATTAGCGTTATAACATTACAATCACATAACTTACATTCATAATTATTACAATCACATTTATTACATCTACATTCTTCACATTCATGTTTTATACAACCTTCTTTCTTACATTTCTGTTTTTTCTTACAATCTTTTTTAATACAACCACAATTCTTACATTTTTCTTCTTTCTTGCAATAACATTTATTGCTTAATCTTGCTGGATATATTTTATCATCTTCTTTATCATATTTCAATACATTAACTGGATATGGGTTTTGTTTTTCAAACTTTTCAAAATCTTTTAATTTCATTGGACTTTCAATACCAGAAAAGTTTAATTTTTTACAATTTTCCAACAATTCATTATTTACCCTCTCCCTATGGTTTTTTCTTGGGAAAACCGCCTCTGTTAATGAAAGTTGCCCACAATCTTCACACTTATTTTGTATGTTAATAGTAGCTTTTTTTGCAGTTAATCTTTTTGGTGTTGGTATATATGAACTTCCAGAAGTAACTAAATAAGGAGCGATTCCAATATCAAAGCGTGCTACAGAATCAAATTCAAAAACGCCAGAATCTGTATTTTCTTGAAATCTTTCAACCTCATTAATTATATTTTTAATTATATCATTATATTTTTCTGATAAATCACTTTCTTCAGTAATTATTATTGGTTTAGTGTAAAAATATTTTTCCACTTCTTCCATATTTTTGTTTTGTAGTAAAAGAGATTTTTTTACAAACTTTGATGATAGTATAATCTTAACCTTAGTTGGCTTCTTATCTTTATTAATAATACCTATAACTTTTGTTTTTATTTTTTTCATGAATTCTTCAATAGAATATCCTTTTTCCCCATCTATAGTATGTTGTTTCAAATATCCATTTTTGAATTTTTTTACATTTTCTTTGATAGTGAATTCTTCTTCTTTTTCTTCATTAAATTCATCTTTCTTGCTATCAGGTATATTTACCTTTATTTTTGTTTTAGGTCTTGCACCCTCCTTCTCATAATCTCTTTTAGCTTTTATTTGTTTTGGTTGATTTTTTGATTTGTTGTTTTCAATTACTTTTTTATATCTTTCTATAAAATTTTTAGCTAGTTCCTCTGTTTTATTTTTTACTTTTTTAGGAATATATGGTTTTACAAAATCCCAAAACTTGTTTAATACATTTCCTATAAAAGAGGTTTGTTTTGTTGGTTTAGTTTTATTAATATTTATTGTTGTAATGGGTGGCGGTGGCCGTGTTGGTTTGGGCGGTGGAGGACGAGGGGGTTTAATTTTTATTGGTGGAGGTGGGTGACGTCGGCGTGGTGGGGGTGGACCTGGCGGCGGTGTTTCTGGATTAAATTCATTTGTCGAACCCATCATATCATCTTGTGCTGGAGTCCTTGACGTTGTAACATTAGGAATTGGAAGGGGCGGTATTGGTTGGTTTGCTCTTCTTTTTGGCATATTATTTATAGCTCTAAAAATTTCTCTCCTGTTATCAGCGATTTGATTAACGTTATTGATTATTTCAGGTATATTATTCAAGTTTTGTATTTTAACATCCTTAGTAGTCATTCCAGCTCTACCTACAATTCTATACCAAGAAAGTAAAGAGCTTAATTGTTTTGTATTCAACTCATTTAATCGATCCATTTCAATTTTGTATATGATTTCTTATCTTTAAATCAATTTTTTAATAAACCTTCACATGGACTGTGTAAAACCTATCCAAGACGGCTCCTTCACAAACCATTAGCAAAAGTCTTGTTTAATTTTCTGATAAAACCTTGAACAAATTTTCGGATTTTTCTGACCAGTCGGGTGAAGGAGTAAAGCCGGGGAGGCTATTTACACAATACAACAGAAGTATTGCAGAAGTTATGCAAAATTTCTGCGTAACTGAGCCATTCAGTGGCTGCGTCGCTCCGCTCCGCAGCCACTTTGTTTGGAAACCCTCACGGTCTATTTGCAAAAGGCTTGTTTAATTTTCTGATAAATCCTTGATAAAAAAAATTAAACCAATAATTAAAATTTAATCAAGAAATTGGCAAGATGAATTCCCCTGTCCCAGCTCCGTAGTTCTCTCTCTCTCTAGTGGATATCCATGTCCCTAACAATCTCAGAGAGAAATTTGAAGAGTTTTCACCGTTGTTCGTTGTAGATAGTATTCCAGAAGATCTAGTCCCTGAACATATGAAACAATACCAAAAAGACACTGGCAGAAAAACTCTAAAAGGTACTAAAAAATTGCTTGGGGTGACTAAGGCGAAGAAGATCTTACTATATACACCCCTACTGAAATGGTATATTAATCATGGTTTAGAGGTAACAGCTGTACACAAGATTTTAAAATATGTACCTGGAAGACCTTTCAAATGGTTCCCAGACGAAGTCAGTAGCGCTAGAAGAGATGGTGATATCGAGGTCATGACCGCAAAGTTACGCAAAGCTGTTAATGAAAACGAGAGAGATGATGTCGACACTATTATGAATGAATTGAAGCAATTCCCTGCTATATCCACCTTGATTGAAGATAACAAAGACCTTCAAGTGTTGATTGAAGACCTACATTCCAAGTATGAAGGTTGCAAAGAACTGGGCGATACTTACAAACTAAAAGGAAATTCATTCTATGGAAAAATGATCGAAGATCTCGAAAGACACACAAAAACAAGATATACTAAAGACGAGGTCGAGGTTGATAAAGCCTTCCGCAGCCCCTTCTTTGAGGATCTGGAAGTAATCAATGAAACATATGAATTAAAAGAACGAAAACGTCAGGTAAACGTAAATCGACCTTATCAGTGTGGTATAGCTGTATATCAACTGGCTAAACTTCGCATGTTGGAGTTTTACCACGACTTCCTTGATAAATATGTCGATCGAAGTAATTTTGAACTAATTCAGATGGACACCGATAGCCTGTACATAGCTCTTTCGGATGAAAATTTTGACAAGATTATAAAACCTAAACTACAAAAAGAATACTTTAGTGGAGGAAAAGAAAAATTTCTATCAACCTCAAAATACCACGACAAGACACCCGGGCTGTTCAAGCTGGAGTTTAAGGGGGTCCGAATGATTGCTCTTGCACCAAAATGTTATTACGCCGAAGACCCGAACGGAAAAACAAAGTTTAGTTGCAAAGGGACCTCCAGAAAGCAAAATGATATGACATGGGATCGATACTACGAAGCTTTGAACGGGGCGAAAGATAAAGTGCAAAATACCGGCTTTAGAGTTAACAATAATCAAATTGTAACATACACTCAAAATAAATTAGGATTGAGCGCCTACTACGATAAACGTATTGTGGCAGACGACGGAATTCACACAGAGCCTTTGTATTAGCTCATCATTTCATCACAGAATTAGGCGGCAGCTCAGTATCGTCTGGTACAACCTGAAGTTCTTCCCTCACAAAACCACGCCTCGGTCCATCTAGTAAATAATACAACACTGGCTGATTAGATGAAACCACACTACGTGATATATCATAAACCTGAATACTCCAAATAGGATCCGTAGCTCGTCTTCGTTCACCACCCTCAAGTTCACCGGGAGTGAGTAAGTATCTAACCCTGACCCCAAGCGGCAGCCTCACCTCATCATGTCCAACAACTCGCTTATATTTTGGAGGATCAATATCAACCTCTTTCAATCTAATGGCTTTTACAGGCTCTTTACCAGTTATTCTCGTTGGTACACTATTTAAAGTTTTCAAAATAGCTGGTAATCGTTTCACCCATACTCTAGATCGATTATCACTAATCATTTCTTGTGCATATTGATGACTAAATAGTTTTTCTGATAATGTTCTATTTGCTCTTTCAACAAATGCTTGAGCTCTATGGTTTCCAGCTTCAGACCGTTGTATGTTTACATTATGTATGTTCATAAGTTTTGTCACATCACCCATAAATTCTCTTCCAGGATCAACAATTAATTTTTTAGGATATTTTAACTTTCTGGAGTAAATATTACTGAAGGCTTTGGATACCTCATGACTTTCTTTTGATGTTAATGGTTCAGCATCTTTGTATCGACTAGCTATATCAATCACAACCAGAGCATATCGATATGTCTTTCTTCCTACTCTATCATGTGGTAAAAATAATAAATCTGCTTGGTGAATCTGATTCGGCTTATCCACAGTCCAGTGCGGTCTAGGAATATATTTTGGAGCTGGTAGATAGATTTGCCACAGCGCCTGTTTCTCAAGCCATTGTTTAGCCTCATCTTCACTGACTTTTGCTTTTTCAGATAATTTTGAAATGGCAGAATACCCTTTCCAATATCCATAAGTTGAATAGTATATTTTTGATAGCACGCTTTCGTTACTCATTTAAAGAATATTCTACCTATCCTTAAAATAAAATATGTCACAAGCTATATCCGAAGAAATTAACCCAAATTCCACTAGACCCACTCGGTTTGAAAGCGGAATCGTCACTGAATAGAATTACACTAAATCCATCATCCGCTAATCCTGAAGAAACACTATATATAAATATTCCACAACTTTCTCAGAATGTAGTGATTGTCCCAGGAAGTGTATCTCTACTATTTGACTTGACTGTTGACGGTCATGTTAACAACACCCTTGTGAATAACGTAGGAAGTAACCTTGTATCCAGACTCAGGGTTCTTTTTGGTGGAGAAACACTACAGGATACTCAAAGATACGATCTCTTTCAAACCTACCATGACTTATACTTAACAGCTGAAGATCGTCAGAATGGAATAAAACAAGGTATTTCTTCTGAAAACATGAGAAAGCTTAGGACAAATGCGGGTGATAAGGTAAAATCAGGAAATGATAAGGAAGTAACTCTTGCAACAATATACAAAACCAAGTACCATATCCCACTCAACCATCCTATTCTAAACAATCATGGGGTTTTCTATCCAAAGGCGTTACCTCATTCACTAATCTTTGAGATTACACTGGCCTCAGTTTCTGATATTGTTGTTTATTCTGACAAGACCAAGACTCCAACTTACAAAATCGAAAACCTCGAGTTGGAATATTCTTGTATCTCAAGTGAATACTTAGCTAGTGAGGCTCAGTCAGCTTATCAAGTTGGTAAAGTATTCTTTTACGAGAATGTACTTCTCCACAAAACTTTTACCATATCCAAACCTAATGACAGTTTCATAAACGAGTACATTAATATACCTAGGAGATCAATGAAAGGTATATTGTGCTTGTTCACAGAGACATACACCGGAGGAACACGAGACTCTGAGAAGTTTGTCAATCCAAATATAACATCAATCGACATTAACGTTGACGGTATGCCAAACCGTATCTACTCCAAGGGAATGAAACCACCAGACTTCTGGGATTCGGTAATGAAACGTTTCGGTAAAGAGGGTGTCAAGCTAAATGATTTTTATTTCGACAAGTTTGCTCTATGGATTGACTTGAGAACTCACCCCGACAATAGTATTCATGGTGGAGGTATGGCTTTGAACAACACACGAGATGGAGTAAAACTTGAAATGAAAAGACAAGTTGGAGGAACAGGAAATATCACCTGTTACATGTTTGTGGTAGCCGACGCGTTGATGGAAATCATGAATTCAAACTTAAGATCAATAATGTATTAGTTAAAAGTATGGAAGAATTACGAGAAAAAGTTCCTTTTCATTGTATTATAACAGGTCCAACAAATTGTGGAAAGACAAAGTACATCACTGATCAGCTAAGAGGACCATTCCGCAAAGTTTTTGAATATATTGTTCTCATATGTCCAACTTATTCTAAAAATAAAACCTATCATAAATTTGCTCACGGAGATAAACGTTTCTTGGTATTATCACCAGATGCTAGTAACAGCGATGAGATTAACGAGTTATTAACTGATTGTCAAACTTTGTTCTCTGGTACAAATACACTAATAATTTTAGACGACTGTGCTGTATCGAAGGAACTAAAGAAACGCTCGAACACGTTTATAGATCTAGCATTCTCTGGAAGACATCATGGATTATCAGTGTGGGTATTAACACAACAATTAACATCCATAGCAAAACCATTCCGTGAAAATGTAGCTTGTGTTGTTACATTCCATAATCCATCACAAAAAGGTATGAAGATGCTTTTCGAAGATTATGGAGGTGATTTAGACTCTGAAACTAGTAAAAAGTTTGTAGAACTACTGAAAACTGAAAAATATTCTAGACTCTGTTTGTGTTTACGTTATCCATTCCAATGTTATTTAGAGATTCCCGCGGTGATTTAAAAGAATCTATGTATTATGACAAAATTAAAAAGATGACAAGCGTTGAAGATTTTATTGAAGAACAGCCAGAGGTTAAAGATGATGATGTTGAAATCAAACAAGAATCACTAGCTATTCTCGCATCTCTTGGAACTACAAAGGAATATTTAGGTGTTGAGATGAGTCTAGGTGATATAAAGAAACTCACAGCAAAAGATGTTGAAAAATATTATAATCGATATCAGGCAGTATTAGGTAAGAAAATTAGTGGTGGATTAGTAGATTCATCTCTTCAATTAGTTTCTCATGTCATTTCTTACATGGTTCCTGTGGATGACATAGAAGCGCTTTGTAAAGACTTGAAGAATGATGAGTTGGTTAATCGTGAACTGACAAACTTTGTAGGTCTCTTAGCATTAAAAGGTGGAAGATTGGTAGCACTTGCCAGCGGACTATTCCAGGTTGCAAAGCACATTAAAATCAACAAAATACAAGAAGTTTCAAGCACAAATACTGAGGATTCTAACAAAACTGAGCAGGTCACTGAGCACAACTGATTTAAAGATTCTTTACTATGGGAAATAAAATAATCATGTCTGATGAAGTTGTTGAACAAATTACAATGGATCCACCTACTACTAAAAATAATAAAGCTGTTAAAGAGAAAGATCCTAAAAAGGTTGCAGCTGGTAAGAAACTAGCAGAATATAACAAAAAAGCTAAAGAAGCGTTAGCTAGGGAAATGAAACGTGAAAAGGAACAAGCGGAGACTAAACAGGAAGAAAATATAAATGAAGAAGAAACCACAAAAGCATGGATTCCAGAGCTATCTTTTACTACTGTGTTATCTATTGTTGGAATAGGGTTTACTGCAGTTGATATGTTTATGAGGTACTACAAAAACAGAAAACCACCAACCCAGCCATCACCCTCAAATATTCCTACCCAACCCACCCAACCACCACCCCAACCAACTCCTAAAATAGTAATGCTCTAAGGAAAGTAGTTTAAAGATTTTATCTAACCACAATAAAAATCATGTCAACTGAAAACAAACTTGTGAAAACTGTTACCGATTCAGCCGTCATTATCGGATTGGCTGCTGGAGTTGGATACGTAGCTAAAAAGGCTATGAAAGAATCATTTATAAACGATCCCTCCTCAAGTATTACAAACTATGCTAAATGGGTCGCTGTATTGTCAGGTAGTATGTACCTCAAAAATTATTTAGAAGATCAAAAGATTTTGCCAACTTAAAGATTTTACATATTGATCAATAAATGGCGGCAATAGCAATGATGATTGGTGGAGCTATTTTGAATGCGACTACCTTCGTTGGTGGCTCATATCTTGCAAAATATCTCTCAGGTGATAACACAGATGCAGAGAGAATACGACACGACAAGGCAATAGAAAAATATCAAAAAGATTATGCTTCATACCAGGAAAAGAGACAGAATCTCATTGATTGGTACTCTCAACAGAATGATGATGAACACCGGGCTTCACAAAATATTTCGAATACCGATGAAGCTTTGAAATTGTATAGTCAGACACATGAACCAAAATTCTCTGATTATTATAGACCTAGTAGCAATCAAAAGATGGGGGAGATGGCATATGTGGGTGGTGGTATGATGGCATTGGGTTATATGGTTAGTAAATTATTTTAGGTAAGTGTGTGACAAGTTTAAAGATTTCTTACAGACAAGTAAAAAATCAAATATGGCGACTACTTATCCTGAAGAAGAGATCGATCCTTTCGGGTTGGGTAGAGAAAACAAACAAGAAGATCCTGATGATTTTGAAAAAAACTCACTACTTGGTAGACAGGTCTCAGCAGACAAAATCCTAAAAACATCCACGACTAAGGGTGCTAGACGTAAATCAGGGTATTATCAATTACCAAGTGAAGATATGGAGATGAATGATATGGAAGAAAACAAATATGAAGTTTGGACTAAGATTGTAGATAAATTCCCAAATGCCAAACCTAAGTTTCTTTTCAAATACGATGAATGGGGTAGAATCGTTGTTAAAATCGCTGGTAAAAATCCAGAAATAAATAAATGGCATCAATTATTCGATGAGTATGGTGATGTGAAAAAAGGATTACCTAAAACAATTACAAAAGATCTAGGACCAAGCGCGGAAGAAATTGTGGAAGCCATTGATGGTGATATAAGTAAAAGAAAAAGGTTCGTTAGTAAATTGAAAGAGAATGTAAGACTCATTCGAAAAAATCCATCAAAAACTCCAGAAGAAGTAAGTCAAATAGATACCGTCGAGGGGAAAATCAGTGATCAAGAGGATGAGATAGCTAATTCAGAACATAATAAAGAGAGAATACAGGAACGAATGTCATTGCGAGATCGTGTGAAATACATCTTCAAAAAGTATGGTTTTACAGTCTTTGCTGTGATGAGTGCCGTTGGTGTGGTCATTGGTGTTATCATTTCTAATCTTTCTAAAGGTCTAACCAAATTGGGTAAAGCATCCTTGTTTAAGAATTCCACAAACTAAAAATCCAGTCAACCACTTTACTTTATGGCTTTTAGATGAAAATGGAAGAAAGCCTGACTTAAATAACGAACCTGTTCGAATTCATTTAAAGATTTCCTGTTGATCAGTAAAATATGGATGACTACAATAGAATTTATCCACAATTACCTATGAATGGGGATCCAATTAATTTCAGGCTTCAAAAATCGTGTGAAGCACTACAAAATCTCGAGAATGAAATGAGGCATTATGAGAATGTTAGGAAAAAATATAATCGAGTGAGGGCTATATTTACAAAAATCAGTGTTGGTAGTGGGGTGGTTTCAGTTATCCTATCTGCAAGTGGACTGGGAACCTCTCTTACTGGTTTTGGTGCTGTTGTTGGCATCCCATTAGGAGTCGTCGGAGGTATATGTGGGGGAATATCAGTTGGATGTGGTGTGGCTTCCAAAAGACTTTCACATAAAGTTGGTAAACATGAACAGACTGTTTCTATAGCAAAAGCAAAAGTAAACACCATTCATGACTTGGTTTCAAAGGCACTGAAAGATAACGCTATCTCTGACCAAGAATTTTCTCTAATTTTAGCAGAGGTGGATAAGTTTGAAAAACTAAAACTCGAAATCCGCCAAAAAACCCGGAAAGATACAGAAAAAAACTTAAATATGAATCAGATAAGGACAGAGGTTCGTGCAGAAATATTAAAGGATCTAACCGGTCCCGTACGTTGAAATTTTCATTTGAGAAAACGCCTGTAGGATGGAATTATGAGATTGGTCTTAGAAAAGAACGGTGTTGATTTAAAAAAATATTATTATCAACATAAATAATAAGATGGGCTTACTTAATGATTTCAGAAATAGATATCCAAAGGCTGATCACGGTCAATTCGAAGTTGTAGCTGATCCGTATGGTGGATACATTAGGTGGAAAGTCAATGGTACAACAATCATGTCTTATGATGACCCCACTGGAAAAACATGGACTGATGACCTATCACCCCGTTTGAAAAGACTTTTATGGAAAGATTTAGGATTAGATGATGATGCATTGAGTTCATTCCCCAAGAGTTTAACTATGACTAATCGATCTTACCCAATACCTGCCATTGATTTTGATGACTTTACAAGTAACATAACAAAAATGCTAACCTCACTGGATATATACGTGTCCAATACGAAAAAGTTCACTGCTAAGATGCGTAATGTTTTCACCTCTCAAGTTGTGACTTTCAAGTTTGGAAAACAGAGTAGAAAATGGTTGAATGCTCCTGATATGAATTATTGGCCTCAACAACTTAACTTTGCAGTTTGGTGTGCGACATCTGGTTGTGGTATAAGTCCTTTTGAGAGCCTCAACTATCCCAAAGTCGTGAGTAGCTTCATTAAATTTCATGTGTATTTCACCATAAGACGAATACTGTATGAATTGAGTCTTCCCCTACCTGATGAGCAACCTTTTGTAATAAACAACAACCCTTACAACAAAGTCGCATATCAACGATTGTGTGCTGAATTTGGAATTGGTAATAATTCTGATTTTAGATGGAAAGGTGGTAGAAACGGAGGATTGGGTGATATATTTATTGATTATGGTGCTGGATACAATGGAAGAGGTGGAGGAAATCAAAATGTTCATATTGTAAGGAATTACGATGATGAAGCTGATCAGTGGCCTGGTGAAGGTGGTAAATTTGCTGATGAAGGAGGTAAGAAGGAAAAGGGTGACCTCATCTCATTCATCCGTAATGATGACTTTGCTGATTACAAATATGCTTGGTTCATTCCAACTAGTGGTCATGGACTCACTAAAGCTGGACTTGGTAGATTGAATCGATCTGCTGAAGCTTTTGTTTACTGTATATTGGGAGCGCAAGTCAACACTAGAAACTCGATTTACGGTAATGGTGGTGGAGCGATCGAGACTCAACAAGAATTCTTAGCCCTGTTTGAGAGTAGTGTTATCGAGAATGATATTTCTAGTTCGATCCAAAGGTATCAATTAGCTGTACAGGAAGCGAAATTACGTCTTGATTTAGCTATTGCTCCTGGTGTATGGCTAATGCCTAGTAATATGATAATCAATACAGAGAGTGTGACTGGTTTTAATAACAAACTTATGAAAGCTAGTAGCGATATGAATTTTGGCGTGAATAATTCCCTAAACACTGAAGCAAAACAGGTTGGAATAAGTCATAACATGGGATCTTCAAAGGTAAAGTTACCGCATAGAACTGAGACGAAACCAAAACCCTCAATGAAAACAGACTCAACTCAAACATACTCAATGCAACCAGACTCAACACAACATGAAAAGAATATATTAGCATTTATAGTTGTAGCTAGTGGATTAGCGTGGTATCTATTTCGGTAGATGACTGGTTTTTTCAGCTTACGCGTAAGTCGTTTTTTATCACAGGTTGAATAATATACAAATTATTGTTATGTAACACTGACTTGTGTTATATAACTTAATGTTTTTGTTTTGTATCTTGTGTTTTGTGACATTTTTTACATTGCGCCTTCTGTCTGTTGTGTTCACATATTTGAGATCCTCCACAATCCTTACAAAACCATCTTTGTTTTCCATGAATACATATTCCTTTCCCGTTGCATTCTTTACATTGATCTTTCCTTCGATTATGAGAGCATATTCGAGATCCCATACAATCCTTACAATAATATTTATACTTTCCATGACTACAGTAATACTTATTAGTTTTTGTTTTATCAATCTTAGGTAACGGTTCATTTTTGGGGATATTAGTTCTGAGGTCTGTCACATTACCCAACGCTTCGATAAGTTGAGGTCTACTCAATTCATAATATCTTGGAATACCCTGCTCTTTGGCGAGTTTTTTCAATTGTTTGACTGATTTCTCGTCCATTTATTGATATTTATTTTATCTTTTTAAACCAATAATTAATTTTTTTAAAAAATTCAAGTTTTTATTTGGTGATACTTTATTAACTAAGAAATTAATTGATAAAATCCCTGATAAATCTCTGATAAAATCCTTGATATCAAAATTAATTTCTTGGTAAAATCTCTGATAAATCTCTGATAAAATAAAATCCTGGTATAATTACCATAAATTAACAGAGAATTACTAGAAATCGGTCGATAATACCTCCAATACACCACCAAGGGTAGATTTATTTCAAAATTTATTTCGCTTTAAGTCTTCTTTTAAACTAGTTATTGTAAAACAAAATAGGTAAAGACGCACGAGAGCTTTTAAAGCACACAAGGTGGGAGCTTGTTCCAGTTTCTGTGGCTTAAAGCACCTGGGAGTATTATTACTCCTCCCTGGATGGGACGCAAGTTGAACGCAGGGTTACCCCTAGCTTTTTTTCACCGATACCCACTTATACACCTGGGTGGGGAGAGGCAGTGTGAGAATAAGTTTCTTCTCTAAGGAGACAACACAGTGTTATCAGTCCAACTAGAGTCCAGGACTTGAACTCCGGAGCCTTTACTCGGAAATCCGACAATCTATGGCTAACCACTACATTACCGTGACTCCAATAGGACGCTACTGTATAAAGACTATTAGAATATAGACTTAGATATGATGCTACTCACTATTTCCTTTGAGTTTTTCTTCGTTGCATTTTGTCTCATTGCTAAGAGCAAACCTGTCAAAAGTGATCTTCCTGAAGGATCCTAATGGTTGGCGGTATTCTTTAACAGATTCATCGCCAGATCTGAAGTAAGAAGCCATCCCATGACGAATTCGTAGGTGAATGACGGCAGGGACAGTGTTTGATTGGTTTTCACTTCCAGTTAACTCGATGTACATCTAATCAAGAAAACAGACCCAAATTATGGATTCCACCTTGGCCAATCTAGACTGCTGTGATTTTTCGATTTTTCAACCCACACATCCAGCTTTAAGGATTTTTATCACGCTATTAGCTAGCCTGGAGAAATTAAATCTGGGATTTTCATCAACAGTTAACAAACTTTTCAAGTACTCCAGATCAAAACGTGTACGTGTTGCCGTCTCTAAGCGTGGGAAGACTACTTTGTCCATCAGTAGCGAAATGACGATTTATTCTATATGAACAGTAAGGAGGAGTTTTCTTTCACAGCTCTTTCTTTCTACGGTATATTAGGAACTCACAAAATGACTAGCTGCCAGTTGGTTTGAACATTGCATCGGTATCGCAAGGCCATGGGTTCAAATTCCGTTCAAGCCTGAATTTTCTCCAGGTCTTCAGTATCTTTGCAACTGTCGTTCACGTAACTGAGATTATCTTTCACTTATTTAATGTTTCCTCTGCAGTCTACATATATGAAATTTTGATACATTCACATTGTAATCTCACAGTTGTACCTTAGTAAGTCGAATATTGTAACAGTTGTACCTTAGAAAGTCGAATATTGTAACTGTTGTACCTTAGTAAGTCGAATATTGTAACATGAGATACAGCTTTGGTCGATTTTGATGCTGAAGTTTGTATTTCCTAGTTGCTGAAGAGATTGAAACATCTGCAAGATAAAAAGATTATAAGACGTGTAAAACACTTTGCACTTTTATGAATTTGCTAATGTAAGAGGATTGTGAAGTTGTTAATGTATGTGCATTGTGGTCTAACTTTTGTTTGCTGCAAAACTAATAATCCGCCCATGCGCACTTCTGTCGAGTTGACAGCTCAACTTCCTAAACTATGAACTCCATTTAAGGATTGTTTGCTTGAGCAGCAAAAGAGAAGTGGAAACACACAAAGCTAGAGGGTTTTTTTATTTAAATAAACTTTTGAGCCCGGCTTTGCAGTTGAGTTCCTTCTTTAACATCGGCATAGCGGCGTAGCTTGGATTTTTCAAAGGGGGGTCACTCTGCGTCACACCCAGGGTACCTTCCAGATTCTCATGTTGACATCCACCCTGTTGTTTAAAAGAAGTGACTTTTCGGACGAGCAGTAAGCGAGGGGGGTAGGGAGAAGCCTACAAAATAGCTTTAGGATGAATTTTGAGTAACAAAGATGTACGCCGTTAACTTAAGAGGAAATTACCTCAGTTGGGGTCAAAGGCATCCCCCAGCTTACCCCTCTGGGGCAGACAATCGGTGATCCACTCACCCTGATGGAAAACCGCTGAATATTTGGTTCCAGTCCTTGCTCAGTTATAAACTTGTCATAAAGAATCACTTACGAGGTTGTTGTTTTGGTCGTCAAAGCTCCACTTTTGAATGGCAGTTGTATAAACATTCCTGGTAAAGCATCTGACTGCTTTAGCTTCCAATGTCTGCACTTCTCTTAGAACGTTTGTGAGGAGCATGACTCCCCGCAGGCGCCCTGTCCCTTGCGCACTCTCACTGGCAATTCGCTTAAAGTTAGCATATGGTTCGTTCCCACTCCAGAGCGTCCTAAACTTGAAAGCTTTGTGAAGCTCAAAGATTCTCTTTAAGAACATGTCCTCAAGTCTTCTGTACGTGCCGAGAAGATTTTCCAGAAAGTTGAGCTGAAGACTTTCTGTGAGTGGAGAAGCTGTAATAGCACACACACAAAAGAAAACAAACTGAGGGAATCTTTTCACAAGAAGGCATAAAACGTAAGTGATACATCAGTATGGAAATATATGTCGAACTAAGGCAGATTCCTTAGTATTCAAATTTTATCTCGTGCTACTGTGGCAAGCTCATGAAGTTGCTTTCGGCTGTGAATTGAACACCACTCTATTATCTTGCCGCTTTCAATAGAGAATAATACATGGGCGCGGCGAGATATGAAATTTCTCCTTAAGTTCAAATCGATATCCGACAAGTGAGCTCAGCGAACGAGTGAGATTTCGATTTGAGCTCGAGAAGAGAAATTCCATCTCTCCAAAGCGTCTATGTTATGTTCTGTTTCTTATATAAACAAGACGATCTAAGATCGTGAGTCGGGCAACAGGTAGACGTACTGTTATGAGTGTTGACCACTTATGGTTCGGAATGGTCCAAAAAAGAAATGCTAAGGGTACCAAGGTCCAGGTTTCAAACGTGGCATTTTTGTTATCGTTTCATCGCGAGGCACCTTGTCTTAATCAGCACATGCTCTTCTGTAACTCTATCCACATTTTCTCTCCACTGGTAACTCGCTTGATTTCTGATTTGATTCTAGTGAGACATTCGCTAAATCCTTTGATTCTTTTGCTATTTTCAGTTCGCGGAACGACCCGTTTCGAAATATACGCTCATTACACATGCCATCTTTTAGAGTGGGTCTACCGCGAACGGTTTGTG
Source organism: Ricordea florida (assembly GCA_949710005.1). NCBI lineage: Eukaryota > Metazoa > Cnidaria > Anthozoa > Corallimorpharia > Ricordeidae > Ricordea > Ricordea florida. The sequence continues at coordinate 2,812,705 of OX453273.1, read as the reverse complement.
GGTCTGTATGTTTGAGTGTAGAAAAGATGACACCATTTGTTTTCAACATATTCGCCATCGACTTTGACATCGCAGAAAGAAGTTTGCGCCCGTATTACGTGTCTGCGGTATTCCCCATTGCACGTGACTGCGATTTGCGATGAAACTCGAGGGTAAACCTATAGTCGGTTGCCCGACTAATAAACACCGGATTTGTACATTTTTACATGTTTTTGGGCGACTTCTATGATCACCCACCCACTCCTCCCCAGTTAGGGTTTTGAAGGTTTTAAAATTTGTTTACGTCACCCGTCAGTTACGTCATTCCATAAAGGTACACCCCCTCCTAAGAAAAATCCTAGATCCGCCGCTGGCCTTCTACCTGTTGGTTTCCCGATCTCAGCTATAGTCTTTTGCGTCTGATTGAATAGGGTAATATCAAAATTAAATCCTCCCATTTCGTTGTCCAGGTCGAGAACCTTGCCAATAAGGTCTGCACGTGTTGCCCCCGCGATAAAATACGTCTCCATATTTTGCTTGAACCTTGACACGTCACGTGGTCTGGAAGCTTCCTCTAACATACAAACCATCTGTTCCACTAGCCCCTCCCTGTTCATCTCAAGATTCGCCTGTTGTAGAAAAAGCAATAGATGTGATTGATAAAAGAGATGACACTCAGGGTACACCACTATCATAAATTCTTCAACCTCTTCTTATGTTTTAACACCAACAAGACGCTTGAGGAGCGTTCACTCGGGCTTCTTGTTGAACGTTTTACTTGAATATTTACCACGCCTAAAATGTGTACGCAACTACATGCCGGATCCGTGTGGGCAATTTTCGTTACCGGTCACTCCAGTACCACTTTCTGACGATTATTTGTGCCACCAGTCAGTTCAATTACTCGAATGAAAATCATTATTTTATTGGCGTGTGTACAGCCGCTCACACAAATCACGAGCACAGTCATAATATACATACATTGCAGAACGAGATCTGAATTGTAGTACTTTTATTGACATTGGAACATCATTATGTTCATGTACATTAGTCATACTGACAACGTTTTGTAGAAGATCACAGTCGTCAAGAGTATTCTTCATGTCTTTATTCTATCAAGCACATGCAATTCCGGGAAAAAGAGCAAACCAACATTTACGATCGCTTTACAAGTATTGAGCCCAATAAAAACCAATAACAGAAACAGGATATTTAACGGAAGAACTAAGCTTAGATATTTAACCCTACTATTCAAGTTGTTTCTGTCAGTATCCTTGTCCAATTCGCTGCTGTTAGCGCCAGCTTCGAATTTGTGTTCTCCAACATTCCTAAATTTTTCAGCAAGTGATGTGTTCGTCTCAGTGTCATAGTTTGTTGTTCAATCGGCTATCACAGTTTTGGCAGCTAACATATGGCTCATTTGTTATCTCGTAGAACTAGTATGAACTCTGCACGTTGGTCTAGCCTTCAAGCTAGTATTCGTGGATCGACAGCCCATTTCGACAACGCTAGACATCATTTAGTGTGGGCCTATCACGGACGGCGTGTGCGTTTGTATTTTTGCAAAACGGTCTTCACAAAAACGGCCATTCGGTAAATCATGTTGTTTACGTAAAGCGAGCACATGAATTCGCCTTCTCATCCCCAGTTTCCGCAGTCCACGCAAGGAACGCCTGGGACCATGACCCCCCTTTTGGGGTAGTCCTTTTGGGGTAGGTACTTCATATATGATTCCTATAGTCCTACCTTTTGGGGTAGGTACTTCATATATGATTCCTATAGTGTACCGATATATAGATTCATATACTGCACTCTTTAGTACTTGCGTACTTGAGTGTCTTGGCTTACTTCAGTAATTTGGCGTACTTGAGATACTTTGCCTACCTCAGTAACTTGGCGTACTTGAGGTACTTTGCCTACTTCAGTAACTTGGCGTGCTTGAGGTACTTTGCTTCCTTCAGTAACTTGGCTTGCTTGAGGTACTTTGCTTCCTTCAGTAACTTGGCTTGCTTGAGGTACTTTGCCTACTTCAGTACCTTGGCGTGCTTGAGGTACTTTGCCTACTTCAGTAACTTGGCGTGCTTGAGGTACTTTGCCTACTTCAGTAACTAGCCGTACTTGAGTGTCTTGGCCTACTTCAGTAACTTGGCGTACTTGAGTGTCTTGGCCTACTTCAGTAACTTGGCGTGCCTGAGGTACTTTGCTTACTTCAGTAACTTGGCGTGCTTGAGTGTCTTGGCCTACTTTAGTTACTTGGCGTACTTGGCGTACTTGAGTGTCTTGGCCTACTTTAGTTACTTGGCGTACTTGAGTGTCTTGGCCTACTTTAGTTACTTGGCGTACGTGAGTGTCTTGGCCTACTTTAGTTACTTGGCGTACTTGAGTGTCTTGGCCTACTTTAGTTACTTGGCGTACTTGAGTGTCTTGGCCTACTTCACTAACTTGGGAAGACACTCAAGTACTCCAAGTTACTGAAGTAGGCAAAGTACCTCAAGTACGCCAAGTTATTGAAGTAGGCCAAGACACTCAAGTACGCCAAGTTACTGAAGTAGGCAAAGTACCTCAAGCACGGCAAGTTACTAAAGTAAGCAAAGTACCTCAAGCACGCCAAGTTACTGAAGTACGCAAAGTACCTCAAGTATGCCAAGTTACTGAAGTAGGCCAAGACACTCAAGTACGCCAAGTTACTGAAGTAGGCAAAGTACCTCAAGTACGCCAAGTTACTGAAGTAGGCAAAGTACCTCAAGCACGCCAAGTTACTGAAGTAGGCAAAGTACCTCAAGTATGCCAAGTTGCTGAAGTAGGCCAAGACACTCAAGTACGGCTAGTTACTGAAGTAGGCAAAGTACCTCAAGTACGCCAAGTTACTGAAGTAGGCCAAGACACTCAAGTACGCCAAGTTACTGAAGTAGGCAAAGTACCTCAAGCACGCCAAGTTACTGAAGTAGGCAAAGTACCTCAAGTATGCCAAGTTGCTGAAGTAGGCCAAGACACTCAAGTACGCCAAGTTACTGAAGTAGGCAAAGTACCTCAAGCACGCCAAGTTACTGAAGTAGGCAAAGTACCTCAAGTACGCCAAGTTACTGAAGTAAGCAAAGTACCTCAAGTACGCCAAGGTACTGAAGTAGGCAAAATACCTCAAGTACGCCAAGTTACTGAAGTAGGCAAAGTACCTCAAGCACGCCAAGTTACTGAAGTAGGCAAAGTACCTCAAGCACGCCAAATTACTGAAGTAAGCCAAGACCGCTCAAGTAAGGCAAGTTACTGAAGTAGGCAAAGTACCTCAAGTACGCCAAGTTACTGAAGTAGGCAAAGTACCTCAAGCACGCCAAGTTACTGAAGTAGGCAAAGTATCTCAAGTACGCCAAGTTACTGAAGTAGGCAAAGTACCTCAAGCACGCCAAGTTACTGAAGTAAGCCAAGACACTCAAGTACGCAAGTACTAAAGAGTGCAGCATATGAATCTATATATCGGTACACTATAGGAATCATATATGAAGTACCTACCTCCAAAAGGCGACCAAACCGCTAGCATTTTACGACTCGGGCTCTCCTACGGAAGCCCGAGTAATAAACCTCATAGTCATAGTGCAGAATACTAGTTATATTGGAAAGCCATAGGTCATCTCAGGGGGTGGGGGGTGGTAGTGGCTGCGCAGCCCTACACCCCTCCCCTAGATCCGCCTCTTTCATTCTGGATTAGTATATACTAACTCAGCAACCTTGACAGATTGAGCAATCTGATTGGCTCACATCTGGCTGCTGGCCTTAATAATAATGTTAATAATTAATCCTTATGAAATCTGTCAATTTGTAGTGTTGTTGTGTAAATCTATTGTCTTTTAACACAGTAGGTGTGTCCTTGTATTTGCCTTGCCCCGCCTCGATTAGCTTTTTAAGCTATTTGCGGGGTAAGCCATCCATTAGCTATCCTATTTCGCTAAATAAAATTGTTGTTGTTGTTGTTGTATTCAATGCTATTCACCTCCTAGATAGTAAATAGTTCAGAGGATTTAAATTCATCATTTTGATCATAATTATATCGTTTCTTGACTTTATTCGACAAACTTAACCATCTATCATTGTTATAATAATAATAATGAACTTTATTTTTGGACACTGTAAAGCACAAATGATCATATTAAATTAAATCATATCAAATGGAGTGGGGAAAACCGGAGTACCTGGAGAAAAACCTATGGAGCAGATTAGGGAAAAACAAACTCAGCCCACATATCATATGTTATCAACATCTGTCATCAGTTTCTATTATTATAATCGTCGTCATCATTATTATCATTATCATTATTATAATTTATGTTGTTGTTGTCATTAAGTGAAATGCTTTGGAATATTTTGCAGTCCCAGCGCTATTTTTTTACACATTACTATTTAGGAAATCTAACAAAAGTTTTCGCGGACTACACGTGATAAGAGAAATTTTGTACCTCCAAGTGACCATGCAATTTTATTTTTAACACATAGTGGTAATGTGCACATGGTGGCACCATATCGGTACCGTGATCTCGTCAATGATATCACTTTTATCAACACGTGTGACATTATTTTTATCAACACATGTGTGACATCATTTTTGTCAACACGCGTGATATCATTTTTATCGACACGTGTGATATTATTTTGATTAACACATGGGTGATATCATTCTTATCGACTTGTTACCACTCGGTATCGCACGAAATTTTAAATAATATACTTAAAATTATTTCACAGATATCCTACCTTCATAATCTCAGGTATAGCACTAACATTAACCTGGTCAAAATCCAATTCACTGGAATCATTTAGAGGATTGTAGTTTTGCCCAAATGTTACACTGCACGAAAAAATGGATTTACAACAACTGCAAAATCAATGCAAATATGAAGTAAATACCACATTTGAACAGATTTGTTTATATTTGCCCCGAGGCAAATTCCATCGTTGGATAATATTTGCACGCGAAGCAAAGATGGTAAATACCGCATTTACTCAATCTTTACAGTCCAAAGCAAATGGGAAGAAAAACTGCACATTTGCATCAGATTTAACATGAACTAAAAATGTGGTAAATAGATAAATCTGCTGCACCGAAACATGAATTTACAATTGTAGCAAACATTCCGCTGCACGTCGTTTTGATTACATTTACCCACAATGCAAACCCCAGTTTTGCATCACATTTGTAAGTAAAGCATAGGCGGTCAACACTTTGTATTTACCAAGTAGCAAATACTACGCAAACGTTATATTTGCACAGAAATTACATTTGAAGCAAAGATGGTGAAAAATATCGTTCACTACGTATTTGCGTGGAGTGGCAAATGTGACGAAAAAATCCACAGTTACAGGGGCAGTAAATGCTAGTAAAAAGCGTAAATTTATTGCCTGAAAGGATGAATTTACAGGGATGGCAAATACGATTTTTGCTTCGCTTTGATCCAGTCAAAATTCTTGCTCACCATTAATTTGCACGGGAAGCAAAATACTAAATTTACTTCTTCTTCACAAATCCAGTACAAAATACGTCGTGCACGAGAGTACTTGCCGCGAATCCTTGTTGTCGCAAAGAAATGTAGAAATATACGTTTAAGTCGATTTTCTCAATGAGGATAAAATTTTAGAAAGTTAGCGTTTGCCTTGACACTAGCAGAAACCAAACGTTCATTCAAGCCAATTTTCTCTGTCGTTAAGTTTACCATTTACTCCCTGTTTTATTGTACGTTGTCCCAAATCGATTACTACATAATGGAGCAAAGATACCAAACCGGGACTGTATGTTCAGCACTATGCACATATTTTATTCAAAAGACAAATTGATATTGTCACAAGATAAGCAGCAAATGACCTTTTAAATAAATAAAAGATCGATATTGCCACATGGCATGATAAAACATTATTAAAAAAAAAAATTGGAAACAGTGCTTAGCCAACTTCCTATAATTGCACAAGCATCCACATAATCTGATTATTATGCATAAACTCATGGGAATTCCTCTACAAAAGCAATCAAATTCTCGA
>OX453273.1:2544205-2799205 GCA_949710005.1 Ricordea florida | reverse complement strand
CACATTTTCTGGAGATAAATATGGTTCAAGCCTCTCACGAGGAGACAGATCATCATATATTCTTGCAAGGTGGTGTGCTCTTGGAGGAAAAATTGACACCAGTGGAAGTGATCTTAGGCCTGGAATCATTCAGTTTTTCATGGAACAGACAATCAAAGTCAATAGACAGCCTCTTCCGTGCATACTTGCTTTTGTGCGCTGGTTTCAATCACATCCTTCTCGGTACTCCTTAGGTGCTCCAGTGGAGGTGTGGTGCAAGGATCTCTTTGAATTGGAAGGTGAGGCTACTTTCATTCCTGTTAAGAGAGTACATGGAAGGTTTGTGCCAGTATTTAGTGTTATTCAACGGGAGCATGTGTTAGTAGTTTGTCCTCTCCCACTCAAACTACACTGTTAAGGTTTTTAATCTGTTAAATGTTGGACTCTGCAATGAGTTACACTATTACATAATTTGAATTTAAAAAAAAAATATTAAACAGAGTAATTGAAAAGTCTCCTTTGAACGAAGACTGTGTTTCTATTTTGTGGCTAAATTTCATATCTGGAAAAGGACTCCACTTTTCAAACCATTATGAATAAACTTTTTATGATTAATGTATTTTTAACTTTAGTTCCTATGACTCAGTGACAATCAAAGATCGGAGTCATAACCAGAGTCATACATTTTGTAAGACTCGATCTGGTGAAAAAACAATCCATTCAAAGGCATTGCGATGAGTTTAATTCTGCCTCTGCTTGCAATTGGGTTTTCACTAGTTGGCAATTGATGGAGTCATAAGTGGAATTAGAACACGGTTTTCACACTTCTGATTAAGACACTGACTGTGACTCTGTTGTTAGTGAAAAACAGCTTTAAGGGTAACAATATTTTGAAATAGTTGGTCATTTCAGGAAGGATAGTTTATAGTTGCCTGGCCTGTTTACATTCATTCATAATTATTAGTATGGTGAAAAAAAGGCCACAATATGGTCTTTGCATAACTGTGATCACATGATCAACCTTTGGTAAACACGAAAACAGTTCTTCGTAAAAGAATTTGTTAGCACAAGCTCAAAGTTAGAAGTATTTGTATGAGAAAAACAACTTTTGCCACTAAGTCACTCTTGCATGGTTTTTGATACAAATCCTTGTAAGTTCTAAAATGTTTAAACTGTCGTTAAATATTTTCCTTCCCCATTTAAGGACTCAAATTGCCTGTTATGACTTAAAAGGATATTTGAGCCCTGTAATGCTTTTGGTATTATTTCATGACAGTTTTGAAAATTTCGAAATTACAGAATTCTTATGTAAAACCATGCACATGTGACTGGATGGTAAAGTTGTTTTTCTCATACAATGCTTCCAACTTTTGGTGGCCATTGCATGAATTATTGCTTCTTTTGAGGGATAGGGCTGAAAATTTTCAGGTTGCCTAATCTTAATATGCTCTTTCAGCTTTTGCTATGCTTTCGTGATTACCAAAAGTTGATCACATGATCAAGACATGAGAAGAGCCTCTTAAATGGAACCGCAATAATGATTGCCTATGGCCAGTGTAAATGATGAGCACATTTAAAGCACAACAAAGCTGATTTTATACTGCATATTGCACACTTAAAGGAAATTCCAAAATAAACTTATTGTATTTTGAAATTTATTATTTTAAAAAAGGGCATGATTTAATTCTCAAGTGTTAATAGTTAATATTAAGCAGTTACTGAATGAATGAGTTGTCTTATTGCTGTTTTTGCTATGTTTTTAACTATTACTTTGCCTAGTTCCAGCTGTAGTTATTACTCTGGAAACGGGTGAAGTGTCGGCCATTTTTGTTTTCACAACCAAAGCAACTCAACCTTGTCCCCAGGTCTTCTCAGTTAACTGTTCATTAACCTGTAGGCTACATTTTTGACGTCATTTCTCATTAAACACAAACGTTTTTCCAAATTTGGTCATCAGTAACTGGTTATGGTGAATTAAACATGTGCTTTTAGCCAATCAGAATTGGGGAAATATTTTGAGTGAATAATAATATGTTTACAGTAGTCTATACATGTGTATTTATTGTTATGATCATGATCTGGTGATAATAAATTCAAGCTATTCAACAGAAACTGAATGCAGTGATTTCTTGTTTCCTTATGTGAATGGGGTTGCAGACCAGGGGCGAGAAGGTAGCCGTGGTGTGTGTTGGAGGGGGGGGGGGTGTGATGTTGCCAAATTGTGGGTTTGGAACGATTTTCAGTTCTTGAAACCTACCTTGCATCTATCTTACTCAAATCCAATTAGGTGATCTTGGCAAAAAAATATCCTGCTCATAGTAATCTACTTTCAGTCAAGAATGAAATAAACCCACATACATTTTAACTGAAAAATGTACCCGTGCATTGTGGATGGGTGCCAGAACAATGCTCCAGTTGCCTCTGATAAAGGACTTGAGCAGACGGAGGAGAAGTGAATGATATCTCCTTTATACACAATCAAAGGATCTGCTTAGGGGTACCATTTTTCAGGCTTCAGGTATTTGAAAGGGCTGGAATTCAATTTTTTGAAGTATTTTGTAAGGCCCAGGGTTTGGAAACTAGTTATTTTTTGTTTGGTTAAAGGGCTAACAGGATCAAATAAATTTATTAAAATTACATCAGGAGTCACCCTACCCTTGGAATATTTTCTTATAACTTGATTATTAATGCACAGGTTTGACATAAAGCCTATGCATAATCTTTTTCAGACCAGTTTTAGTGCACACAATTTCTTCTATCATGTAAAAATCTATGCAAAAGTTAATATAAATTAAAGAACACATCCTTGCTCCTTGAAATGTGTAAGAGCTACTGTATTACAGAGTAAAATATGTCAAATGTTGGAATTGTTGGACAAATTAAGTCGTTGATGAACGATTGCATTCCCTAAAAGGTATCAATTAATCCAACCAAGCCAAAGTTTCACCCGTTATGGAGATTTCGCGTGTCATAAATGAAATAATTATCTAATTGAGCATCATTGCTGACCCAATTTTACGCGGGAAAAGGCTCTGAGGCGGGAAATATCGACGGCAGCAATAAGCAGCGTATAAATATTATGAAGACAAACCAGCCATTTTCTTGGAGAAAGAATACCCATAAAGAAAGAGCAGCAATGCAGAACGAAAGAAGAAAGCGAAAGAGAAAGGCTAGAGCGGCGAACAAAGAAGATAAAAGAAGAAAAGCTTTGTTAGCCCTTGAAGATGAACGAGCGATGACCTTAGCGAAGAATGAAAGATTGCTCCATCTTGCGAGGAAGTATTACGCTAAATGGCATGCTCTACATCTTCGTGAAAGGGTAGGAACGTCATTTGTTTACACCATGTTTACAATGAAATGGGTGCGTCAGCAAAATTAAGGGTAAGATTTCCGCACAGGTCCCTACTTCATTATGCATTCCGTAACTGTATTATTTCGTTCTTCGAACACAAGAAATATTTGCACGTGCATTACACCAGACAAGAAAGCTTCAGCATGCATAATGAAGTAGGGACCTGTGCGGAAATCATTCCAAATTAAGCAATTAAGAAATGTAAGGGCTACTGAGAAGCAATAAAATTTCATAATTGGCAAGAATGGTATTAATTTTTTTCAGACTAGCAAAATGGATAAATCAAACGCTATGGAGAATGAGAAACAGGCACATAAAGATGCCTCAGTTTCTGCAGATCAACTGGTGTCACATGTAAAGAGAAGTCATCTCAGTCATGTGAAAGATCCAAGTGGTTCTACTGACCAACCTCTGTTACTGGGATGTGGTGTCTTTGGACGTTGCTATAAAATGTATTACAGAGGGATTTCAGTTGCTGTTAAACAATTTAACACACACCTGTTATCAGAGTCCAATGTTATCAAAGAAGCATCACTGATGAAACAGTTGGATCACCCATGTTTTCCCTACGTTTATGGTATTTGTGTACAAAGGAAACCTTTCCTGTTAGTACTCCAGTTTTGCAATGTGGAAGGCAAAGCATAAACTCTTCACAGGACTTTACACAGCCATACCTTGGTTTTAAAAAATCAAGAGTGGTTTCATGTTATTTTGCAACTTCTAGAAGCACTCAAAGTGTTGCACAACTCTGGACTGATTCATCAGGATATAAAAGGTGATAACATCTTGCTTACATACAAAAATACACTGTTTGTGCCAGTAATCATTGATTTTGGAAAGTGCATTAGAAAACAGGAAGCCAGTAGAAAAGTTTTGTCCAAACAAGAACAAGAAACATACAAACAGAAGTACACACATGTTGCCCCTGAAGTTGTTGCAGGAACTCACCCTCCATCCTATGCAAGTGATGTATATGCCCTTGGCCGTCTGTTAAGGCAGATTGCAACCAAGATTGGTAGCAAGCCACTTCTCTCCCTTAGTGAATGCAGCCTAAAGAATGACCCAAATGCTAGGGCTTCTTTGGATCACCTATTGGTCAGTGTCAAGTCTCTGTCATCATGATTAGGTTCTTGATATTAAATAGAGAGGAGAAGTCGTTATGTCAAATTTCTTGATGACAACAAAGTGAAAAGGTCACTTAAAAAGTGAATTCACACTGTTTCAAACTTATCGATCTTATTCAGTTTCTTTTAGTTTGTAAAATTGTGGAGAAATTATTTTCTGAGGTTGAATCCAAAAGGACCATATCTGACTTTAGAAAAAGAAAAAGAAAATTCTTGTGCTGTGTTCACCAACTCCATAAACCAGTGACGTGAAATTAGGAAGTTTCTAGTTGCAGACTTGCAACGATGGATAAGAAATGTACAAAAAAACGTGATGCACATGCAAAGTTGTTGTTTTGCTAACATAAATAGAGGATATTACATGGCCGCGCAGAGATAAGACATTTCTCTTCAACTGTTGAACAAGAAGAGAAATTTTGTATCTCCAAGCAGCCATGTAATGTCCTATTTATTATGTAAACACCAATGAAATACCAAGCCATTTCACTTTAACAGTTTTGTGAAAGGCCCAATTTATTATCAAGCCATAGCAAAGGTGATATTTTCACATGTGAAGATAACATGTTATTTTCACCTGTGAAGATATCAAGTTTTTGCAAGAAAGCTCACCTAGTATTTCATTGGTGTTTATATAATAAACTGATTTCTTTTCTGCCGTTCGTTGCCATCGCTGTGGTTGTTGCTTAAGCTTCCCACTGTTGTGATCCAGAAATGTTGCTACCATGGTAAAGTGACATCATACTCCTTCTCTCTATTGGTTGTCATACCACCACTAACTAAAACTTTATATCACACTGTCAAGGACACTGTGGCAGGGCTACAAACCCTTTAAGCCCCAAGAATCACCCAAAACAGTTTTCCCCTCACAACATCATTACTTCATTAAAGGAAAGATTATGACAACAAAATAAACACCACAAGGAGAAGGGTTTCATCTTTCAACAAATTAATTCTCTCAACTAATGCGTGGAGATTATTAGGGAAATTTTGTCTTTGAATATTGGGGCTTAAAGGGTAAAAGTGTTTTAATGATTTTAATATTGAGACCTTTATTTTAAAAAAATAGCTTTCTAATAAAATTACTGATAAGTTACTGAAGTTTTGCTTTAGCTTGACTGAAAGCCAAGTCCACTCTGTCCGATCTTAGGTTATTTTTCTTCTGTTTTTAAAATGACCTGGCTATAAATTTAAATTTATAAGGTGGATTTGACTATTGTATGACATATTTTACTGCACAAGTAAGGATTTCACATTCTGTAGGAGAATTGTTATTTACTTCAGGCTCAACTGAAAGCCAAAACCACTGTTTCTGGTCATACTAGCAGGGTTTCTTTTTTCAAATGACCTCCTTTGCGAGCTTGGAACTACAGAAAAGTGATGGTGAAATATTTACCTTTAATTCAGTTTTCCTTACATAGTAGGTGGAAGCTTGTAGTTGCCCAGATGTTTTCATCTTAAGGCAGCGCACCGGAAACGGAACAGGACAGATGTTTCATCTGTTAAGTTAGCGGAAGCTTCCCTTGTAAGGTAAATTCAATGATTGGCGGAGGTAGTAATTTTTCCAGACTCACTGTATGAAATCATCATGATTAGAAAGGTAAATACCAAAGGCTAAACTCAACATTGGTCAATCACTTAAATTTCACAAGTGTGTGTTGACTGCAGAGTAGGTGGAAGCTTGTAGTTGCCCAGATGTTTTCATCTTTAGGCAGCGCACCGGAAACGGGACAGGACAGATGTTTCATCTGTTAAGTTAGCCGAAGCAAACTTTGTAGTGAATACAAATAATGGGCGACAAGTTTTGGTCATGGACCATGTTATTTCTGCAGTAAATACCATTCCCGTGTAGGTCATTTGAAAGAGAAGCTCTGGATCCCAAAAGACATGATGCAGAGTGGATCTGGTTCTTTTGCTTTTAATCACTGCTGAACGTCACTTTACTTATTTAAAATGGCAGTGAAATGAGGTGTCAAGACCTGATGGTGAATCCCTGGTGTATCAGCACTCACAAAGTAGATAACGTTTTTGTATTGGGATCAGTTTTGGTCCAGACTGGAAGACTTCTAACAAAGGATTTAGCATGTTGTGCTCTTATGATTTTCTTTCTTCTTTTGAGATTTTGGCCATGGCAACAGTAGCACTACATGAACACTGTAGTTATCATTTTTTAATAACTGAGTTAATAAACTCTTCCAATTTGCAGTGTTTTTGCATAAAGGCTCTATGCCAGGTACCACACAGAAAGCACACAATAGGTAATGGGCAAAACTCTGGTGGCAGGGAAGCACTTAAATCTAGGGGTAAGGGGACCAGGAGAGAAGCCCTCCTGGGGGGAGACAAGATTGAGTGGTACCGGGGGAAGCCACCCTAGACAGGAGTCCTGGTAGTCTCTGGGGGTGAGGCCCATATACCCCAGTCACTAGGAACTAAGGGGAACCAGGAGCGGTGGCCATTCTGGGTGGAGTACAGATCAGGTGTGACCGGGGGTCCACACCCTGGAGTGGACATTTTTCCAGACCTGTCTCCAAGGGCTAAGCCTTACTGTGGGGTAAAGTGCAGCTAGGGGTTACACTTCCCTGCCACTACTTTTATTGGGAAGCAAGACAGTAGTTTCACATCCCAGGAACTTAATGAAGGAATAAGACCTAGTCCAGTATAACACCATAATATAAATGATTAATCTTCAACATACATTTAGATGTAGAAGAATAAAATAATGATCTGCTTGAAATACATTCTGGTCATGCTAAACATATAGTGAACATAATTGATAATCGAAAGAGCTAAACAAAGGTTCCAGTCAGAACAAAAGGTGGGTGGGAGGGAAAAACGCTGTTGTGAATGAACCGAAGGCCTAAGAGAACTGACTGGGAAAGGACAGTGTACGGCAAATAGAGGAGCTCATGTGCATGATGAGCATGTGGTAATATGAATGGTACCTTAGTCCAGTCTAGTAAATATATCATGCTAAGTCACAGTGGACTTTGCCAAAGGAGAAGGCTACATTGTAATCAAACAACTAGTTACTGTTCATTGTTCTTTCGTGTACTTTGAGCTAGTACCTACCATTACTTAGTACAAAAGCTAATTCAAATCTTGAATTTTGTGTGACAAGAACAGAGACATGACTGTTGCTAGTACGTCAATAAGTGTTGTTTCATAGGGCATAATTCTCAAGTTTCTTAAGATCATTTTTACCTTAAACTTGAATTTATCTTTATTTTTTACTAATTCGTTGAAATTTAGTAAAACTTTGTTATCTTGCTGACGTGCTTTCTACGTTTTGGAAAGAAAAATTGTTTGAATGGCTTACCCAATGTCACTCTTTTTTAGTGTAATGCAGTGTTTTATAAAGAAAATACAAAACAAGACTAATAAATGCGAGTGGAAAAATTTGGTGGTGACATTGCTCAAACCGATTTTTTAAAAACCGTCAACTAGTCGATCTGTACTCTGATTGATTGTATTTTCTATCACATGGTATAATTGAACTGATGTAAAATAGTGTTAATTCCAAATTCTCTTTGAAATAAAGTTTATGCTTTCAGGGGGGATCTTTATCCACCCCATGACTTGTGTTCATTATACACACTTTAGATTACCCTTCTTTCCTTTCTTATTGCCTTTGCAATTCCTCAGTTCATGGTCAAAATTTGTTAAGGGGTTACTTTTCCTTTAAAGTGGACTGATGCTCTGTCGGTTGCGGAGTGGAAGTTGGAAAATTGTTTAGTCAACTAGGTTGACATTGTCACGTCAAAAAGATGGCGTTTCGAACGTTCATTCCTCATCATAACGAATACTATCAGTATACCGAAAGCAAATGTGCAAAAACACTCGCAAATCTGGTTATTTGGAAGTAATGCAAACTTTGTCCAAAAGTAAATATTTGCACATGTTACATGAGTAAAACGTACGCTAAAGTTTTTGGATGTAGTTTGGGTAAACGTTGGAAAACAGTGATGCATACATATAAATTTGCAACATGTTTGCTTAGATTTTTGCAGAAAGCAAACATTATTTTTCCACAGAGAACAAATCTGGAGTGAATGTACACCGGATTTGTTGATTTGCGGAGGTATCAAATACGAAGCAAATATAAAGTAGATTTCAGGTTTACGTCGTATTTGCACGTAATTTCAACAGAATAAACATCTGTGTTTGCATCATAATTACTTCTGGTGAAAATTTTGGTCAAATTTAGAGGGCTAAATTTGCATCATATTTACTTCTGTTGCAAACCTGTTTAAATCCATTTTTTCGTGCAGTGTTAACCACGATCTAAGATGGTCCAGATTATCCTGTAGGGTCCCCATGGGACACAATTTACCCGATAAGGACTTAGCAATACCAACAGCGTCTCCGATAGCACCAAAAGGATTCTTGCTCAATGCATTGCCAACAAATCCACAAACTCCTTGAGCTATAACCAATGCATCATCTCCGTTAAACTTAGAAACCTCATATACTCCAGGGAGCATGCCCTCCATGTTCTTCAATAAGTTGTTCATCTGTATCTCCAGTTGACGAATTCCCTAAATTGAATGGAATTAAGTCTTTTTATTGTTATTTGCTATGTTACTATGTTATTTACCGGGCGGAAAGTCCGTATGGGAAAAAACTGTGCCCTTGGTCTTGAGTAGTAGTCCTCAAGACCAAGGGCACAGCTTTTTTCCGACCTAGCCCGGTAAATAGCTTATTATTATTATTTTTTTTTTTTTGGATGTCTTCTTTTTAAAGTAAGAAAACAGATAGAAATTGCTATAGCGGGGAAAAAATCCGGCCCGAGGGCCGTATCGTAAAAAGCTTGATCGGTAATGCGCACGTGATTAGCCGATCAAATTCGAGGATTTAGAATTCTGGCCCTCTCAGATGATTGAGAAAAAAAATAAGAGGATTTATTATAAGGCTGGTTCCGCGCGCGGGCAAGCTGAGTTCTGATTGGTTACCCGAGCGGGCAACATGGGCTTGTATTGCCTGCTCGGGATTGCCTGCTTTTTCCTGCGAAACAAAACAAAGTGTATAAAGCCGGCTTTCACACTTTGTTACTTCTGGGCAGCCCTTCTGTTTCAAGAAAAAGGGCCGTTATCCGCTAGTTTTTTAGCCTCTAAAACAGTGGAGTCCTAAAACACAACAACTGTACACCTCGAACACATTCAAAACAAGGATATTCTCACACATATGTACTGGTCATCTAATGAAACCAGCCACTGAGTGCGCGCCAAGGGAAACCTCCAACCGTACAAAATTGACATAATCTTTCTACTGTAAAATGACGTCATGGGAGTGTTAATGGAAACCAACTCGCATACTATCAAGAATTCCACAATCTGATTGGCTAACGTTCTTAGCATTTATTCTGTAATAGGTAACCGCGCTTGGAAGAAGACAATGTATCCAGGTTAAAAATCATTAAATATTGGTACAAATTTAACGGGAGAATGTTAGTTGGGTTTTGTTGCGTTCTTGGGTTCGGGTTGAACTATTTGAACTAGGGAGGCTCGTTATCTCACTAGAGGCTTAATTAGTTCTGATTGTTATATGGCTACAATAGTACGCGCGCTCTGATAGGCTGCTAAGAGGGCAAAATTTTCTTGTAATGACCCAGCAAAATTTTTCAAAACATGTCTTTTTTTTGTTAACTTTGACAAAAGTTGTCTCATTTTCAAAGAAACTGTTTCTTATGTCGCCTCTGGCTTCGATTGAATGGTCAGGTGTGTTTCGATTCAGTAAACATGACCTTGATTAATCTCTTGCGAGCGCAAGGGGATATTAAAAACTTTTCAGGTTTTCTTTCTTCCAGTGCTAAAAAGGCCATGTAATAAATAATTTATTAACCTCGTCCGTTCGGTCATTACAGGGAAATCTCGGTCCGAGATTTCCCTGTACCGATTATTTACAATCTACATAAGATGGATGTCGCCTGGTCACTTAACTATGGTGTCAGGGGGCCACTTTATTACTCATTAACCTAAGAAACTTAAGTTTTTCCAGTGAAAAGTAGAATAACGTTCTCGTTTTCTATGCCGAGATGGTTAACTCGTAGAGGAATCAAACTCGCAGTCTAGTAATTAGAACTGGTTCAGAGTTGTCTAGTGCGGATTTCGAGTGCAAAATGTTATGAAGGTAAGTACCTTTACATAAAGCCTTTTTTCGCTCTTAGCGATTAGTCGCGCTTCTACCAATCTATCTCTCTCTGCCTTCACTTGTGTTCTTGCCACCAACGACATCTTCTCGACCACCTATATATTTGACAAAATATCAAGACATATTTCTAGGTGAATATCATGACAAATTTGCCTTCTTTGTCTTTTGTTGTTCCAAGGTCAGACGGACAGCTTACAGTAATCATACGCCTTTATAGTTATGGTCAAGAGTGACTGAAAATTTTGGGTTTACGTAGAACATTTTCTACATGTACAAGGATTTCATTGTTTTCAAATCATGACATTAATTGCCGAGTGGAAATTTGTTTTACTTTTCGGCAGTGGTTGTGAGTGGACACTTGTGTATCTTTGAGGGGTTGGAGGAGGTATGGGACTGACTGACTGACTGTGCCCGAGGTCTTGAATACGGTCTTGAGTACAACTACTCAAGACCAAGGGCCCAGTTTTTTTCGTATACGGACCAACCTAGTCCGGTAAATAACTTATTTATTTTTTGTAACATTAATATTTTTAGCAGTGGGGAAAAATCCGGCTCGTGGGCCGTATCGTAAAAAGCTTGACTGGTTACGCGCGCGTGATTAGCCAATTAGATTCGAGGATTTAAAAAAAAATATGTATATCAGGTATATGTATATCAGGCGAATTCTGGGTTCTGACTGGTTACCCGATCGGGCAAGATTGGTCTATCTTACCCTCTCGGAATTTCCCGCGTTTTTCCTTGAAAAAGCAAAATGTCCATACTATAAATCCTTTACTGACCAAGCTTGTTTGGTCAAGATGGCTGGATGTTCCTTTTTGCGATTTACCGAGACGTACTAGTCGCGGTCAATAAAAACGCATAAAAGAACAGGCTGGTCAATAAGCCACGTATATAATGTGTGTATTTATGTCTTCTCTTTTGTACCTTTACAACACAAACCTTTTGGAATTGTTCGTTTCTCTCAATGGTGGACTGCATATCATTGTACGCGTCTTCGTAAGTGCCAGTTGCCACTTTGATATCCTCCACTTGCATTTTAAGGGCTTCCCATTTGATTCGTGGGTAGAAATACTCAATATTTCCAAAGAAATCGTAGCCAGTTACATTGAAGAAACCAAGCCTCCTCTTCACCGCTAATTAATAACCAACATAATTTACGCAAAAAAAGCAATTCAGTTAAAACAACAGAGTACCATCAACTTAGCCTTAACTCAGGACCTCCTGATATGAGGTCCAACATGTTAGCCACTCTTCTACCACACTTCCACAACAAGCCACAATAGAAAAACTTATACGTAAATTCCGAACGAGATATATTCATATATTAATTAAGATAAGTCAGACAGTTGCATCTTGGTGTTAAAGTGCATCTACCCACGACATTAAGGTAGATATCCTGTTTACACCTTTGATGAGGATGTTAAATGCTTAGATAGTAGTTGCACTGGCCCAGGGTAAATTGTATAACCAGGTAGGAGCTGTACAGGCCCCGAATTCATCCCGGCCCCGAAATGATCCCCATTTCTTTTGGTGCCGATCCCGGAATGATCCCCAGTAATCCTAGGAATGGCAACTGAATCCGAGGATTATGGAATGCCCAAAATTCAGGGCAGGGATCATTTCAGGGTCTGTGCAGGAGCTCTGTTTCAGTAAAATTCTTGATAATCCTTCCTAAGTAATAGAAGGCCTTCTAAATAAATTCCGAAAAAAGCGCGTTTTACAGAGGGCAGTTTGTCATTTGGCCACGCGTATTGATAATAATTCCCAACAAAGAGATAATTATTAGTGACATTGTATTTTTCTCATCATTGTCACCTTTTGCTTTCATTCGTAATATACTTATACATTTTTTCCTACATTTTTTCATCATGAATAAATTCTAGTATATATGCATAACTGTATGTATGTGTGTATGTATGTACATGTAATGTTATAACTGATCTAGTAATATTACCTTGTTTGATTTGTAAGCTATCGTTTCTTACATCTGTGATGTTTTTTATAAACCTCAAGGCCTCTAGTCCCAGTGTACTATCACCTCCTAGTAACCAGTCCTCAGCGCGTCTTTTTATGACTAGAAGAAGCTCTGTCGGATAGCTTGCCTTACTTGTGTTATCCAACACTCCAGTTTTGGAAGCAGCTGCGTCGACAGTGCCTTGGCTTCCAGAAGCGCTACTTGCTGTTCATACAGAAGAAATGTACAGAAATGTTTTAGCCTTACAACAAAATTCCCAACTAATTCTAATATAGCATGCGCACCTTGGAAATACTTTTCGCAGCACTGTATAATTGAGATGTTCGTTGCTTTACTGGTGTGTTCATAACATTTCATGATCGTCTGTGAAAGGTGAAGGCATTTTATGGAACGCTACCGAACAGTACTGTACTGTGGTACTGTTTGTTTTACTATACAGTGTGGTTCTAACTTTTTCATCTGTGGATCAAACCATGCAGTGTGACCATTCTTTGTAAAGCTACTGAACAGTACTGTACTGTGGTACTGTTTGTTTTACTATACAGTGTGGTTCTAACTTTTTCATCTGTGGATCAAACCATGCAGTGTGACCATTCTTTGTAAAGCTACTGAACAGTACCGTGCTGTAGTACTGTTTTCTTTTGCTATACAGTGTGGTTGCATTTTCTTATCCATGGGTGACAAACTATCAGGGTACTATAATATAGTTGAAGCATCTGGTTTCTAAGAAATAGATTGCCGCTAATCTAGGATTAAGCAGTAACTAAAGCTTAAACTAGGAACAGCGTTTATCGGCTTTCTAGCCTTGTAACCCGGCCTAGGTGCTTACTTGTTCCAGGCTCCCCATTATCTCCACGCGGTCCATCTGGGGCATAGTCGCCTACACCATTTTCTTTACAGCCACTTGAGTAATTGATAGTGCCTCTTGACCACTTTTTACAGTTTACCCCTCTTCCTCCTTTCCATCCAGCGCCACCTACCAATTAAAAACAGGAAGAACCACAAAGTGGAAAAAGCTCGATAACACGAAAACTGACCCGTTAAAGTAGTTAGCAGTATAATAATATATACTTAATACTAAACCTATTCTATATTAAATTGATTTTAGTACAAAGGACAACATACTCTGATATTTTTCTTCGCGAGAACGCTCGGGAAATCTCCCGCTGGCTAACATGAGATTACTCCCTGTTTCAAAAGTAAGCGCACAATGAAAGTATGACACATTCCCTGTCTGAACCAGCATGCAAAACGAACCGTCTCTAAAATAAAACGTAATAAATTGTGAACTGGTAAAGTTTCGCCCACTCAGATAGCCTATCACGGGACCCAATTTGCTTCTTACTTGGTCTGCCCTCCAAACACGGAGCGATTAAGATCGTTGCGTTTATTGTGTAAAGGGAATGCTGGGTTTTCCAAGGAAAATTATTTTTATACTTAAGTGTGCCAATGTATGCAATATTGTGGCTGAAAGCATGCATTAACAAAGAGCTTTATCTTAGCTTGCGATACTCATTTTATGCTAGATCGTAAGTCTAGTGAGAGTGTGTCAGGGCTAAAATGCTTAACTCATTCAGTTGTTGATACTATATCCTTAACGTGGGCACCACTGAGTTAACCCCATCTCTTCCTGTGATTTTTAACCAAGCGATTAGAAATGGAGAATGGCTAGCAAAGCCAGTACAAAAGAAGGACGATAAACAAAGGGATATAGATTATAGACCAATCACGGTGCTGCCATGCGTGGATAAAGTTTATGAAGTTTTTATAAAGTTTATATAGTATTATAAAGTTTATCAAGTATTATAAAGTTTATAAAGTATTATAAAGTTTATAAAGTATTATAAAGTTTATCAAGTATAAAGTTTATGAAGTGCTATAAAGTTTATAAAGTATTATAAAGTTTATACAGTATTATAAAGTTTATTAAGTATTATAACGTTTATCAAGTATTACAAATTTTACAAAGAATTATAAAGTTTATGAAGTATTTTAAAGTTTATGAAGTATTATAAAGTTTATGAAGTATTATAAAGTTTATGAAGTATTGTCGGGGCAACAAGTCAGTAAGTTCATGGATGACACACTTAGTGGTGCTATCACTGCCTTTGGTGCAAAGAATAGCTGTAGGACCATGCTGGTAAGGCTGACCGAAACGTGGAGAGCAGAATTGGACAGCAAGAAAGTTGTCAATGCAATGTCATCAGATATGAGGAAGGCTTTTGACTCTCTTAGTCCTCCGTTGCTCACCAATACACTTAAGGCCAACAAATTCTTTGAAAAAGCTATACAGCTGATAAGATCATATTCAGTTTCAGGGGAAGAGAGAATAGAGTGAGGATAGCTTCTGTAGCAAGTGACTGGGTGGTGGTGAAGAAAGGATGTCCACAGGGAAGTTCGTTTGGAGCACGTTTGTGGAATATTTTCCAGAATGATATGCCTAACATAATATCAGATGCCAACGTTTCGATGTATGCGTATGACCAAGGAACCAAAGAAAATGGTATTAAGATAATCTTCTAAAAGTCAATTGTGATAGATATTAAGCTATGATTTTGGGAAATTCAAAGAGAGAAAGGAACGTTGATCTGGATATATGTGGCAAAAACGTGGAACAGATACAATTCATTAAGATCTTGATGATAATCTAAACTTCAGAGATCACAAACGCTTTGTGTGTAAGAACGTAGGGGGATGATCGCAATATTGTCATCTTATCCCAGTCAATACCAAGTTAGTTTTGTACAAATCGGCTATCATGCCACACCTTACCTATTGCCACCTGATGTGTCATTTTTGTACGGCATCTGATAGTCGTAATTTCGAGCGTTTACAAGAAAGAGCCTTGGATTAGTGTACTAGAAGTAATAGATCATTAAAAGTACGTTCTTAAACACTATCACACCCAAAATCCATGTATAGTAGTAATTCTCCTTTGTGAGTGTTATATACTTTCCTACATGTCACTTTGGAGAATTTGGTAGTAGATCAAGTCAATATCCTCAGGTTTATAATTTTCTTGATTCTCGCAACCTGTTTGCTTAACAATGTATTGGTATTGTAAGGGGAAGTTACTTATTGATCAGTTCTGGAAGTGACAGGTTTAAAATCCGATACTCCATAAGCCGGCTACTGCTGAACTTGTTTTTTTTCCGTAAATCAGTTTGAGGCCAGCAGCTTCTGTTCTCACAACTACAGAGTTATCACGGGAAAGTTAAAATAAGTGCGCAGTACTTTCCATTCAACAAAAATTCCAGGCTGATCTTTCAAAATTTCCATGGGCCGAATGAAACTTAGTCTCCTTCGCAGCCGTTCTTAGTCTCGTCACGCAACGCTCTTTCCCTAAGAACGGCTTGGGGATGCCAACGCCTGCAGTGATCTTGTGTAGATCTTAATATCCTGTTTCAGTCGTCGTTTATAAAATCGTCCAAATTAATTTGGACGTCCAACTACTACTAAACTATAGAATCTGCAACGTTTTTGATTCACATGTGTTCTATTTATCCGCATTAATATTATTGTCACTTTTGATTATCGTGTGCCGCCTAACATGTACAGCAGATGCATAGGTTGCTTTGTTCGAAAATCTACATAGCCAATTTCTGTTTGTATGAGAAAGCAGAAATAAAATATGTTTGTACATTTCAAGCTCTTCTTCTATTTGTCGTCTAATCGGCCAAGTTGTCAACAATATGTTCTTACGTACGTTATCCAAGTCCAAAGATAAGCATTGCCTTCTACAGCCTTCCTCAAAACAGATACTTGTACTAACCTCTGATTACTTCTAGTACTAAACGTATAAAACTGCATCGTTTTTGGATCACATGTGTTCGATCATCGAAGTCAAAATCTAATATTAGAAAATATAGTTGAACCGAGAGACGAATAACCTGAATAACCATGTTAAAGCGATGCGTCAGTGCATTCCCTCTTTGATCTTCGGGCCGTTGTCTATTATTCGTAAGATTCGATCCCCTTGGGATGAACTGGTAACAACACGAACAACCAGTCCTAGGAACCAATCCTCCCCCAGAGATTCGCGTCTATACCACATACAGACATACAGACATACAAACATACAGACATACATACACACACACATACAAACATACATACCAAGAGAAAATGAGGGACCTTCATTTTCTCTTGTACATACATGATCACAAATATTTCAAATTCGCCTGAACTTGTTTGCGGATATTTCCAATGTTAATGAGGAAAATACTAATCGTTAGAGATATAACCTCAGAAATGCAGATTTTGTTTTACCCCGTTTTATAACTGTTGCTTGTGGAAAACATTCTCTCAGGTTTCTCGGACCACATTTAAGCAAGGCGGAGAGAAATGTTGGACCTTTGGCAGCATTTAGGACAATGATGTTTAAATAGGACGAAGCATCGATTGTTGAAGGATGGTGTGAAAACAGCGCTTATGTTTAGGGTGACTGGTAGTGTGTTGTAACCTACGCTTATTAATTTATTTTAATTAACAAGTTTGGTAAATGTACTTGTTTAGGTTCCAAGCTCATATATGTGTTTAGTTTTAATGAATATAAAAATAAATATAGTAATAAGTTATAAAGCACTAAGTTTAAAAGAAGCATAAAAGCGTACTTAATTTGAATAGTGAATATCCGGCTTTTATATATGTGTTTTATGGCAGTTAAGCATAATTAGTTTTAAATGTGCCCCCAATTTAGTACCAGGAGGCCCTAGAACGTTTAGACACTTCAATAAAGGCTATGTATGTGTGTGCATTCGATCTCTATAATAATTTTTCGCCCTCTAACCGTCGCTACGTACGCAATTCAGTTGTCCAATATTGTTACCTATTCCCCCTTGTCCATTTCTTGCAGCTGCAGCCCCAGTTCCTCCACAAGAAATAAGTTGCACTTGTCCTTTGAGAATACGATAATAAAAATGAATCGTTCCTCCGTTTCCGCCATTTCCTAAGAATAAGCGCATACATTCTCTGTCATATTTGCATAGTCGGTGCAAATCTTTCTCCGGTTCTTTAATCACAATTTGAAAATATTTAGGGAACTTTCATTTTTTACGAGAGAGGAGTGGGGGCTGGTGAGATTCGGGAAGCACATTTAAAAATTGCATGACCCCCTCAGCTTGCTTGTTTGTTTTTCACATGACCCCCCTTGAAGCAGTAATTTTTTTGGATGAACCCCCACAAAAAAATAGAATAAATAAAAATAAACGCCTTCCAATATTTAATATTTTTTAATATTCTCTGATATTTATCCCTACTTCACGTGATTGTGTCAATTTCGGATTAAGACATTATGGCATAAAGTATTGCACGTGACCCCCATTTTTCCTTTATTGGGGTGGATGTCCCCCCTCAAAAGTCGTTTTTTTAGCACGTCTCCCCCCCAAATCCCACCAGTCTTCTCTCCCTCGTAAGACATTAACATTCCCTTAATTTTGTGAAAGAAGTTGTCAAAAAAAGAAACAGAAAAGGCTTATTAACCAGGCCTTCCTGCGTTTCCTCCTCTTCCTCCCGTGACTCCCCTCCGTCCAGTTGTACCAGCAACATTATGACAGCGGCGATAGGACTGACTCGTACAGTATGAACGGGTTTTGTCTGCCTCCTGGGATCATTGAAAATAAAGAATGAAAGAAGTCTAAAATATCAGATATGGCCAAAAAAAAAACACACATTGTAACCAGGTGGATAATCAGACATCAGACATGGTTTTAGTTTTTTTATAGACCATCCACTTCGTATTTGGATACGGCTGAAAATGGATGGTGGATGGTCTACTAGAACACTTGCATTCCATTGAGCCGTCCATCCAATTCACGATTAAGCGCAAACAAAACAGAACATTAGCTTTTCTGGATTGAACTGTCAGTAGAACCTCCCACGGGCGCTTAGAGACTAGTGTTTCTCGTAAACTGTCGCACACTGATACCGCGCCCTACACCAGATATGGTTGCAATCGTAATGGCGACAGTAGGTGTAACAACAATATTGGTAATAACAGAAGGTATCTTTCTATTAGTATGTGCCCTATGACTGGTCAATTAAGCCGGTCACAACTAAGGGACGGACCATTAGAAAAGTGATGGGGGGGGGGGGGTTGGGAATTTTCAGCTTGCACGAATTTTTTTTTCGCTCACTGCTTGTGCAGGAATTTTTTTTCAGGTGAACCCCTCTGCACGAATTTTTTTTTACTACGTGTGAAAAAGTCACAATTGGACCTTCCTTCTGCATGAATTTTTTTTTACCTTCTTCTTTGCATGAATTTTTTTTTCTTGGCATTTTCCCTTGCATGAATTTATTTTTGTTTTTTTCCCCACCCCCCCCCCCCCCCATCACTTTTCTAATGGTCCGTCCCTAACTGAAAGTAACGAATGTACTCAGGAACCAGGAGCCAATGGGCTCCTGCAGGAACCTATTACTAGGAGAATTCTTGTAGGTTGGGTGGTGTCCCACCATATTAACAAATGAGGCTATTTCTAGGACTCATATTTCACGCGAAACTCCCTTCCAGTCAAAAAGACTGAGAAACCTCGGAGGCAACTCCAAAAGGTTCATGTGGTAAAACTAACCTCATAAAACAATAATATGCTTAGTAAGGATGTTATGTGGCGCAGTTTGATTGCTCCGATGTAAGAGTTCTTTTGTTTAATTGCTGCGAAACTGCCCTCCTATTCTACTTATGTAGGCTAACATGGAAGGGATGGATTCTCAATTTATCCATATGGTTAGCCTTACTCTTGATTGACTGTCCGGTCCTTGGGCGCCATTGCCGCCGTCCTGTCCTTTGTGTCCATTTCCTCCATGAGTTATCACGTATGTTGAACCACGAATTGTGTCGGCATATATCTTGACTAAAAGTTGAAGGCGCAAAGAACGTTACTGAAGCCTGGTTCAGACGCTGCGCTTTTCATGTGCCAAACCTAACTCAGTGATGAGGTAAGTATGACAAAATAGCAACGTCAAGAGCCCGGTTCAAACGTGGAGCTTTACATGAGCCGAATCTAATGCAAATGAGGGAAAACAATAAATCTTTCTCATTTACATGTGAAGTTTGACGTTTGAACCGGGCCTAAGTCAATTCGGTTCGGAAGTTTTAATTTGGTGCAGTGACAATGTTCTTGTTTTATCTTCCGACCGGACTGAAGCGGCAGGTGGGCAAACCTTTCTATGAATGAAACCTACTGATTGACCTCACATCTATTCAATAACGCTTATTTACGTCACTTGAATCCCTACCTACAGGACCACTGACACCATTTCTGCCGTGCTCGCCATCTCGTCCTGCAACTATTCGCACCGTGTAAACTTGGTCCCAGTCCGGTGCCGACACATTTAACCGGCTGTCTGAAGTCGAAACTATTTCCCTGGTGAACAGATTTAATTCACTGATTCCGTGGAGTGTAATAGTTCCCTGACAAGACAGAGAAAACAATCGTTTTTAAATAATAACGTAACGACTCATATTTAAGCAATGGTCAATGCTTAGCGTGTATATATCTAGTTCTGGATGCACGCGGATAGTTAGGAGAGCACGAAACGGGCGTAAGAGTCGAGGCGAAGCCGAGACCGACTCTTACGCCCGCACAGTGCTCTCTCAACTATCCAAGTGCACCCAGAACTAAATATATGCACAACTAGAGCATTGACCATTGATTTTATAACATAGCTACAACTGTTGCACACGCTATAAAACTTAATTTTCGACTGATAAAGATAACGATTCTCCTCAGTTTGCGCGCATGCTTTAAATCATCAATCAAGTAAACCGCTGTGGAAAAAGGGCTCAAAGGAATCAAACTAAGACGGATTAATGCTCCATATTTGTAGCAATTGGAAGTACAAATGATCTGTTAAGCTTTGGTAATATTTTACCATTCAGCTAAAACTGGAATTCAGCTTCAAAATCTGGCATTAAGTTTGATCAATATAGGTAAGAATCACTTTGCGGAATGCATCCAAATTTGAACGCTCCGAATTGTGCCATTCATTAATTTGAAGCCCAACCGCTTCTCGTCACGGGACGTTTCGATCTACAAGTGCATTGTATTATGGACCGGCAGCTGCTGAGAGTTGAATTAATGGCTCAAAACTGAGGTGGTTTTATAGTGCGGAAGACTGCTCCACGCTTCGCACAGAACTTCGCTGCAGTACTGAAAGTAACTAAACGACCGAAGGAAGAGTATTAGAAAGACGTAATACTCGTTTCTGTTCTGTGAAGTCGCCATTATATGAGGTTTTGGATTTTGTCACTGTACTACAGAATCATGTTTATGGTTCGTACTGATTAGAATGACTAATGTATTGGTACAACAACTGTGCTTGGCTTTCCTAATTTCTTCCATCGTGCTGTCGTCCGAGCTTGTTTACACCAAGTGGTTAGTTGTCGTACCATACAGTGTTCTTCGTTTGGCGTTTGGGTTTGGCGTTTCTTACACCAGGTTAATATTTCACAGAAACAAGGTAACTTAAAATGTTTTTTTTTTCTTAAACTGTTTCAAGGACACTAAATTTAGCAACGCTGCAACAAAAATATTCGTCGACAATTTCATCGTGCATACTAGAGCTAGAAAACTGTGGTTTTGAAAAACGTGGATTTCAAGAATTTTTACGAAAATAGTCAACAAAAGCAACAAAATTTTTATGAAAGCTTGAAATAAACAGATTTGTAGTCTTCTTTGTCCGTTCTCACTGTTGATCTTAGAGACGTTTTTTGTAAATTTTTCGACAAATTTGGAAACCGAGTCTTAGAGGGTGTTTCGTATTTGTGACTCCGACTTTTTATCATATATTCTCCTCTTTCGTTGTCATCTTCGCAAATATGTATGCTCGCAAAATTGGAATTTCATGCAAAGTTTGGAAACTAGTCTTCGAGCTCGGCAAAAGTTGTTATTGTTTTGAAAAATGAAAGTATTTTCTGCAAAAAGGCCGAAATGTTTTTGCCAGATGCCAACGAGTCATAGCGTGCACCATCACAATGCAATATCCAGATCTTACACATGACTAGCCAGCCAATCAGAGCACGCGTAAGAACGTAGCTATGTTATAATGTAAGATCCTAAAGGCGCATTTTGGTGCTATTGCTAAAGATCACATCTGAACGCACAAAATTCTGGGATGGTACGCGTTTCTTACAATGTTACGTTTCCTTGGTTTTTCCACCAATATTGCAACTAGCCATTAAAACACTGAGTCAAGGGCTGCTGGTTGTAGAAGAATGCAATTAAAGGCATTAAAGATCTGAGTAGTATCCCAGACTTGAAGGCATATAGAACTGTAAAACCTTACCACCTGACGTTAAATGCGTACTAAAAAAATATTGGTTGATCAGTGTAGGGTAAACAGATTTTTGTCCAACTTGCATAGTACAAGAATACTACACTGCGAAATTAACATGTACCTCCAAATACAAAGTGTCTGCGTAAACATCCAGCTTGATTGGGTCGATTTCTCTCCTTTTCGGTTGAAAGTTGACTTCAAATCGAAGCTCCAGCTGTTCCTTTAAATACTTCAGGTAAATTTTCCTACCAAGGGCACGATAATGACCTAAACGGCATGTCAGAACTTTAACAGTACTCAATGGGTGATCCTTTTGACCTTTATTGACATACAGCCTAACTGAGCCAGTTTTACAACAACCAAGAATTGGATATTGATAATAATAATAATAATAATAATATTAACAATAAATAATACTTATTAACCGAGAGTCAGGCCATTACAGGGAAATCTCGGACCGAGGCCTTGGTGTATTTGGCCGAGCGATAACGAGATCAATACGTCAAGGCCGAGGTCTGAGATTCCCTTGTAATGACCTCATTCTCGGTTAATAAGTTATTAATTGTATGGCCTTTTTATCACTGTTAAAAAAAACGGAAGTTTTGTCTATATTAAACATATTTTTTTTAATTTTTCATAATACCCGGTCATTACAAGAAACTTTTACCCGCTCAGCACCCAATCAGAGCGCGCGTACTATTGTAGCCATATAATAATGGATACCTGTTACTAACCTAGTTTGAGGTCTGTACTGTATATTACGGACTGGGTTTTTGTCTCCTCCTGACATAAATCGAGCGGAAAATAAAGGATCCGTAACTTTAAGTACGGACTGAGAAAAAGAAAAGGTTTGTAAGATATTTATTACATCTCTTCTTTGAACTCACAAAAAAAATTCAAATTTAGCGGGTCATGCTAGACAGTACGGCCCGCAAAATTGATCGATTGCAGCGCGCGTACTAACTGAGAGATATAATGATATGTGGTATTAGAAACCCATCAGACTTGAAACGTGTAACTGCCGTTCACAGCTTGTCTAATTTCAATGTTTCCCAAGTATTTGGAAACTGCATGCCCCAGTCTTTGAGCTTGTTGGCACTGATTGGTTCATTTGTTTTCTCTTGCTTTCCAAATATGGTACTTGGTAGATTGAATGTGGACAAGCTGTGGCTGGAGACGCTAAAAGGCAATTACCCGTTTCAAGTCTTACGGGTTTCTGGCGGTATAGCACAACATCATTACAAAGAGAAACAAAACGTGTTTTGACATCATAGCTTAGCTAGTTGTTGGCCTCCACTTTGAGGCGGGCACATGACCCAACCAGAATTGAATAAAATTCCGTTCATTACCAAGAATAGTTATTAGAATACACCTTGTTCCAAAATGGCGGCCAATTTATTATTCTTTTGTTTGCATGTTAATTTTTTTGCCTCGCCAGCATGTACAAAATACAAAAGAATTTTGTGGTCAAAATGATACAAAGTGGGCTAATTAACATGCAAACAGAAGAATAATAAATTGGCCGCCATTTTGGAATAAGGCTTATGCATGTGACTGAGAATAGATATTTAAGTCCCCACTGCGCATGACCAAAATGCGTCCTCTGGCTTGTATTTGACCATCCCATAGAATCAGTATAGGAACTGAAAAGCTTTTTCAACGGGTTTATAATAGAAGAAAGAGTTTAAATACATTTCAGTTTACCTGATGCTGTCCTCAATAGGGAGGGCGTGTCAAACCATGTCATTTGTGGTATTGTTATATTTCCTTGGTTAGACATATCCCCTACTGTTTTCTCGTAACATACTGCCGTGGACCCTGCGGCAACCAAAATGGAAGAAAACTCAGCAAAATCCAGATTTTCTAATTTCGTGTATAGACGTGAATTTAAATGGCTTTACGTTCGTAATTAAAATTAGAGACAATGTATATGGCGTTTCAAGCAGTGAAGTTGAACAGTGCTCTACTTTTTACATTTACACGAAAGCCAGGCACATCGTTTGTAATTTACGCACGCAAAACCAGTTAAATTCACGCCTACAAAAGCATTAAATTTACACGACACTGGAAATTAAATCCACAGAAAATTATTACTCCGGTCTTTATTATTATCTCTTCTAAATACGAACATCGCCTGAAATGAAGCATATAACAAGATGGGGAGGCCCGCCTTTTCATTGGCGATCTCAGTTTGTTCTGATTATTAGACTTTCTAATATACCTCATATAACCATATTTTGATTGACAGCAGAGAAATCCTACGGGACGAACCAAGTAATTCCCAACTCTGAAATTGTTGACCAATCAAAGAGATCAAAACCAACTCGGGTTGACTCAACAAATTATTACTACACAAAATATGGTACCATAAGTACATGTCGAGAAAAGCGATAGCATTCGATGCTAACCAAACTCTGCTAATTGTAAAACTGGTGCACTAGCGAAAAATAAAAAAAAACGTATACCTTTTACTAAATATACTGATTTGGGCGTCAGACAAAAAAATTAACCAAATTGCGGTAGCCGCAGACATTACAGGAAAATTAATATTGTTCACATGTCCCTTACCGTGAACAGCAAACCCTGCAGTCAAACTTGAAAA
The DNA here is from genome assembly GCA_949710005.1 of Ricordea florida. Classification (NCBI taxonomy): domain Eukaryota; kingdom Metazoa; phylum Cnidaria; class Anthozoa; order Corallimorpharia; family Ricordeidae; genus Ricordea; species Ricordea florida. The sequence continues at coordinate 2,774,756 of OX453273.1, read as the reverse complement.
TATCCAAAGACGGATATTGATATACCAATTTGTCATGACGCGGTAAAACGTTCAGTCGATGTTTGAAATCTTTCTGGTTGTGAACAGACGGTAGCATGTAGTCATACTCTGTTATCGGCGTCTGTTTGACAGACAGCGTGGCATTATTACATAATATTTCTTTGTAACCACCGGGAGCACTTGTAAAAGGGTCACAGATCAACACGAATTGTCTGTTTGGCATTGACGTTAACACTTTCAGCTCCAATATCAATATTCATTTTCTCCTAACTGTTCTTTCGTATTTGTTGTGGTACCAGTTAGGAGAATTTGTTTAAATATCAATGCAAGTCTTTACTGGTGATCATTTTTATTATTCTCATAACATGGATGAGTGATAAACATTGAATATTGTAAGGAGAAATTGGATTCTGGTCACCACTGGGATTTACAGGGTTAAGAACACAACTTGATCAGATTTTATTTAAATGATATCATTGATCGCGAGTAAAGGACAATGCTTCTGATCTCTAGATAACGTCCATCATCTTTTTTTTATTATTGGGACGTTAAAAACTTATGAACCTCTCAGACTGAAGAGAATATTCAAGCCTTCATCGATAATCAAATATACCGTGACTTTTTTGCCAAACTGCCTTGAAACCAGCTTCAACTTCGATGTTCTTCCAGCTTACTACCACTGGGTATGACGTCCGCACTTGGGCTTACAGTATTTATAATATAAAAAGGCTAGCACTGAACACAACAATACGACAGTTTAAAGGAGAAATAGCACTGTTTTAATTAATCGATTCTGTTTTAAGCTCATTACTTCAAACGTGACTGAATTTTGAAAGATGGCAAGAACCTATAAACCTTGGGCAGTGTAGTAAATATTTGAACAGATTGTATCCGGTGTCATGATTTTATTTCCCTAGGCCTGACAGAAATTCGGCCAGTCAGATTAAGTAAGAGCGTCACTTAATAAAGATCCTCTGTGTTTATCATATTGCTACAAAGTACTCAGATGTTAATGTTTTTCAATGGGAGGTTTTGAAATTAAAGTAATTTTTCAGACATTACCCGGTGACTTTGTCCTCCATACAAACACCTGAACCTCATGCCAGCTGATGTGTGTTTGTGAGACAATAAAGCCTGACCTAATGTTACCCCACTTTTGAAAGGAAGATGTGTTCGTTCAGCCTAAGAAAAGCTTTAAGAAGCCTTGTCCATGTAAATACAAGTACATGCAACTTTCCTCGGGTAAGGACTAATGATTTTAATGAGCGTGAATACTTTCCTGCGAAGCATACAAGCGTGTAAAAGATCACGCCAAACCATTTTGTGGTCTGATGAGCTGGCTTGTAAGTTAAGTTTTACCTTTATAAACATTTTTATTCTTTCTTTAAATCTTTAGCCGCTTTAATACCACTGAAAATTTATTAATCGAGTAAATATAGCACCTGCATCAATAAAAACTCTTTCTTTCGTAACACATTCATTTTCAGGAACGCTAAAATCTAAACAGGAGTCTTTAAGTGTAACAGAAAGGAAGAGATGTTTCGAAGCTTCTGAACGTTTCCATTTATGTAACGACAGATCTAAAATGTAGCCTGTCTCACAAGACCCTAGGAAAGAAATGCACTAGATATTATGGTTGCCCAGAAATGACTATTTACTTGAAATTGAAGCTGTTTTTGAACCTTGAAGCGTTTTTAGCAAGCCAATCATATCGTTGCATTGACTGCAAAAGATTGTTCCGATTGACAAGAATGATTTCGCAGTCCGGTGCCAATAACATTTTCAAATGTTGAGATATCTAGCTAAGGCTCCGCTCGCTTCTTCCCTTATTATGAAAATCAATGAACTCGGGGTCTAAACGGGAGATGTCAGATTATAGCGGAAGGTATTCCAAGCACGAAAGCAATAGAACAGTCGTACAAATCCTTGGTTGACATGTCTGAACATGTGGCATCTACGATTCTTGGCTCAGTGCTGTTGAATACTCATTCTCGTTCACAGAGCTGCCGCGGCTCTGGGGACAATAATACAGTCACTGAACCAACCAGGAGTCTGACGAATATATGTCACGGACTTAGATGAGAACAAAATAGCAAGCAGATTTCCAAATATGGGTATAGGTATGAAGCAGGGTCAGTTGTGAAGAAGGAAACAGATATACGTCAGTCAACGGCATCGTGTGAGATTTAGGGCGCTTACCATTCAACCGAAAAAACCTGTTAGAAAACAGTCCCAAGAAAGTACGCGCGCTGATTGGTTAGAAATCGTGTTTCTATAACTCGATAGAAACACAGAACTAGCACGAGCTGTTGACGTAATGGTGACGCGACTAAAGAGAATTTACATTTTGATAATCAAAGCTAACAAGTTGCTTTTCTTTTTTTCGTCGCGGTGTTTTCTAAAAGAAATAGAAAACATGTTCTTCGTGTTTCTATCGAGTTATAGAAACACTCGTGAAAGTTTGGGAGAACTCGAAAAAGCTGTGGAAACACTCGCCTGCGGCTCGTGTTCCCACAGCATTTCTCGTTCTCCCAAACTTTCACTCGTGTTTCTATAACTCGATAGAAACACGCTACATGTTTTCTATTTCTTAATTGGAAGTCAAATGGAACGGTTCATTTCGGTTCGATTCGACCGGGTTATTTGGGACCACCTTTGAAGGTGGTTTAGTCAGATTATTTATTCATTATTTCCGTTTCTTTTGGGCTACTCTTCGTTTGAAAAACGGCACAAAAGGCATGGGAACGCGCGAGAACTTGGAGCGGGTTTGTCGGTCTGAAAGAACTCAAGTGTTCCATTCGACAAACGAAAATTGGGAAATCTAAAACCGGAGTTTTTGCTGAATGGTAAGCGCCTTTAGTATGACGTAAGAATCGGTCCAATTCGCATGAGACAGTACCAGCCCTGTGTGTGACGTTTATAGGATTCCCTGTAACACATCAACGGACCAACACTTCCAAATTCCATCTGGATTCGAGGACCTTAGGTTTATCAGCCTTAACTGTTGTGTGTTATCTTCGTTAAATAAAGTTATTATTACTATTATTATTGTTGTTGTTGTTGTTGTTGTTATTGTTATTGTTGTTATTGGAAGGAGTCATCATTATTATACACGAGGACATCGGCGGATTTTCCCGAATCATGCCTGGACCTTGTTTGTCTTCAAGAATCAATTTCGCCAAATGAAATAGCACTATGTGTCGTTTCATTATTGCTGCGTAAGAGAAAAACTCGGCTATCAACCTTGGTTACGGCTTTTGGTAACAGTAAAAATAGTAGTTATTAGAAAGAAACCACGAATATCCGGGTTTTGAACATTGTAATAGAGCTGAGTGCCATTTTTCAATTTAATAGGTCAGATACATATTGCTCAAGTTAATGCTTTTTATTTCTCAAGTTTTGTATCTTCTTGTCTTCATGGCAATGAAGCACAAACGATGTAAGGGCGTGTTCATGTTGGCGCATTATTGTGTGGGGCACTCTGGGCTTGCCGTTTCAGTTGTTTGGGCTTCTACTAGGACCGACTGCCAGGTTCTGGGGCTCCTACATAAAGTGTCATCTGGACCCGCTGGATAGTAATCAGACCAGTACAGAAAGTGCGCCCACACGTTCATCTTCGTAAACATGGTAAGCTACGCAGATTCCGAGAGAAATAACATTAATACTAATCAGTATAAATACTCAGGTGATTATACAAAATTCCCCGCTCTGATTGGTTCGCTATCTCGGATTATCAGCCGATAATCACCTCGACAAACAAAAAATGGCTGCCAGTCGTTTTTCAATTGTGACGCGCGCTTTTGATGAAATAAAATGTTTTCGTGTTGTACAATGCTTTTTTCTTTTCTTTTTTTTTTTTGAAATAATCACCTATGTATTCATACTAAAACAATTACTCGCTCAGTGATTATCGGTGAATATTCACCTTGACTTCGTCTCGGTGAATATTCACCGATAGTCAATTCGCCATCGGCGAATAATTGTTAATTAGTACATACCACACAAGTGAATAGTGCATTTCGCGCGTTCTGATTGGTTTACTCGTTGGTGATCAACAAAGTACTATTCACCTCCGAGCAGCCGAAGAGAAACAAAACGGCCTCCCGTTTCGGTTTCCGAAGAGGAAATTATTTGAATAAACGCTAGTTATTTAGCTTGTGTGGTATCTAATATCTACCACTATTCACCTCCACTTCGGTGAATAATCGTTAACTATACTTTGAATTTCTACTTCTGTTTTACCTCTAGGAGTGAACTAAAACCTTTCTTTTCCTTAAAGAAACTTTCGAAGAACAGCTCGATCAATCGTGCAAAAATACGCCATTCAAGATTATTCACTCAGAATGACTCAGGCCAAGTTTAAACTTTGTTTGTTTACTCTGATGGGAAGCAAGTCGTAATCAAATTTAAAAATGAGATATACAATTTCTTGGTATACCTGGCACGATTTAGGGACAGGGTTTTGCTGTAGGGCTGCTCGTAGGGCCCTACAAGATGGCTGGCAGTACTACAAGATACACTTGCTAAAAGCATCATATACCTAGGTACCTTCGTGCACAGTTAGCCCTACACATCGTACAAGCCCTATCAGCCCTACAAGCCTTTCATGTCCTTCACGTCCTACAAGCCCTTACAAGCCCTACAAGCGCTAAATGCCCTACACGTCCTACAAGCCCTACAAGTCCTACAAGCCCTTCATATCTTATAACCCCCACAAGCCCTACAAGTCCTACATCTCCTACAAACCCAACAAGCCCTATCTGTCCTACAAACCCTACAAGCCCTATCTGTCCTACAAGCCCCAACAAGCCCTACATGTCCTACAAACCCAACAAGCCCTACATGTCCTACAAACCCAACAAGCCCTACATGTCCTACAAACCCAACAAGCCCTACATGTCCTACAAACCCAACAAGCCCTACATGTCCTACAAACCCAACAAGCCCTACATGTCCTACAAGCCCAACAAGCCCTACATGTCCTACAAACCCAACAAGCCCTACATGTCCTACAAACCCTACAAGCCCTATCTGTCCTACAAGCCCCTACAAGTCCTACATGTCCTACAAGCCCAACAAGCCCTACATGTCCTACAAACCCTACAAGCCCTATCTGTCCTACAAGCCCCTACAAATCCTACATTTCCTACAAGCCCAACAAGCCCTACATGTCCTACAAACCCTACAAGCCATATCTGTCCTACAAGCCCCTACAAGTCCTACATGTCCTACAAGCCCAACAAGTGTGGCAGGAAAATTAAATTTGTTAACTAGATGCATATCGTCGGGCTTTCTTTTGAATCACTTGACACTTTTTGGTCATGTCGTTGCCATCTTTTTTCCTATGAACTAGCATAGTCTTGACCTGAATTCACTAGTTTAGTCTGTAAAATTTGGAATGTCAGTGTTTTTGAACCCTTTCGTGTCCTTGTCTACGACATTGTTTTGTGTTTTTGTCAGGCTATTGAATCCGGTAGAATATTTTCATCTATTCATTTATTCAGAAAACAGATCACATTCTTGACCTTTTCCAAATTGCAGAATGGAACAGATTTTTTACAAGCAGCATCATTCAATGAAACATCAAAAAGAATAGGTGTGAAAATTTACTAAGTGCACGACAAATGTTCGCTCATAAAGACATCTTTCAACCAGTTCCGAAAACGCTGAAGATCAAATTTCTCTTTTTCCGCCATTACATCATGCCATGTGCTCGTATGCAGGCGGATCGTCACGCAAATGCATCCGCATAACCTAGCACATGCGTGTTAAGGACTTGACTGCGGACTGGACGTAAAAAAGGAAAATGAAGCCGGAATTTAAACTCGGGCATTTCCTTTGGAACGCCCGAGTAATTACTTGAGGTACAGTCGAAAGAGGCAAAGCTCTCGTAAGCATCAACAACCTTAAATTCGAACAAATACTGAGTGAAATCAAGCCAGTCACGTATAAAAATAAGCTCTGAATAGGACAAGTTAGCTTACCTGATCTTTTAGCCTAGAGATTTTGCCTCAGTTAAAGGGTAATGTTCATTTTCTGCCATAATAATCCTAGCAGAACTTAATTGACAATAACTTTTACTGCATGCAAGGTTCGCTTTTCTTGTGGTTGGTTTAATGTGAGACTTTTATTCAAATACAAATAATTTCTGTGGAATGCGTAAGTATTAGAATTTAATTTGTTACAATTACAGTATAACTAACATTGAATTGCCGGTCATTTGAGAAATAAATTCATAAAAATGGATAGAAATGTGTCTCAATACCGTGGTACTTTACTATAGAAAAATGAGAGCTACAGATGTATAATTTCATTCATAGTCTTTGTTCTTCTACCAGCACCACTTACTATCATGTAACTATTGTTAGTGGAATCGATACAGATTTTGAGACGAACCTGCCAAGAAACCTTGACTATAAACAAATTTTTAACACTTTGTTCCCTATTATTAATGTGGTTCATTGTTGAATCTAATTTCACTGATGAATTTGTTTGCTGAGGTCTATAGATAACTACGATTAATTTGTAGAATGTAATAAAGTTAACAAATAAAATTATAATATTGTGTACTGAATAAGGTTCTAAAATGCAGTCGCCAAATATTATTTTCACTCGCCATGGCGACAAAAATGGGCGCAGCTTCGAGCGCTGCAAGAGCGCTGCATTGGCATGTAGGACTTGCTGGACATGTAGGATTTGTTAGACATGTAGGGCCTGTAGGACGTGTGCGGCTTGTTAGACTTGTAAGACATGCAGGACATGTAGGGCGTGTTGGGATTGTAGGAAATGTAGTACGTGTAGGGCTTGTACGACGTGTAAGGCTTGTATGGCTTGTAGGACATGTAGGGCTTATATAGCTTGTAGGACATGTAGCTAGGGCTTGTAGGACATGTAGCTAGGGCTTGTAGGACGTGTAGGGCATGTAGGGCTTGTAGGACATGTAGCTAGGGCTTGTAGGACATGTAGCTAGGGCTTGTAGGACGTGTAGGGCATGTAGGGCTTGTAGGACATGCAGCTAGGGCAAGTAGGACATGTAGCTAGGGCTTGTAGGACATGTAGCTAGGGCTTGTAGGACGTGTAGTTAGGGCTTGTAGGACATGTAGCTCGGGCTTGTAGGACGTGTAGGGCATGTAGGGCTTGTTGGGCTTGTAAGGGCTTGTAAGGGCTTGTAGGACGTGAAGTACATGAAAGCTAAGGCTTGTAGGGCTTGTAGGATGTGTAAGGCTAACTGTGCACGAAGGTACCTATATGATGCTTTTAGCAACTGTATCTTGTTGTACTGCCAGCCATCTTGTAGGGCCCTACAAGCAGCCCTACAGCAAAACCCTGTCCCTAAATTGCGCCACATATGTAATAGTTTAGCCGTTCCCATGGGCTCCTGCCGTTCCGGAATGTGTTTCTTTAAACAGACCTAAACATTTTGGCCCGCATAACACTTCGGCTTGAGGAAACACAAGAGTTGAAATTTGGGCTTCGTTTTTACACTGAGTTACAAATCGCCGTTGAGGTTCTAATGCGTAAGCGTGGCCCTGATGCGCTTTCGTTAAGTTGGATGTTCTTTGGCATGAAATGTATAGGGGCGAAGATCGCAAAGAAAATCAGGATTTGGTAGATAGGAAACCCGAGATAACGCGTCAACGCAGCCCAGACATGCATCTAGTTCACACTATATTTCAAGATCCACTACGTTTCTACCTCTTTAAATATGCCGTCTTTATCTGTGTTAAAAGAACGGGTCTGTAGAATAACTACTTCAAATTTTGATGACTTGTGTTATGAGCCTTCGAAGTTGCCGCTAGCAAGACTAACAAATCATACATATGATTGGAAAGCAAACTTAACTTATTGAAAACCAATGTCTTTACATAAATTTAAAAATTTTGAAAAAGCCTTGAAGAACGACAAAGTTATGGAGTGGGTTTGATGCGACAGTAAACAGTAAATTAAAGAAGTGAATTAGGATCGGATCAGACTTACATCTAAATCTTTGCAGTTCTTGTTTTGAATCCCAGCGTTGTCACATGACAGTTGCTGATCAACTGGAATGACGAGTTCGTATGTACCAAACGGACTTTTGCATTCCTCCTCTCCCAGGAAGCTATCGAACCCTGTTCCATCACTTAGTGGGTTTTTGCACATGGAATGCCAGCGGTAGTCGTCCTCAGTTACACAGAACGACGATTGCTCTTGATTAGAATTGAAAAAACATCGGGCGTTAACCATTCGACCAAAAACATGCGGAAATTTCGGTTGCAAGAGAAATGAAACAGTCCATTTTGATTCGGTCCAATCAGAATATTTGGGACCACCTTTCAAGGTAGCCCCAAGTGACAGTTCCGTCTGGCACGACCGAAATGGCGCGTTCCATTTGGCTATTTCTGTTTTGTTTTGACTTCCTCTTTGTTTGAAAATGGCGCAGAAGATATGGGAACGCATAGAGACTTGGAGCAGGACAAAGAAACAAGATCTAGAACCAGAGCTTTTGTTGAATGGTAAGCACCCATCATGTTTGTATCAGAAAACAGGTCAACCCATAGTCCAGTAAGAGCAGGATTGATTGGACAATTGGTACTGATGGAAATGGATCTACTGTCAGATCGATCCTTTTCGACTATCGTAAAGTCGAAATCGTGATTTCCTCAGTAACCGTTTCCAAAGAATTAAACTAATAGATGGATGTTTCTCTGAATGGGGCTCGGTCCCTTCTGGAGTCCCCCAGGGGACCAAATTAGGGCCATGGTTATTCATTATCATGATCAATGACCTAGTTCTCAGCGACTCCCGTGTCTGGAAGTACGTGGATGATACGACGACATCAGAAGTTGTCCCTAAAGGTGGAATCAGCAGTGCGCAAACTATTGCTGATAAAGTAGCTGAATGGTCACAGAACAATAGTTTAATACAGATAAGTGTAAAGAACTCAGAATTTCATTTGCAAAAATGAAACAAGTATTTGAACCAGTTAAGGTTGACGGAAAAGAGCTAGAAGTCGTAACAAGAGCAAAGCTATTAGGTATAACCTTATCAAGTGATTTATCGTGGAACGATCACATAAATGAAGTTATCAAGAAAGCATCAAAAAGGTTGTACTTCTTGGTTCAATTAAAAAGGGCCAAGGTACCCCGTGAAGATCTGGGGTTGTTCTACATTACATGTATAAGATCTGTATTAGACTATGCCGCGCCTGTGTTCTACTATTCTCTACCAAAGTATTTAACACACGAACTGGAACTTATACAAAAGAGGGCGCTAGCTATTATGTGTCCCGATCTTAACTATAATGAAGCACTTACTCGCATGGATTTGGTCTCGATAAATGAACATCATAGTAACTTATGTAATAATTTTTTTAATGAAATCGTAAATGATAAAAGCCATAGGCTGCATTATTTACTCCCTCCATTACATAAATCTACTAGATACACTTTAAGGCGTACGAGAACCTTTGATGTCCCTAAAGTTAAAACGAATCGAGCTAAGAACACTTTTATTATATCGTCAAGTCTTAATGTTGATACTTTTTAGTCCTTTTTTTAGAGTTTGCCTTTTTGCTTAATTTTGCTTAATCTTGTACATAATTTTAGATTTTATAGTTTGCCAAATATTAATTTAATTGTAATTAGAGTATTAATATTTTGTACATAAATACGCAATTCAGCCTAATGGCTGCCATGTATTTTCAATAAAGTCTATTCTATTCTATTCTATTCCAGGGATAATGCAAAGCATGCGCAAACTTACTATTTCCGTTCATCTTCGCCGTATCACATTCTGCATCGTCGCTAATTGCAAACCGGTCAAACTTGATTTTCCTGAACGAGCCAACAGGTTGACGGTATTCATTGATACAGTTTCCTCCAGCGCGGAAGTACGAAGCAGGAAGGTGGCGGATTTGAAGGTGAACAGTAGACGGAACATTAGGGGGTTGGGGACTAGCCCCATACAACTCAACAAATATCTTGACAAAATAAAAAAACAACAACGCAACACTGAATACATACAACAATAATGTAATGACATTAATTGATCATCACAGTTATGTACACAACTTAAGCAGCTGTGAAATTAAAAATTTAAAAAAAAACTCAGGCCTGAACGGGATTCGAACCCATGACCTCTGCGATACCGGAGCAGTGCTCTACCAACTGAGCTATCAAGCCAACTGGGTGCTGGTCATATTGTGAGTTCGTAATATACCCGTAGATGGAGAAGAATGATGCAAATGAATATATGAAAGACCACATATTTGAACTGCGGAGTAATACGTAATGACATGAATTGATCATCGCAGTTATGTAGGTTCGAATCCCGTTCAGGCCTGAGTTTTTTTCAGGCTTTAATTTCACAGCTGCTTAAGTTGTGTACATAAAATATATGGTAGTTCATATATTCATTTGCATCATAAAACAATAACAGTAATTAAATATACTTCCTTACACCACGGACAGGAACCCGAAGCTAATTTAAGACAATATTATTTCAACTTGCCACACTGGAAGAACTGTTCCCCACTCCTCCCCCCTCATCCCTGGGGTACTGCCTAAGAGCGACTATAAACATATTATTTCCAAGAGAGTAAGGCAGGCTGTAAAAGGTACGTAGGAACAGGAACCTGGATATTTTTTGCAAAAAATATATTTTTTACCCTAATAAAGGTGGACCTTGGCCTCCGAAAATTCAATCCCAAAAAAAAATAATAGGAATTCTGAGACCCAACCACGTTAAAATAATCTTTGTCGATGCGCCGAGTGTCCAAAGAGTGGCGGCAATAATGCAGCTCAACTTAGGTGGTGGAAACTGTCTTGGAATGGATTTGGCAGTAACACCAACAGTGCATCGATGCACGTTTATTGGATAGTAAAAAATTGCTGTTATCAAACAAATTGATAGAGTAAGAAAAAATGCTGTAAATCCAGAACGATAGGTCACCTTATCGAGACTGGGTTCAGTGATATGGAACAAAGAGTAGTGTCATTGCCTCTTAATTGGAGATATGAGGGATCCTGCACCAACACATCCCACAATAACACTTTTTTCTTACCTTCAATAGTCTAACATTGTAACATGACTTGGAACTATCGTCAATTCGAATGCTGAAGCGCGCATTTCTTCCGTTTGCAATATCATCAAACATCTACAAAGGAGCCAATACGTTTTCTTATGAAATACAGGATTGAATTCAAGGAGTTAAAGGGACCCCCCACAACCACCACCACTACCACCACCACCACTAACACCACCACCACCACCAGCACCAGCACTACCACTACCACCACTACCACAAATACCACCACCACCGCCACCATCACCACTACCACCACAATCACCACCACCACCACCACTACCACCATCACCACCACCACTACCACCACCACCACCACTACCACCACCACTACTACCACCACCACCACTACCACCACCACCACCACTACCACCAACACCACCACTACCACCACCACCACCACCACCAACACCACTACCACCACCACCACTACCACCACTACCACTACCACCACAACTACCACCACAACTACCACCACCACCACCACTAACACCACCACCACCACCAGCACCAGCACTACCACTACCACCACTACCACAAATACCACCACCACCGCCACCATCACCACTACCACCACAATCACCACCACCACCACCACTACCACCATCACCACCACCACTACCACCACCACTACCACCACCACCACCACTACCACCACCACCACCACCACCAACACCACTACCACCACCACCACTACCACCACTACCACTACCACCACAACTACCACCACAACTACCACCACCACCACCACTACCACCACAATCTCCACCACCACCACCACTTCCACCACTACCACCACCACTACCACCACCACCACCACTACCACCACCACCACCACTACCACCACCACCACTACCACCACTACCATTACCACTACCACCACAACTACCACCACCACCACCACTACCACCACCACCACCACTACCACCACTACCACTTCCACCACTATCACCACCACTACCACCACCACCACCACTACCACCACCACCACCAGCACCACCACTACCACCACCACCACCACTACCACCACCACCACCACTACCACCACCACTACCACCACCACCACCACTACCACCACCACCAGCAGCGCCACCACTACCACCACCACCACCACTACCACCATGACCACCACTACCACCACCACTACCACCACCACCACTACCACCACTACCATTACCACTACCACCACAACTACCACCACCACCACCACTACCACCGCCACCACCACTACCACCACCACCACTGAGTAAATAACGGGGTGCATATTCTGCTTGGTAAATTACAGAAAGTAATTGAACAGATACTATTGCACTTTTAGGCGTGTTATTTGTAATATTTACGAATACAGGAGAAAACATTCAGTGTCCTTCTAGCAGCATTTCTTGTTGACTGCTGAAACCCGTTTCCTCCCCCACGGAAAGCAAAGAAACCTGGATGCCAGCGCAGAAGCGGGAAGCAACAAAGTGGGGACCGGGAACAAGAAAACTTCCTCCTCCCTTGTTTTTCGTTCGCCTTGTTTGCTTTGAGGAAATAGACTGGCTGCAAACATGAGCATTCCATGTTTTTTTTTTCGACACAATTTTATTGTGTTTGACGCTAGGCGAACGCAACCTTAACTTAACCCGCGAGAAGCCTGAACATAAGCACGAGCAGTTAGCAGAAAGATTTCGAACTAGATTTTTGGTAATTTGGGTCAGGTACCGGGTACGAAAATACGCCATCGACTTCATGGGCAAGATGAGCGCGCATCTAAAACGGTCAGAATGCTTGCGCACATTTTTTTCTTCTACGTGCAAAGAGGAAACCGTGCTCTGTTTATTTTCAGAATGGAGACTCAGACTCACACTGCTTTTCTTCAGGTGACGTACACTTTTGCGCTCTATCGATAAAGGCACGGCTGATCGCAGTTTACTCTGCTCGGTACGGCACCCGTCAAACGACCGTGTTGTAAGTAAAACGGAGAGTTATTACCGGTACTAGCCATGCTCAATTGCCTGACGCATCATAATCCGTGAAGTATTCAAGTATTGTAGACAAAGGCGATAAGCATTGTGAATTCAACAGGAATCAAGGTCAACATAACTCCTTTGGACTAAAAGAGAAAACGAAAATCACTGCTGTGTCCTTGTTGTCCACTGAAGCAACCTCAGTTCCTGAAACAAGCATCCGAACGCATTTACTAATCCCTAATTACTCCTAGTTTAACATGTAAAAAGTTATCGCAGTTATGTGCATAATTTGAACAGTTTTGAAGATATAACCTGGATTCGAACACATGAATTGATACCGTTGCAATGCTCCAGCCAACTGAACTATCAACTGGCAGCCATCACCAGCATCGCAAGGTCATGGGTTAGAATCTGTCCAAGCCTGAATTTTTTAGGTTTTATCTTTGCAACTGCTTAAATGGTCTACATAGCTGCGATGCTCTTTGACTTTTAAATCTTTCTTCTGCAGTTCAAATATATGAAATTTCATATATTCACATTTGTACTCACTTTTGGGTCTTTTTGACTGTTGAAACTCCACTTATGTATGCCAGTAGTGAATGCCAGCTTCCACCTGTCTTCTCTAAATATATATTTTTAGACATATGTGAAATTTCTAAATTATATATCTTTTTAATACTTATTATATTATATTTTATTAAATTTTCAACCGCCAAAATCGCATTTGTAGCCTTCTGATTGGCTATCTCAATCTCGGTTATCAGCTCATATACATCGTTTTGACCTTGTATGGAAAATGATTACGCCAAGTGATGCAAAGCTGAAAAAATTGGCGAAAATTGAGAAAGAAAAGTAGCTTTTATGAGCTTTCTACCGAAAAAAAGCAAAAACGAATGGACATTGCAGTACCGGCAACGACCAAGAAACCTAAAAATGCTTCGATTTAAGGTTATTTCGGACTATGTATCTCAAATTTTCTTACAAATAAGGAGAGCCCTGATAAACATTACACACATAAAAAAAAGAAGTTTACCTATAAAATTCTCAAAATGGCTTGAATTCCGTGCAGGAGTAAGTTTTCGGCGAAGCCGAATGATGAAATGAGCAAAGAAATTAATTCGCCAAGGAAAAACGATGGGTGTTTCACCAAGGGTACTTCAATAATATCAATAGGAACTGTATCAAATCTGTAAGTAAACACAATTAGCTCCTTTCATCCGGGTACGGTCATAAAGGTTACGATAGCAACTATACTGGAAACGCTATTGTAGAAACTTACCTCGCTTGCCGTCTATGCGTTTAGTAAATAGTTCCGTGTTTAGTAAGTAGTTCCCCTGAGTCTAAATGTTAAGGTGTTTTTCTTTTTTTCTTTTCTTTAATGTCGTTATTTATAGTTTGTTTTCTATTTCTTTTTTCTTTCAATAATTCAGTAATATTGTTATATCTATTTTCTTCAGTATTGGTATAGACATTTTCTGTTGTTGTACATATATTTTCTGTTCGCTTATTTGTTTGTTTCTTTGTTTTTGTTTTTTTTGTTTTTTGTAAACTTTTTAAACATCCATTAAGTAGCCAGCCTAGAATAGCTATGCTAATTGCGGGCTACTATGCTCTCTGTATTGGTTTTTAAAATAAAGTGCGTGTTGTTGTTTGTTGTTTGTTGTTTTCCACATTAGTTTTTGACAGGTGCACAGTTATTACACACCTCGACGTCTTAAACTTTAAACAAATTTTGAAAATTTCCCACCTAAGATTTAGCCGGCTCCTCCATTTAGTCGAATTTTCAAGTGACTGTGCCACAGTTTCTCATGCTTCAAACCTTCTGGGCGAACTTGTAAACGGCGCGCATGTCATGTGATTTCATGCCTTTCTGGCTTTTATTGCTGTTTTATCTTGAATACACTGTATAGTATCGTGGAAAGGAGATATGTTTAGAGCCTACACAAATTGCTGACAAATACGGAAGCTGAAACGAAAGAAAGAAAGAGAGAAAGAAAGAAAGAAACAGAGAGAGAGAGAGAGAAAGAATGAAAGAGAGAAAGAAAGAAAGAGAAAGTGAGTGAGTGAGTGTGAGTGACACTTTATTTAAACTCGGAATTCCATCAATTAATATTGGTTTTCATGAAAGCCGAGTAAGATTAAAAATTTAAACAGAGATTAAAAAGTGGGACAAACTATCAATAACAAGATAATAACATATCAAAGTCAAAAATATTATTATCTTCCAGTCCTCTCTTGAAGGCTGCAAGAGTTTTAGCCGACTTAATTGAATTAGACAAGGAATTCCACAATTTAGGACCAGCGTAAAGAAAACTCCTTTTCATAAAATCGGTTTTCGGTAATGGTAAATTAATATTTAATTCACTGTTCCTAATATTGTAAGGATTTCTTGCCTCGACTTTGAAAAATCTGTCAATTAAATAGTTTGGGGCTGCACCAGTAGAAATTTTAAACATTTGGGTGGCCTTATGCTTAGCTCTTCGAGTTTTTAAATCAGACCATCCAAGTTCCCTTAAAACATCCTCTGAGCTTACATCATAGGCAGCCCTTAAAATAACCCTACCAGCCCTATTCTGTAATTTTTGTAATCTGGTTGCTAGACCTTTAGATAAATTATCCCATACCAAATCACAATAGTCAAAAGATGGCTGGATAAGGGAATTATAAATAGTTATAAGAGTATCATCATTAACGAATTGCCTTATTTGTCTCAAGCCCCCGATTGCAGATGAGACCTTTTTTGCCACATGGTTAATATGAGTGGACCATGATAAACGATCATCAATATAAACACCAAGAGATTTAGCAGAGTAGACTCGTTTTATACTTGTATCACCTAATCTGATCTCAGGAGAATAGCCAAGGTTGGCGAGATTGTAATTAGAGCCAATAATCAACAATTCTGTTTTAGTGGTGTTTAAACTCAATTTGTTTGCTAAGAGCCACTGTCTAATATTTTCCAGGTCATGATTTGTACCATTCTGTAATTCAAAATAATTTTTACCAGAAATGGTTAAATTAGTGTCATCTGCAAACATTCTTGGGGTTGAGAAATTTAAGCAATTGGGTAAATCATTGATATATATTTAAAATAACAGAGGGCCAAGAATAGATCCTTGAGGAACACCACAAGTTATTTCTGAGAACTCCGAGAGACAGCCATTTAAATAGCATTTTTGCTTGCGATTAGAGAGATATGAATAAAACCATTTGTGTGCTGTTCCAGAAATACCATACATCTCCAATTTAGCAAGCAAAATGCTATGGTCAACTGTGTCAAAGGCCTTGGCTAAATCAAGAAAGACAACAGAGTTAAGGAAACCATTGTCAATATTGAAGAACCATTCATTAGTAGCATCTAATAACGAAGTAAGAGTAGAATGCAGGGAACGAAACCCAGACTGGCAATTTGATAAAAGGGAATTTACCTTAAGGTAGTCATATAGCTGATTATAAATGATTCTTTCAAAAAGCTTAGCAATAACAGAAATGACCGATATAGGTCTGTAATTGTTAAGATAATCAGTGTTATCTTTCTTATGTATTGGGGAGACTTTAGCATACTTCCACTGATCAGGGAAGATACCACTCGTTATAGAAGCATTGAAAATTAAGCTTAAAGAAAGCGATATTACAGGAGCAGCCTCTATTAATAATTTACTTGTTATACCATCTAATCCAGTTGCCTTGGCAACATCTAATTTGTTTATTAAGTCGAAAACGCTCTTAGCTGTAATGGACTGTAATTTAAAATCACAGTCAACTGACTTAAGATAATCAACAAAGCTATAATCAGAGTTGGACAACGATGAAGCAAGCTTAGTTCCAACGGAAGTGAAATGAGAGTTCATTAGCTCACAAATTTGTTGAGAAAGAGAAAGAATGAAAGAAAGAAAGAGATTGATTGATTGATTCACTTTTATTTGAATACGGTAATTTCATAAGTTACATAACTTCTTTACATGAAAGCCGTATAGAAACAGAAGTAAATACTGTACAACTACACTACAAATATGTACAAATAATAAAATATAGTAAGAGAGAAAGAAAGAGAGAAAGAAAGGGAGAGAGAAAGAAAGAAAGAAAGAAAGAGAGAGAGAAAGAGAAAGAAAGAGAGAAAGAAAGAAAGAGAGAAAGAAAGAAAGAGAGAGAGAGAAAGAAAGAAAGAAAGAAAGAGATAAAGTAAGAAAGAGAGAAAGAAAGAAAGAAAGAGAGAGAGAGAGAAAGAAAGAGAGAAAAAAGAAAGAGAAAGAAAGAAAGAAAGAAAGAGAGAGAGAAAGAAAGAAAGAGAAAGAAAGAAAGAAAGAAATAGAGAGAGAAGGAAAGAAAGAAAGAGAGAAAGAAAGAAAGAAAGAGAGAAAGAAAGAGAGAAAGAACGAAGGACTAATCGACAGCAGAGTGGGCAAGCAAGTTAAAGGCGACCATTATATCGTAGCGATAGGTTATAAATTATCATATGGAGAATCAAACAGTAAATTTGACTTAAGACAATCTCGTAATAAGTTCACATACACCAATATATTCATTTTCTGATTCGTATGAAGTAGTTAACACAGTTAATTCCTTTTTAAACGTACTTTAAATGACATGACGTAATTTTGGTGGTAAACTGTTTTAAACACAGGTGCCGGAACACGAAAGCGAATGCCGTAACCATGCACATTTCCTGCTTTTGTAAAAAGCTGCTGAATTAAAGAGGGAGCCACATTAGTAGAAGTATCATATATTAGACATCAAAGTAAATAATCAAATAATTATATCAAAGTAAATAATCTGAATAGGTGGGAAGTCGGACTTGAGGAAAAGAGGAATGGCATGTTGTTGTTTGTCTGTAAAATACATAAGCCTCAAGGCGTACTTTTGAAGTAGAAGTAATTTGTTTGTAAGATACTTTGCAGCACGGCCCCAAGCAACAACTCCGTAGAACAAGCAAGGTAAAATTAATGAGCGAGATAAATTAGACAGGATAGAGAAAGGGACATGATGACGGCGTCTAGCAATAATACCAATACTTTTACTGATTCTTAAAGCAATATGATTAATGTGATGCTTCCAGCTGAGATGATGATCAATTAAACGTCCTAAATATTTAATGTATTCTTAGCATTCTAGAGCTACTAAACATTGAGAATTATTGTCGAAAAGGTTTTATGGTGGGCTGGTCTGTTATTTTCTTTTAACAAGGGCGGAAGATGACGAAATTAAATTTACTTATATTTAGTGTTTCCAATGAGCCAACTAGACACCTTTGTTAGTTCCTTGCTAAAGGTTTTCTCTAATGTACCCTCCAACGCCACCTGCAGATAGCGGAGTTGGAACATACTCGAAGGAGTTCTAGGAATATTATCACTGAAACCACCCAGATCTTCATCACTAATGCGAGTCTCTGTAATCCCAATTATATTAAATGGAAAGTCGAGTTCTTCTAAAATATGTGTTTACAAGTTTTTCAAATTTCTTCTGAGACTACATCATGATATAATTATGAAAGACTGAGAGGCCAGTGTTACGGAAAATACATTTTTCTTTATAAAAACTATTAGGAGTAAAATATCGACATTTTACATGATTATTTACAATGTTTTGTTCGGGGTCGGCAATGATTCGATTGGGAAAAAGGTTAAAACTGAATAAATCGAGGTCGTACAAACTTGGGATACAGTCAAAATACTTCCGAGTTGTTAATGAGGTGGAAAGACTATTGTTGAACTGTCCGTGCACAAGAGGGATATTGAGACCATAATATGGTAATTCGCGGAAAAGTTCCTTGGCTTTGAATTTACATTAAATTTTGCTTTATGAGAAAACCGACAAGTAGTTGCCATATATATTTAACAAATAAATAAGCCTCCTCTGGGCTTTGTTCTGTTATAAAGCACGCAGGAGGTGACGAGAGCACGAAAGAAGTGTAGGGGGAAACACGAGCCGCAGGCGAGTGTTTCTCCCTACTTCTTGAGTGCTCTCGTCACCTCCTAAGTGCTTTATAACAGAACAAAGCCCAGAGGAGGCTTATTTATTTGTTTTATAATAAAGAACTAGCGATTTTCCACAAAAATGAGCTTTTATTTTCGATCAACTGCCAGTTTTTTTTTTCAGCGCGCGCGCTGAATGTCGTCAGCACTGTCCTTTATACTCTGATAAAGTACAGCAATTTGGGCCAATCAGCGAGCTTGAAAGAAACGTCCAACACTCTCATTGGTTCAAAAGACAAAGGCTGTCAAACCATCAAAGTTCGAACGCAAAGCACTGAAAAGTGTTTGAACGCGAGATTTTTTCAGCTCAGTCAAGATATTTTTAAACATTCTCAGTCTTAAATTAATCGAAATCGAGTCAAATTATGGCCCATGAAGACAATAAGAGGAAAAACCATTTGTGGAATTTAACAGAAGAAAACAAACAAGACGAACTGCTTAGCGTGTTGCTGAAACTAAAGACAGTGTGCCATGTTTTCTGAATGGACAACGCTCAGTTTATGTCAATGCGAGAACTGCTGTTTTCTTTTGTGCTTTTAGTCTCTGCTTTAATGATAATGTTGTGGAGAGATGAATTCGACACACAAGCAAATTTCTGTGTGTTTGATCCGTACTGTTTGTCGTTTTTACTAAATGCGACGTAAGGGAGCTCAAATTAAGAAACCAAGACTACAACGCCGAGTACTGTACCAGTGACAAAAGTGGATTTGTCTTCCTCTTGTACTGTTGACGGTAGGTAAGTTTCATATCGTTTTCATTTTGCTTTGAAACTGTAGAATTTTCCACTTAGTCCGTTTGCAGTCCATTTCGAATTTTTGCCGTCAACCTTCACGTCTTTAGCGGGGAAGACTTGTAAATTGGTCACTTCACGTTGTTGTTTTGCATAGCTTGGCACTGAAACCAACCGAACTGTAATTTGCTCGGCAATTTTATTGTTTCATTAAAAAACGCCATTGTTTGATGGTTTCGTGGTTGATATCGTAGTCCTGTTTTTCTTAATTTAACTCCCCATTTTTACAAGTGCTGACTTAGTTGTTTAACTCGTTCTCTTTATCTACATTTTCCTAGAGCTCCTCATCTTCGCATTCTTGTAAATGTAAGGGATGCCTTGTTCGAGCTCGTTCAGAATATTTTACGAAAAGCTAGTAAACTCTTTAAAAAATTCAGCCACTTTTTTCACTGGGCAAAGCCGGGTGATGACGCAAGCACCGTCCTTTATACTCTGATAAAGGACGCTGTTTGGACCAATCATATCGCGCGTAGTATCGGGACTGTATTTATAAAGTGTAATAGTTGATTAACGTAAAAAAAAACACACAAACAAACTGCACGTTTATCCCTACAAGCCTGTTTCGTGGTTGCCCACTCGTCAGGGGATTTTCCCTACTACGATATATATATATATATATATATATATATATATATATATATATATAAATTGTAAAAGTTGATTAATCGTAAAACAGTGCTCAATACGTGAACGTAGAGCGAAGTAGTTGTTGCGGGAGAAAAAAACACACAAACAAACTACAGGTTTATCCCTACAAGCCTGTTTCGTGGTTGCCCACTCATCAGGGGATATGATGAGTGGGCAACCACGAAACAGGCTTGTAGGGATAAACCTGTAGTTTGTTTGTGTGTTTTTTTCTCCCACAACAACTATATATATATATATATATATATATAAAGGTAAAAGTTGATTAATCGTAAAACAGTGCTCAATACGTGAACGTAGAGCGAAGTAGTTGTTGCGGGAGAAAAAACACACAAACAAACTACAGGTTTATCCCTACAAGCCTGTTTCGTGGTTGCCCACTCATCAGGGGATATGATGAGTGGGCAACCATATGATGAGTGGGCAACCACAAAACAGGCTTGTAGGGATAAACCTGTAGTTTGTTTGTGTGTTTTTTCTCCCGCAACAACTATATATATATATATATATATATATATATTAGCCTTGGAAGAACCTTGCTAAGGTAAAAATACTCATTAAACCTGCCAACTTGAATATCTTAACGCATTTGACACCGGAAATGACGAGGTAAATGTTGATGGATATCAGATTCTAAGAAGAGAGAACACACAAAGCAAAAAGCGGAGTCGCCATTAATTTTAATCTGTCCTGGACTGCATACGTTTATCCAAATATGAGGACGGAGACGTT
Organism: Ricordea florida; assembly: GCA_949710005.1. Classification (NCBI taxonomy): domain Eukaryota; kingdom Metazoa; phylum Cnidaria; class Anthozoa; order Corallimorpharia; family Ricordeidae; genus Ricordea; species Ricordea florida. Next base: position 2,753,606 of record OX453273.1, on the reverse strand, counting down.
GAAACCATCTGGATTGATCTGTTATCTCACCGCAAAGACTACTCATCAGCTGTGTACTGTGTATACAGACCTCCTGGCGTTTCCTTATTTTTTGATAAATTCCACCGAATTTTGGATAAAATTTGGATGAACTTCGGAACACTCTAATTACGCGGGATGACGTAGTCAGCCAGCGTATAAAATTCGGTAGCGCATTCCTTTCGTCGTCTTGGGAGTCAAAAATTGCTTTGTTTTTTTAACTTTCCCGTATCCCGAGCCCGTCCCGAAAAAAATGTGTGAGTTTTATTGGCTGTAACTCCGAATCACGTGCAAGTCAGGTTGGATTGCACCATGGATATCCATGAACGCACAATCAGCAAAAAAAACATACTGCGTCAGCAATTTTAAACCAACACATCCCGCGTAAACGCTCACCTATGTTGTTTACAAGTTAAAGATCAAGGCCCGTTGTTCGAAGGCCGACTAAACCAAGGTTAAATTTTAACCCGGGTTTTTTTTCCTCTCGTTAAAAAGAATTTTCTCCGATAACTTTCTCTATTTTTTTCAGAGCATACAAACATCAAATTTTATTAAAAGAGAATTATACTGAATGTGCTTTTTAAGCTCTCATATCTGCATTTAAATTTCGCACTAAACTTGGGTTACCTTAACCCTGCTGCGAACAACGCGGCCCAGAAATCCAAAGCCTTTTAAATATGTTCAGAATTTTAAAGAGGTGATCGGGAAAATCCGAATGAGCTCAAACATGATCTGGAAGGTGCTCCTTGGTGGGTTTAATTTGCTCTACCTTTAACGACACAGATGACATTACCTGAGGCTGGGATTGAATGTATAATGACATAGTCGAGAATCATGATACTTCACGCAAAGCCAACGATGGATGAACGGTGAGATCCGAAAAGAGATGTATAAACTTTTTAAAGCTTGTGATGGTACATCCTCATCACAGAAAACCGAATTGGGCTGACTACTAAAGCTGCTAGAAATAAAGTAACTAAGATGCTGCGTTGTGCAGAAGCTCAATATTGGAAGAATAAATTTGCAGATACTAAGCCACTGGTAAATCTAAGAGGAAACACATTGGCCTCCTCAGAGACGCAATACAGCTTTCAACCGATGGGGTTTTTCCGGGACCCACTGACAAGACAAGTGAACGAGGGTGTTCAAATTAACCAAAGTTTGAGTGAGAGTCAGTGTACCCTAATGAATTCAAAAGCAGAATTTATGCAGGGATCTGTCCCCCGAGTGGAGATCATCAGAGGACTTAGAAACTGAGAACTCCCTTAGAATAAAATTAGGCTCGGTTTCCATATGTGAGAAAAAGTCATACCTATAGACATTAGACCGAAAAAAAACCGATATCACTACAGTCCCTGTTATGGTCTCCCTGTTTGGTCGTTTGCATGTGCGCGCGCAGGTCACGCATGTGACATTCATAGTATGACAGATTTGAGTCACGCTTGTAAGTCCACCATCTTGGATGTTAACCCGTACCAAATACATGACAATTTTGGCGACGAGGATGGGATTTATGGAGTTTTATTTGCGGTAGAACGGTAAAATCCTATCGCTACTACGTCTAACTGGAGTGACGATGTCAAACAACGGAGACGAAGCGCAAAGACTCGCTCGCAATATCGGCAAGGTTCAGAAGTTTGTCGCGGGAACCGACTTTGAAGCTTACGCTGAACAACTGGAGTTCTTTTTCGTCGCAAATGGTGTTACTGATGCAAAAGAGAAAAAGGCAGTCCTACTGGCGAATCTTCCGACCGATATCTACCAGTTGGCGAAAGATTTGGTTGCCCCAGCTCTATTGAGGGAAGATTCTGTTACGTACGAAGGGGTGGTCCAGCGACTACAAAAGCAGCTTAAACCGCAAAAATCCGCTTTGGTCGCAAGATACGAGTTTGACAATAGAGCACGAAACGTCAGTGAAACGGTGAGTGAGTATGTTGCGGTCTTAAAACATTTAGCCATGGAGTGTAAGTTTAATGAGGCCATGCGATTGGAGCGACTGAGGGACCGGCTGGTCTCCGGAATTCGCGACAAAAGAATGATGTCTGAACTCCTAAAACTGAATCTCGAGGAACTTACATTTGATATTGCCGTTGCCAAATGTATTGCTATTGAGCAGTCTTATAAAGATGTTGAAGCTATGCAAGGGGGTAAAGAGCCAAACCCTGTGAATAAACTATACAAGGCAAAACCAAGTAAGCAAGGTAATCCCTTAGTTAAGCCGAGAAGGGAACAGAGAGAAGCCAAAACACTTGAGCTCAAGTGTTACCGCTGCCATGGAAACCATGATCAGAAGAGCTGTCCCTTCAAGGAAACAAGTGTGTCATTATTGCAAGAAAACAGGACACATTCAGAGAGCTTGTAAGAAACGAGGTAAAGCAGCTGTAGATCACCTGGGTAGTGATAACAGTGAGTCTGGTGACGAATGCCCCAGTAGTGATGATGATGATTTCCTAGCCAGTTTGGAAGTAAATTCCATCGGGAATAAGGCTGATGTGATCTGGGTTACCCCTGTTGTTGATGGGAAACCTCTCAAAATGGAGCTAGACACGGGGTCTGCGGTGTCTGTCATCCCTTACAAACAGTTCAAGGAACTTTTTAGCCGTAAGAAATTGCAAAAAAGTGAGATAACACTTAAGACCTACACTGGGGAAAAGATTACTCCCAAAGGAAAAATCAACTGCAGTGTTGAGTACAAGGGCCAAACTAAGCAGCTTCATGTCCAAGTTATTGAGACACCAGGACGAGCTTTATTTGGGCGTGATTGGCTATCTGAGATTAAGTTGGACTGGGGCGAGATTAAAGCTCTCAAGTTGGGCCGGGTTAAGGTTGGGGTGGCTCAAGATAAGGTAGACAAGCTCATTGCCAAGTATAAATCTGTGTTTGCCGATGAACTAGGGACCCTTAAAGGACAAAAGGCAGATCTTAAGGTGGAAGAGAATTGCCAACCACGGTTCTTTAAGCCTCGACCAGTACCATATGCATTGCGACCCAAGGTAGAGGCAGAGCTTTCACGTCTTGAAAAGGAGGGTATCATCAGCAAGGTAGGCTACAGTGAGTGGGCAAGTCCTATTGTGCCTGTTGTTAAGCGCAATGGCTCAGTACGTGTGTGTGGAGATTTTAAGGTCTCTGTCAACCCAGTTTTGATTGCAGAACAGTATCCCCTACCACGTATAGAGGATATCTTTGCCAATTTAGCTGGAGGGAAGCATTTCAGTAAGTTAGATCTGCGTCAAGCATACCATCAAATGGAGGTTACCCAGGAGTCAAAGAAATATTTGACCATCAACACGCACAAGGGTCTATTCCAATATAATCGGCTAGTTTTTGGGGTGACCTCAAGCCCTGCAATTTGGCAACGTTCAATGGACCAGGTATTCCAAGGAATTCCTGGAATACAATGCATTTTGGATGACATGATCATTTCTGGGAAGACAGATGAAGAACACCTTGAAAATCTAGAAAAAGTATTGAAGCGCTTACAAGATACTGGCCTTAGAGCAAACCGAGAGAAGTGCGAGTTCTTCAAAGAGAGAGTTGAGTTTTGTGGGCATGTGATTACTAGTGAAGGCCTGCACAAGACCCAAGAGGAAGTTAATGCAGTAGTTGATGCACCAAGGCCCGAGAATGTGTCACAACTCCGCTCATTCCTTGGACTTGTCAATTACTACAACAAGTTTCTGCCGAATGCAGCCACAGTTCTCCACCCATTGCACCAGCTGCTGGAGCAGAATAACAGATGGCAGTGGACACCACAGTGTGAGCATGCTTTTAAGGAGGCTAAACGCTTAATAACATCCGAGCTGGTTTTAACTCACTACAACCCAGCTTTGCAGGTTAAGCTGGCATGTGATGCCTCGCCCACAGGAATAGGAGCAGTGCTTTCACATGTCATGCCAGATGGAACTGAAAGACCAATTGCCTTTGCATCCAGGTCCCTCACAAAGACCGAACGGAAGTATGCACAGATTGACAAGGAGGCATTATCGATCGTGTGGGGGGTCAAGAAATTTCATGTCTACCTCTATGGGCGGCGCTTCACGCTCATCACTGATCACAAGCCACTGGAATCCATTTTTCATCCTGAGAAGGGAGTACCTGCTATGACTGCAGCAAGGCTCCAGCGGTACGCACTGTTCCTAGCTGGATTTGAGTATGACATTGATTACAGGAACACTAAGAAACATTGCAATTCAGATGGGTTGTCAAGACTTCCACTACAGCAATGTGAAAAGGGGGAGTTGGATGTTGATTCAGCGGAGGTGTTTCATGCAATGCAGCTTAATGTGCTACCTGTATCCAGTGAAACTGTTGCCAAGGAGACCCAACGTGACCCCATTTTAGCCAGAGTTTATGATTCTGTGGTGAAGGGGTGGTCAGTACGTGTAGAGGGAGATGCGGGATACTATGAACGCCGTAATGAACTTACAGTCCACCGGGGCTGTATCCTTTGGGGAATGCGAGTAGTGATTCCCAGCAAGCTGCAAAAGAGGGTGCTAGATGAGTTGCACGACAGTCATTTAGGAATAGTTAAGATGAAGGCTTTAGCAAGAAGTTATGTATGGTGGCCGAACATCAACCATCAACTGGAGGAAGTCGCCAGGAAGTGCAGTGGATGTCAGCAGAACCAGAAGATGCCAAGCAAGGTACCCTTACACCCCTGGGAATGGGCCATTTCGCCTTGGCAACGCATCCATATTGATTATGCTGGCCCATTCCCAGGGGTTGGGTCTCCTGTTGCCAAGGAGACCCAACGTGACCCCATTTTAGCCAGAGTTTATGATTCTGTGGTGAAGGGGTGGTCAGTACGTGTAGAGGGAGATGCGGGATACTATGAACGCCATAATGAACTTACAGTCCACCGGGGCTGTATCCTTTGGGGAATGCGAGTAGTGATTCCCAGCAAGCTGCAAAAGAGGGTGCTAGATGAGTTGCACGACAGTCATTTAGGAATAGTTAAGATGAAGGCTTGAGCAAGAAGTTATGTATGGTGGCCGAACATCAACCATCAACTGGAGGAAGTCGCCAGGAAGTGCAGTGGATGTCAGCAGAACCAGAAGATGCCAAGCAAGGTACCCTTACACCCCTGGGAATGGGCCATTTCGCCTTGGCAACGCATCCATATTGATTATGCTGGCCCATTCCAGGATTCCATGTTCTTAGTGGTTGTTGATGCACATAGCAAGTGGTCAGAAGTCATCCCAATGAAGTCAACTAACTCCTCCAAGACCATTGAAGTTCTTAGAAACCTGTTTGCAAGATTTGGAATTCCTGAGCAGTTGGTTAGTGATAATGGCCCTCAATTTGTGTCTGAGGAATTCCAGGCATTTGCCAAATGCAATGGCATAAAGCACATTACTTCTGCACCATATCATCCAGCCACCAATGGTCTTGCTGAGAGAACAGTGCAGACCATTAAGCAAGCTTTGCGCTCCATGAAAGGGAGTTATAAGCCAGTGGAGGAGAAGTTAGCAAAGTTCCTTATTGCCTACAGGAACACTCCTCATTCGTCGACAGGAGAGAGTCCTGCACAGCTGATGCTAGGCAGACCATTACGTACTCGTTTGGACCTACTGAAGCCGAACCGGAACCAGAAGATGGTGAATAAGCAACATGAGCAGAGCATGCAATCTGCGAGTGCTAAAGGTCAACCGACCCGGCAACTGGAGGTGGGAGACAAAGTGATGACACGAGACTACCGGGGAGATCTGAAGTGGCGTGCTGGACGTGTTGTTGAGAAAACGGGAGCATTGATGTACAAGGTTCAAGTGGCACCAGATTTAATCTGGCGCAGACACCTTGATCAGCTAATTTCTACTGGAGTACAACCAAATTGGGAAGGTGTCTGTGAGACACCCAGCAAAAGTCCAGATCCCATTCCAGACAGCATACAAGTATACCAACCAGATGTTCCTGCTACAACCGGCACAGCTCCGCCGGTACCAGTGACTAGCTCACAAGAACAAATTGCCACTCCCGAACCTGCAAGTGAGACTCCTACAAAGACACCACCACCCGGAGTAGATCTGCCAGTAATGAGTGACCGGCGATACCCCCAGAGAGAGCGGAGAGCCCCACAGAGACTAGATCTATGAACTGTTGTAACTGTTGTTAAAGTGCTACTGAAAACTTGTTAGCTTGTATACTGTTGTGTTGAAGTTAGGACACCGTACAGTTTCTTCTTCAATATTGTCATTTTATTACCTCATGTTTTTGTTGGGAGGAGATGTTATGGTCTCCCTGTTTGGTCGTTTGCATGTGCGCGCGCAGGTCACGCATGTGACATTCATAGTATGACAGATTTAAGTCACGCTTGTAAGTCCACCATCTTGGATGTTAACCCGTACCAAATACATGACAGTCCCTTGAGGAGGGCAGGATTGCAGAAACGTTGTGACACAAGACCAAGAACTTAGGAACACAAGCCCAAGTGGAAAAGAAGATGCGGAAAAGAATGTTAATAAATTGAAAGGAAATCTTATCGATGTAGAATGTCATTTGTACGTAGCAAAACACAAGTCTCGTATTGTATAGAGGAAGATATCAAGTTTTATTATTTTTTACCTTACTGCCATTCATATTAATTTTTTAAAAGTATTGCATACAGTTCCTATAGGGTGACGTCGGATATAACTAAGCATAAAATTCTGAGCAATATTCAGGGTGATCTTTACTGTCCACCTCAGTGTATAATGTCAAGCCTCTTTTACCATGTTCCATAAACCCTGTTAGATCCTTGTACTTTTTTCGCAGAAGAGATATTCTTCTATTTGGTACATTACGAAATATTTTTTTTAACTCTTTAGACGCCGCCCGCCAGTGATAAACAGTAGATAGCCCGTTACAGTGAATTAGCTGGCTCAGCTGCGATGAATTTCCACCTTTGGCAAACTAAACTAATGGAAGGGATGGCTTTGTCCCTCTCTGACCAGCAAACCATCTGGAAACTCTCCACCAGAATCGTGTCCACCTCAAGTGGTTTTGAGTGCCAAACCCTACTCGTAAAACTCGCAAAGTTTGAATCATACGTTATCTGAATTCTTGTACCTAAGACTCATTCTTCGACATCCAAAAGTATATGGGATTATTTAAAAAGTTATCTTCACTTTTGACCTAGTAGAACTGAGGCTATTTGTTCAGTGTTTTTCTTTATTCTCCTGATATGAGGCCCGATATAGTGAACTTTCCGAAGTATATATAAGTATAAAGTGCAAAGCGCTTGTATCATAATGTTGTGTTAGAACTAAGGTACAGATTGGGAACCCTGTTCAGCGATATTAAATATTCATATACGCACGACACATAAATAATGTATTAGCTAAGAAAGAATGGTTACTCAGTTACAGCCTGAAAAATGGGCATTGAGGGGTCAATTCGTTTAGCATTCTATTCACATGAGATTTATGTATCAAAAAGTTACGTATACAAAAGAAAACTGGGGACCGCTCACATGGAAAGCACGCGAAAGTAACACCCAACTGGAGCCAACCACACGTGTTGATCGTGCTTACAAGGCATGACGGATCATAAAGAATTCATATGGAAGCACAAATGAGATCACAAAATACTCTTAGTCACAATAAGAAACGAACACATTCTCTTAGGAAAAAAAAGAAAATAAACAATATCGAAACGTGTGTCAACAAAATAAACTACAATAAATATCAACTATTACAGCGTTTTTGCCCTTTCAGGGCATGCCAACTTCTTGAGCTTTACTTGGTAAGGTGCGGCAAAAATGCATGCCTTCCTGGCTCCGAGCAAATACAGATATTTGCATTGCTCCGAATAGTTTATTTCATACAGCCGTTGTATTTCCTTTAGAAAACCAAAACTGTATTTGGCGCATATTTTACACACCAAAATATGATATGTTGAGCTGACCTGCACCCTCTTGAACTGTCAACCTTGTTCAATAATCTAACTACACCTGCCTTTGCAATATTAAAAAGGACCTTAACTGGTACCAGTGGATAATTTTGTTTCTGAAAAATGCATTCCCTTCAAAAATTGTTCTCTTAATTCTACTACTATCCTGATACTATTTTTCCGCGTGATCGCGTTTTATTCAAATAAATAATTTTCACATTCAAATTATTTATTAACTCACTGTATATACTTTTAAGTCCCCTAGACGATCCGATATTTCCTTGAAGGAAGGTCTAATAAAGCATATAAACTGAATGAGGGCCTTAATCTTTGATGAGTAAAACCATCAACTGCTGAATAATTTAACTACATCGTCAACCAGCACAAATGGCATTTCTTTTCAAACGGTTTCAAAGTTTTTCAAAGATCGCCATTTCAGCCTCTAATCTTTTCGCTTATGCTCTAAAAGACACTGACTAAAATGACGTCTTGAAGTTGGCAAACGTTTACTTGATTTCATTTTTGAAAGCGTGACAAAACCACTCCCAACAAGACAGTGGTTTTAACTACCACGTCTAGGGTGGCAGAATTTTTTAGTGAGCTCATTGTGCCCAGAAGCATGCACTTGGTATTACTATTCATACCTTTCAGTTCCTTGCAGGTTTCTCGGTAGGATATTAGGCCATAGATCACCAATAGCATAGAGACACCTCATATTGTTATTTCAACCTCCCCGTTCATGATGTCATGTAAATATTGAGATATTGACCTAAAGTCAGTGTGCTCACAAGTTGCACAGCAGTCAACCATGTTCGGGCTGAGTTGCAGAACTGCAGTGATTTTGATCTTGATAACAGGTAAACTCTTAAGTCAAATACAGCTTCTTATGGACCGCCTGTTTAATACGTCATACTGCTGTTGAGGGTTTTCTCCCAAATTTGATTTTTTTTTTCTGGATTTTTATTTGTTACGTTGAAGTACTTTTTTTTCAGTTTGCTTTGAACGTTTCTTGTATGGAAAAATATAATCCAGTTTAGTTTGTAAAATTACAGTAACGCTAACTTCAACGGACTCATTGTAAGCAGATGAGAAGAAACCAGGAAAAGACGGGTCAAGATGCTTCAAGTTTTTTAATAATCAAACCTAGTTAAAATTAAGGTGGTAAAGCGATTCCTTGAAAAAAAAGCTATATAACCAATATGAATTTACCATTTGCTTGTCTTTGAACACTCTCTGTTAAAGAGGCATGTTATATTTATTCAAACCTCCATTAAGTGGTAAAGAAGAAGCCGATGAGTATAGGCCGTATTCATAGATGGCGGCCGCGCGGAACGGCCTGGTTTCGAATGCATGAATGCGAGGCCTGGTTTATCATGACAAGAGTCAAGTATCAGGTTCAATATTCTTTCAGCAACATCAAAACTGTCACGTAACAATAAGATACCGTCTTTTGACGAGTGAAGTACAATGCGATTACTCTAACCAAGGCCACCGACGGAAGTTTTCATACAAATTTTGAATGTGTTTTTTGATGCTGAACAACAGATTTGTGGCCAGTTTCTACCGACTAAGATGATTCTTTTTCAATTTTGATAAGTGTTGTACAGTTATAGAGCAAATCATGTGCATTTTAAGCGAAATATAACAATTTATGGAGATTTAATATTCGATCGTCATTGTGATATTCATATGACTGAAATTTGTTTTGTTGGCCTAGGTTCACCGGCAAGTGTTCACACTGTAAATCAGTGGGTTGAATGAATTCACAGTTTGATGTCCAACTGGTTTTTATTTTAAAGCGTTTAGCGATGTTTTCTACTCCTTCCCCGAACAATAATTCTACCTTTTTAAAAATTTGAGGTAAACGGAGGCTAAATCGTAAATCCAGACTGGCTTTTCTTTTGCAGTGTCAATGAGTGTTGCTCAGGATGTCTATTTAGAAAATGCAATGGATTTTGATGAGATGTGTAAGTTCTTTACCATTCATAAAAGGAAAAACAGAGAGCATAACGCCTCAAAGTTGAAAAAGCTTCAATATTTAATATCTGCAGTTTGACACGATTTAATGAACTTCTAATTTTTTTTTCCATTATTTTTGTTATGAAATTTTTGTGTAGCTTTAAAGATGCCAAATGTGTTTTAGCAGTGAAATATGAGCAATGCAGGATGAATATTTATTATATCTCTCAGTTAGTACGCGCTCTGTGATTGCCAATTTATTGGGGCTATTAACTATACGGCCCGCTAAATTCAAAAGTTTGTTTTAAATCCGAGCGGAAAAAACGAGAATCCGTAACTTACAGTACGGACCGAGAAAACGAGGTTTGTAAGTTAGATACTGTATTTATTATATCTCTGGAGACATTTTGGCGACCAAAACAAACGTGAATTTAGCGGTAAAAAAACTCGGTCCGAAACTTACAGTATAAGGACCTCGAACTCTGTTAGTAAGAGGTATTCACCATGTTACTAACTCCGCTGCCTCTTTTCGCATTTCCAGGGGATGGCGCTGAAGATGCAACGGATTACGATGAATCGTGTAAGAATCTTTAACTCCTCTTTTACACAGAACTTATGGAGTGCCAATATGAAAAGGAGACTTCGATATTTGATCCCTAGTTACTTCAGTTTGTAACAAGCAGATAGAACGTATTTCAAATCCATTTTATCTGGTAGTTAACAGTGGTATTAGGTGTTTCGTCTAATTTCAGGTCGCCGTATTTGTTTACTCTCTGCACCATTTCATCTTTAAAATACAGATAAACGTTAATTAAACCATTCTTAAGTTTGCTATTTCCTATCTCTCCAAGCTTCAGGGGATGATTCGCCGGATTTCCTCTTAGGAAATACAACAAATTCGGATAATTCAAGTAAGAGCCTTTTAATCTTCTTATTACAAAACGTAAAAAGCACGAAACTGAGTTTGAATGAGCTTTTAAGCTTTGAAAAGCTTAATATTCAGTTTCAGTTTGATTGTAGGTTAGGGTACTATTTTCTAATTTAAGAGTCTTCGTTTTGACAATCAATTTAAAGTCGTGTAAACTGACTTTTGTATTTGAAATACTTAAAACGTCAGTGTGAGAAACACCTTTCTATCAGCTGTTCATTGAATTTTAGCCTTCGTGTGGTAGAACAAAACTGAATAAAGTTGCCAAATGCAAATCAGATCTAGTGATCTGGGCGGGAAAATGACGAAACCCTGAAAATCTGATTAGTTTTGGGAGCGGGCAGAAATTTCTCATCCAACCCGTTTTAGCCGAGCGGGATACTTGCGTGTGATTCGTCGATTAAATGAAACGTTTCGAAGTTTGTTTGGAACCTTTTTAAATCTCTTTTCGTTGGAGCCCTTTTCTTTAATTTACATTACCTCTCTCTTCTTTATTGTCAAATCGCAGGAAATTGTTCAGTTCATGGAAAATCGCGACTAAATTGTTTGAAGCGTTTTTCGCCAGCATTTCGTTGAAAACATCAAAAATGTTATTCACAAGTTTAGGGTGCCCTCTGTCTTGAGTACCTCCTTAGGTCTGTGTCCTTGTGCAATATCCAAGTCCTCGGTGAGCAGCAGTGTTTGCCAATACTGACCTCCTGGCCGGTGAATATCATATTATGTTATTCTGCAGCTCTTAGTGATGTCCCAGCTGGTGCAGTGTCTGACGGGTGTGCCAGGACAACGCTAGGTGACACACTTTACAACAAAAATCCAAAGATTCCCAGCAAAAAGTGGCTAGAGACTCCAGCTGTAGTAAAATGGGCAACTGGTGAGTATGAATAAAACCATGGCACTGCCAAGTAATTTCTACTCGATGTTTTGAAAATAATAGAGCGGTTTCAATTCGATTTTCAAAGTAATTTAACGTTAGTGTTGACTTTGCATTTATATCGTAGGTGATTCTCAGAAGAATTTCTCGCATATTTCTCATCTTATTAGAAACCAATCGTTACCACTTGACTCACACGTCGAGTTTTCCCGACTTTAGTCTGAAGACATGTATTTGCTTTGAAATTTGATTGGTTCGTTGGACAGCGTGCATTTCTTGTGATTGGGTAACTACTTGGTGCAAGTAGTTACCCCCATTGGTAGCTACTTCGTGTAAGCTGTGGTTTGAGAGGTTCACCCATTAATAGAGTGGTCTGCGTTATAAATATAGTCGCCAAGCTTTACTTTAGCAACCTCAGCTGTACTCTAGCCGTACTCATCCTAGGCGTACTCATCCTAGCCGTACTTCAGTGTCCTTAATCATCCCATGCTTACTTTAGTGTCCTTACTGTGTGAGTGCCTACACCAAGTAGTAACCATGACTACACCGAGTAGTTACCTGTGATTGACCTGAGCAATACTGAACTTCAGTTTTGGCTTTTCAAAAGTCGCCTGCTGAAAACGACTGACGTTGTTTGTAGGATTACCGTCGTGTGCGTCGAACTGCGGCCACCCAGACAAAGGAGACATGTTTTCGACAAATTTGATACGTAATCTTCAAATTGATAGATAGGTGAATACGAAAGGCAAGAGGGGTATACAAATGAGAGCTTACGACAGTTTCTATCTGCACCCATCATGATATATTTAAGAATTGAACTTCACGTTCTCAACCAAAGATTTTCTCACTTTCGACCAATGAAGATCGGAGGCCTTCAAACACATCAAACTTGTCAAAAACTTTGTCTGGGTGGCTATCTTTCGACGCGCACGACTGTAATTCTCAAGTTGACTCCTTATACTATAATGTAATATATACGACAAAATCAAAAGTTTCAATTTATCTTTTGTCAGTCAATGTAAAGCAATGTGATTACAGGCAACTGTCTGACTTCTTAAAGCGCCCACAAGGTTCACAATCCAGTTTTACTTTTTTCCCAGCCTTGTTTTCTAATGGCAAGTATGTAGATTGATAAACAAAAAAAATATCGTAATTTTCAACAGTGCTTTTTGAGAAAATTGCAATAGATGGCATTAATAATGTTCTTATAAATGGTATACATGAAAAACTTACCGGCTCAATTGTGATTGGCTATAGGAGCAGTGTAGTTCAAGTGTAGATGTAACCCAGCAGGGGCACCCAACAAGCAGATTGAGCCAAACGTCTGTGAGAGATATTTCTAGGCTCCTTGTAATATTTAAAGACTGTCTTAAGAGACGTTTTTATCACCTATAAGAATTTGATCTGTTCGGGTATTTTAGCTGAAAATTGATTGTTCTAAAATTTTAGGGAATGATACTTTCATTTCAGAAATTGTTTTCTGGACGGGACCTTCTAAAAACTTCCTAACGAACCATTTGCTCATCCGAAATTGCTAGGCGACCTTTTTAATTGCCAAGGATTGCAAAATATCCTTTCTGAAAACGTAAGGGACTGCTTTTCCCTTGTTGTGAATATCCTAAGTGAGTATTTAGGGGCTGAAAATCTATTCAGATACACGGTTCGAAAATCCAAGGGCTTGTGTGTTTGATATTCCAAAATTCTAGCTCACCTTGCTTCCGAACGGATTTTACAGAAAACAGTCGTGGGATGTCCATGACCCTATGCAATGCAAAAATTGCAGAAACACCAGTGTAAATTAGAAAACTTTTATCATAATTATTATAATTTAATAATATAATTCATAATTTATGACGGTTAATAATGAGAACTCATTCGGTTTTTTCGTTAAATTTGTGATTTATTTGCACAAGTGAGCTTTTCGAAAGACTCACTTGTGCAGTTAAATAACAAATTCAACGAGAAAACCGTAAGAGCATAATTACTAATCAACAATATTTAGGCCAATTTTCAATACTGGCCACCAGCCAGTCAGTTGAGAACAACTCACAGTGTAGCTACAAACCAGAAAAATCGCCGCAATTGAATTGTGATTAACACGCTCAGGATTTCCCGCTTTGTCCCGCGAAACAAAACAAAATGGCCATATAACAAGTGCTTTTTGACCAAGCGTTTTCGGTCAAGATGGATTTTTTTTTGTCGTTTTTTTGTATTGTAGATCATTATCAGGTGTTTGGCCGCGTGGTTCATTTGGACTACGTGAAAGAGCAGCTTCAGCGAAAACCAGCATTCTTAGACTTTGAGCCTGTAAGAGGAGATATGGACTTTAAAATTCGATTGGACATCTTGGCTGACTCCTGCTATCTTAAGGTAATCCGCAGCTAAAGTGCGACCCATGCCTTTGTTTCCCCATACTAAAAAGGTGATGAGTGTTAAAATCTATATTGCGCAGTGTAAGATGCAGCTGTATTTGTAAGACTAGTTTTGTGCATTGTTGTACGCATGTATTGTGAATGTACGGTATGTATTGTGCAGTGCTATGTATCGTCCAATATTGTTTGTGCATACTTGGTAGTGTTTGCGTGTTTCAGTGTATGTATCGTGCAGTGGCCTCATGTATGTATCATGAAGTTCTTTTCTTTTAGGTATTGTGTCGATGGTGTTTGCGTGTATTGCGTTTGTACAGTGTGTATTTTGTTGTATTGAATACATTTATCGTGTAGATTATTTGTGATATTTGGTGGTGTTTGCATGTTTCATTGTATGTTTTGTGCAGTGCTTATGTATATATTATTTAGTTATATTTGAAGGTATTACCCACTAGTGTGTCTATCATACCGCGTACAGTGTTTGTTGTACAGAGTTGAGTATATTCGATTCATCTTGGAACATTATTTGTGTATATTTGGTGGTGTTTGCATATTTAAGTGTATGTTTTGTGTGGTGGTGAATGTATGAATTGTACAGCGGTGAGTAGATGTGTAACATGAAGGATGTTATGGTGTATCGTCCATTTAAATTCGACAAGAGAGTAATTTTGAGCACAGTGGACACAGTAACTTTATAGGTCCAAAGAATCCAAAGATAAGTTTCTATTATCATTTGCAGTGAAGACGTTGATCAATGAAATATTCAAGTTTTCGTGCATTTTTTGACCATTATAATGCGTTGCTGCAAAAATGATAAATTGCTTGATGGCTAAAGCTCTTGAAGTGTTTTGCATTTAAGGGCAAAGTGGCTTTACACGGAATTAAACTACTGAATATTTTCGCGCGAGAGATCATTTCTGCAAGTGGAAGTCAGTTGGATATTTCTTCGCCAAACTGGAACACAGAGTACGCAAGCAGAATAGTGGACGGAGAAAATGGACAGGGTGGGAAGCACGGCTTTGATGGCCCTAAAGGTGCAGTTCAGAGCCCCTCCCTCTTTTGCAGTTTCTCCATTGTTCCCATCAATAGAACCCCTTGTTTCCTAATTTTTGTTCCCTTGTTCCCAGCAATTTAATCAGAGATTCGTTAGTTCCCTGAAATAATTCGAAAATATTCCCTGTTCCCTAAAAATACATCCTTCCATGGGAAGGTCTCAGTTTATTTTACCTCTTTTCTTCAGCTCAGTTATTATGTACCAGGCTTAAAAACGTTAGTCACGAAACAAGACCACTCTATAGTTTCGAAATTGCTTTGGTCTTTGCATTGCTTCATTGAGTAATAAGCTGACGTATGTCGCGCAACTTTCTCTACTAATCAGATGTCATAACTGTGACCTCCTGCTACGCGTTTTCCCACGCATTGCAATAATCTTCTATGACTGGCTACAAATATTACTTTGTCTGTGATTTACGGCAGTCATTTGAAAACGGTTGTACTTGACAGTGAAGTCTCCCAGGTATGCCAGGTGTTTTATGATATTAATTAATTTAATTGGCCATCAATTGCTTTTTAGTTGAATTATATGCTGACGTTATCCATGGCTCTTTTGAAATCATCACCAATGGCGCCAATGGGCAGAAAGGACAAGATGGTGGAGATGGAGGACGAGCGCGGGATAGTGCGAAAGTGGTGAGAATGAAACCAAATATGAATAAAAATCCACGGCGTTTAACTCTTGTCAACAATTTGTGTAACCGGGTATTAGATATGTTGATTGATACTAATAAACCAATAGCCGGCGTTCAAAAGATGTGAGAAGGAGAGTTTAAGCACGAAGCGCGAGAGCATTGTCATCATTATCATCATCACGGATGATCAACATCATCATCAGTATCATCATCATTGTTATTGTTATCGTTATCGTTATCAATTTGATTTTATTAGTTAGTCATAATGAATATAATTATTGCAATTTTTCAATTTATTGTTATAACTGATTTTTCCTGAGCCAGGCTGCCGACATTCCGGAGTCCGATTGCAGTGACAAAAGTGTCGAAGATTGTGATCGGAAGCCAATCCCGGGAATTGTCGGCGAAAAGGGGCCGACCGGAGAGCCTGGAGGGAATGCTGGGCATCCAGGTATTTACAGGCTAAAGCAAATTCGATGAAATAGAAGACTTAACACAATTATTCGAGACCACTTTTAAAGTAGTAGGCACTTCCCTAAAATCTGTTTTAAGTCCCAGACAAGTAAACAAATATACTTTATTATATTTCTCAGTTAGTACGAACACTTCGAATGGTCAATTTGCGAGCCGTATTCTCTAGTACGGCCAGATAATTTGAGAATTTTTCAGATACAGAAGAGACATAATAAATTTATTACTAACATCGTTTTTTCGGTCCGTACTGTAAGTTATGGACCCTTGTTTTGTTCCCCCGATTTATGACCCGTAACTCATAATATATGTACGGATCTCGAGCTCGGTCAATAAGCAGGGACATGTATCAAACAAACATTCCTGCAGAACTGAAGACTTGGATTTTTGATCTTGGATCACACAGATCATGAAGCATGCAAAGGAACCGTTGAATTCCTGTCCACAGTGGATTTACCGGTTGGACAATCGGACAAAGTTTGACACTCCGCTTATTTGAAGTGATAAACGTAAATTAAAAAGTTACAATTCACCGACCCCAGATCACCTTGAACGAATCACCCCTGAAGAAGACACTATGATAATGACCATGATAATGATAGTGATAATGACAATGATAATCATAATGACAATGACACTAATCAGGAGTAAAGTGGAAACGTTTTTAGGGTGAGTGAGTTATAACTTCTTATTATATAGACACGAGTGTTTTATTGGAAAATATACCACTCGTAAAATTCATAAAAACTACATCCGGGCCCCGAGTGGTTTATTTTCCATAATCTCACACGTGAGTTTATCGATGACGTAATTTCGGTAATTTCCCTCCGAAATTTGTATCGATGTCTTTTTGTCTATATAATAAAAAGATCGTTACACGAAGGCTTGAAGATATGAATTTTATTTTCTCGTGGCAAAAACAATATTTTACTCACTCGCTGCGCTCGTTCGTAAAATATTGTTCTGCCACTCGAAAATAAAATTCATATCTTCGCGCCACCGTGTAATATCCTCTATTTAATTTACATTCATTTATGTCACACCAGCGGAGCATCAAACTATTGTCCACCTGGCTGCAATGTGCACTTTTCATTTAACTTTTAAACTAATTTTACTGTTTTTATTAACAAAAGAAGGACAGACACTTAACTCACACTTTTTATGTATGAAAATTGGTAGGGTTGTGGGATGTGGCTTGAAATGACAAAGTCAAAATGTAGTAAGGGTATGTTAAAGCCACACATATGCGCACTGAGGCGACAGTGGTCAGTACAAGGGATAAAACCCTGTTGCTATCAAAAGAAAAAAAAAATAGAGCTCAAAACCCAGCAGCCATGGACAGCTGTTTCGGCCTAGTTAGGCCTCATCAGCATGGCACACTGAGCTAGCAGATGAACTCTGGGTTCCCACATTATGACTGTCAGAGTGATGAAAAATGACATTCACTGACATTCATAATGTGGGAACCCAGAGCTCATCTGCTAGCTGTGCCATGCTGATGAGGCCTAACTAGGCCGAAACAGCTGTCCATGGCTGCTGGCTTTTGAGCTCAATTTTTCGTCTTTTTTTCGTAGCAATAGAACTTCATCCCTTCTACCACTGTCGCCTCAGTGCGCATATGTGTGGCTTTAACATACCCTTACTACATTTTGACGTTCACACTTATTATTTATTGAAGTAGTAAGTGAGTAAAGTCTTTATTTAACGAGGGTATCACAAAATAGCATGTACACACTAATAAACTAGCGGCCCTCTAACAGGCCGGGATAATAAATATACTAAAATTAAGATCTGCACAGATTAAAATTACTAAAAATCTATAAAACAATGAAGTAAATGTAAACACACGATAAGTTGTTTATAAGTTAATTGATTTAGAGACTGCTAATCGTTAAAAATCATTTTCCAAAGAGGGTTTTTGAAAGTAATAGGTGATTCTACTTTAATTTCTCTAATGAAGAGGTAACACATTCCATTACTGGGTAGCAGTCGTCTAAGAACGAGCTTTCTGAATGCAATTTAAAAATAAAAAAAAAACTTCTCAGGAAGAGAAACAAGGATGACTTGTAATAGCATTTAAACAAGAGGTATAGAAAACTTCACAACGTGGTGAGAATGTTACCAAACCGCCCGACTATGTAACAGCGGGGATTTTTTCAGTTCTTCTAGTTGTGAAATTAGTAAAGGTAATCATACGGTTTCGAGTTCAATTTGGAATTAATTTGCACGAGTGAGTTTTTCAAAAAGCTGAAATTGCACGAGCCGCTTCGGCGAGTGCAATTTCAGCTTTTTGAAAAACTCACAAGTACAAATTAATTCCAAATTGAACGAGAAAAGCCGTATGATTACTTATTAATAATATAAGCATGAAAAAATTCGCCTGGAAGATCTCATTGCGGACGGACAGGAAGTAAGCATTTGACGCGGATTTGACACTTTATTTACTGATTGGCTGATGAAGATCAGCTGATAACGCTACGAACTCAAAGCGGTTCGTTTAAAAATAAAGAATATCATAATCCAGAAAATCGATGTGTAATTTGCACTGGTGTTACACTTTTTGCACTGGTGTTACACTTGAACTGCACTGCTCTCAGCCAATCAGAATCGAGTAATTTTTTCATGTATATTATTATCTCAGCAATCAGAGCTACAAAAACAACAAAATATGGTTGATTAGCATAAAAAAGTCGTCTAACAAGCAAGGTTAAGCTTGAAACCTGTTTTGCAGGTAATGGTGGAAACGCTGGTCACATCCTTGTCCGCTACAATAGAATAGTTGGAAAAGTGGAGCTCAAAAGTTGCAAAGGACTTGGAGCATCGGCGGCCAAAAACGGCAAAGGAGGCGAAGGTAAGACTGACTGACAAAAAAAAGGTTGAAAATATGGCGAAATCCGCCAGGGGAAACAAAAGAAGTAAGAAGCGGAATGGGACGTAAAGGAGAATGGGAAAACTTCAAGCACAATTTTTAAGCTGCGAGTACTAGGGAAGATAGACTGTATGGGAGACTCTCTAGCTGTTCGCATTTTTCTCCTCTGTGAAAGGAACTCAGGGATATACTCCACGTAATGCACTTTTGGTGGGCTAGCAATTAAACTCTCACAAGAATACCACGCCGGTTAACACACAACACACAGTTTATTTCTTGTTCATACACACGGAATCATGAGAATCGTGGTGTTGAGGGAATCATGGGGATCATTGGGTATATAGATGCACTGCAGCACTTGTTCGTTTAACCCTTTTACTCCCGAGGGGTCTCCATTTGATGAGTAAAATCGTCTGGCGTTAGACAATAAAAAATTTATGAAGTCACTCTTGGCAGTGAAAAGTTTAATTTACCAGGAAGCAAAACTTATAAATTAGCTGCACATATGATCTAATCTTGTCATAATCCCCGGGGCAATTAATGGCCAAGCACGCTAACACAGTTCCAACCTGCCGTTTTTAATAATTATGAAGATTAGTCAAGCCGTGAAGATCTGCTAACTTGATGCCTTCCAGGTTTTTTGACATATTGCTTTTGCTTTCGACGAATGTTGAGACAAAGAAAAGCAAATGTAAATTCTGTAAATTTTCACATTCGACTGTGTGACCAATCTTTGTGATTTCAAGATTAATATCACTTATTTTCCTGTAAACTCGGGAAGTATATCCCTTCGTTCTTTTGGGGAATGAATGAATTGTGACTTAAACAGCGCATTAACTTGCTGTATTTTATTTTTCAAGGTGGCAAAGGTGGAAAAGGAGGAAGAGGAAGGCAATGTTTTGTACTCGATCTTGATAATCCGTACTGTATTAGCCATAGTTTAGTGGGTCGAGCAGATGATGGACCCAAAGGAGATCAAGGCAGGGATGGAACAAGTACGATAACTAAATAACATGATAGACATGAGTGTTTTGCTGGGAATTACACCACTTGCAAAATTCATACAAAACTACATCCGGGACCGTAGTGGCGTATTTTCCATATCCTCACAAGTGAGGATACCGATGACGTCATTTCCCGGCTTACACGATTCAGTTTGTGTACAAAGCTGCCAAACGAATATCTTAATGTGTTTTTGTGTTTTTAATAAAACGAAAATTGCACGTTAGCTCGAAAATATGAATTTTATGTTCTCATGGCAAGAACAATATCTCACTGTTCTTGCCACTCTGACCTTACATACATATCTTAATTCAAATGAATATATGAAAGAACATATATTTGAACTGCGGAGTCATATGTAATGACATTAATTGATCATCGCAGTTATGTTGTGTACATAACTGCGATGATCAATTAATGTCATTACATACATATCTTAATTACAAATACATATATGAACTCACTATAAACCTCCGCCCTGTGTGAGCGGCTGGTTCATCTCGTCGCACCGGTATTCGCCAGGCCGCGGAGACGGATCCTGATCAGTGAATTAAATACTGATACAAGTTCAGGCAACCTAGGCTAGGTTCACACCAGGAGGACCACTGTACCGGTACTGAGTGGATACCACGTGCAGATACAGCTTGGATCCGTGCAAGTTTTACACCTGTTCACACGGAGGTCGCGGTTTTCGTATTTTCATGTTTTTACGCTGAACTTGTCCACTATTGCTTGAAGACGGCGGTCAAGTGTGTTTAGTCTTCATTTCTCCTATGCGCAGAACATACGCTACTCCAAAAATAGCCTTCCGGTACGAAAACGGAAACGACCTGACCTGTTCACACTGTGCTAGTACAACTTGTTTTGGAATCAAAAATGTCTCTGCTCCTGAAGCAGGTACAAAACTTGCACGGATAGCAGCTTCTATCTACTATGTGAACGGAAGGCCTTTTCGTACAAATTTTATCCGGATCCAAAGTGGTCCGCTATGGTGTGAACTAGCCTAATTATGCCGCCGATAGGTTAGCTCAGTTGGTAGAGCACCGGACTACCGTGCGGAAAGTCGCGGGTTCAAACCCCGGGCGGACCAACACTCAGGGTCTTAAAAAAACTGAGGAGAAAGTGCTGTCTTTGCAATGACATCTGTAAATGGTTGGACTTTCTAGTCTTCTCGGATAAGGACGATAAACCGTAGGTCCCGTAATAGGTTGTAATAACTTCGTGGGACGTTGAAGACCCCGCACACTGTTCGTGAAATGTAGAGGACATACATCCCGGTGTTGTGGTCTGGTCCCTGTGAATATAATTTCATCTGCAGATGGGTTGGTTGGTTTTCCTTTTCGTTTTTTTCCTTAGATATGGTAATTAAAATAAAGCTATAATAAGAATTACTGTAAATTAATTTTTTTTCCTTCCTTTCCTTTCCTTTCATTTTAATCTTTCTTTTTCGCTCAACTGGGCCGCCTAGATTAGCAAGTGCTATTTTGCGGGCCGGTTTATTGTAAGATTCTTATAATGAAAAATAAAGTTGAAGTTGAAGTGGATGGGTAAGATCAAACATGGACTGATAGCGGCTGCCAGGGGCGCCTTTACAAGCTGACGTCCGATCTCACCCTAAAATAAGAATTGTAAACCGCCATGGACAATTAGTGTTCGGTATATAAAGCCATTACCATTTTACCATTAAGAGTTCAAAATAGAATGATTTATAGAGTAGTAAATGAGCTTTGACGTGTAATTGAAATTCAACAACCGCGTATTAGCACGTACCATCGCTATCACGCAATACTTGGCCACATTGAAGGCAAAGTTTTCATATATTTTGTGGTTAACGTAGGTTTTCAGAGATTGTATATGTTGTTAGCTCCCAGTATTCCAGGCACAGATGGCAAAGTTGACCAATCGATGATCAGGACTGGAGAATTCAACGAACAAAGTAAAAAAAAGTTCAGGGCAAGTGTAAGATTACTCAGAGCGATGTTCAAACGAGCGGAAGATATCCTGTTGGCCAATAGCAAGGACGAATCTGGCATAGCGGCGTTGAAATTTATAATATTTTTATCAAGAGGCTCCAGAGCTCATAGGTCCTTAAGGAGAGGTGAGAATTCATCCATAGATGATTTTGTAAGCGGAAGATTTCCTGTTGGCAAATAGCAAATCTGAATCTGGCATAGCGCGTCGAAATTTATAACTGAGGGCCTCCACAAACGAGACGATTAGTTGTCGACAACAATGAAGCATTTGACACACCTGGCCCCGGTTGTTCAAAGGGTGGATAACGCTATCCAGCGGATAAATCGCTATCCAGTGGATAAGTGCTGGCAAAAGAAACTACGCTATCCACTGAATAGTGATTTATCCGGTGGATAGCGTTATCCACCCTTTGAACAACCGGGGCCAGATAGTTTGTTGTCCATAACTACGCAAAATCAGCAAGAGCTTGGGAACTAGCTTTCTCTACTCATGCTTGTTGCACAAAAGATGGCGGCTTGCGAAACTGGTGAGAATTCCAAGAATACAGTACCAGAAAAAGTAAATTTACCCATGCCGAAAAGGGTGATCTAGAGGAATACCCTGGAACGAACCTTTTAACAAACCGTCCGGTTAACAACCCTTTTTTCTTTGGGGGGGGGGAATATCCATTAACCAGAGACAACGCTAATACGGTAGTTGTCGACAACCAAATAATTCATACCCACAGCGAGACGGGAAAATATGGTCAGACAAGTAGGTGCCAATAGCGATCCGTTGTCGACCGGTACTAAGCAGTTTCCCCTCTGAAAAAGGCAAACTGCTTAGTTGTCAGACAGTTTACAATTTTCGCATTTTGTTGTCGACAAATCGTCTCACAGACGATATTTTTCGGTTGTCGATGACATTTAGTTGTTGATAAAAAAAATGGTTGTCGTCAACTACCTGTAATCGTCTGGTCTGTGAAGGCCCTTATGAATTTTCAACCTGTCTATGCCAAAATATGATATTTTTGCCAAGAGGATCAAGAAGCTCCAAGGTTCTTAAGGAAACGTGAGAATCCATCTATAGATGATTTAGTAAGCCATGTTGTTGCCACTGTATACCGAGTTAGCCTTTTCCGAGAAAAACCTTTCAGTGTCCACGATGTTTGTATTCACTGTTTTACTTACAAAACTCCTTTTAGATCCCCTGTTTTCACAATGCCCTTCTACGAAACGTTTTGGAAACCATTTATGGGACTGATCATAATTAGTAGAATCTCCTCTACTACAAACTGTGGACTTATGGAATAATTATAGAAGTTGTTCAGAATGGTATCATTTTATATGAGAATTTTGAAAACTTCGAGCCTTTATTCTATCAATTGCGCACTCTTCATAGCAAACTTGACGTTCACTGCTTATGCTAGCTTCCTCGATGACAAAAATATCTTTAGTTTTAAATGTTTTTTGCATTTTTGATAAAAAATAACCTATAGAGTGAAATGGCAACAGCATCTAACAAAATAATAGCCTTAAACAAAAGGTATAGAAATCTTTTTTAAACGCTGGTTTTTTAACGATAAAAATGCTCTGATGCCAATATTAAAATCGTTTTATGTAACACCTACTTCAGGTTCACGAAAAACTGATAACTTTAGTTACCCAGTTTCGCAAACCTCCGAAAAAACTTGTTCTACGACCCAAGGCCATATTTTCTGGCCTTTTCTCTGCTGATTCCTAAAAAATCAGCAAGATGTTTCTTCGCATCTTGCAAATGGTGGTATTTTTGGCAGCTGAGCGAGATTCGACTTTGATGCTGTTCAAAGACGCGCGCGATTCGTCTTCGCCATGCGAACTGAGAAGCTTAGTATCACTTTCACAATTCCATGCAAGTCAGTCGAGTCACTCGACGGCATGACCTTAGGTATAACAATCCTCCCTATCAGCTCCTACGAACCCAAACTCAGTTGCCCGGATTGAAATAAGATCTTGCCAGGCAACTTTTGTATTTCAAGCTTTGTAGCGTAGTATATAAATCATTATGAGACCCAATGTTTCCTGGTCAGTGGTTAATTCATGTTAAAATTGGCCTATTTTTTTCAGCGTAATTTCCACAGAATACTCAGACACAATCTACTAATATCAGCTGACAGTTACTCGGCAATTCTCAGCCGTCAGTTAAAAAAACACCGTAATTTCTCAGCTAACAGTTAACTATATTCATACCCTCATCCAAGAGACTGTCGTGAGACAAATGAAAAAGTTTACATAACAACTACACCATCGACGATGACTAATAAAACATAACAAAACATACAATAATACAAAACTAATAATACGTAACAAAACTTGTTTTTTTTCTTTTTAAGCCGCCAAGAAGAAGCTTAACTTTATTGGCAAAGAGGGCTATGACATCTTTGGCAAAAACAAATACTTTGTTCCACGACTTAAGTGGGATGTATTGAAGGATTTTGCTGAGAAAACAAAGAAAGCCGCCCAAACAATTGAAAAAGCTTACAATGACATCCAGTCTGCGGTGGAGAATAACCAAAACTTTAAGCAGGTGAAGTTCCACTTTGCATTTCTAATTTCTATGAATTTCCGTTTTGTAATACGTCTGTTTGATCCCTCATTGTTTATTTTAAGTTATTCACAAAAATCCTAACCCGCAAAAACAGCATGCAGCTAATCAAGGTGGGAAGGACTGAAAATTTAAGTTTTATTAATTGGGATTGAGTAGGAAAAGGCTGGGAAAAGCAGGCCATTTAATTAACAAATTAATAGGGTACGCATAACATAGCATAACATAACATAACATAACATAACATAACTTTTATTCAGGAGGCTACAGCACAAATATAAAAACGTCCTGAAAAGGGAAATCGTGAGGTTAACCCTGTATTAAAACAATTTTCCTGACTAAAAACTTAAGAATTGGAAAGGTTTCACAGTACAATTGCAACGCACGATGAGAAAATGTTACTGCCACCAAACGTTAGCATTTAACAGCCAAATAAATCCCTGGATCAAGCGGTTTTGTTTAAGATAAAGAAAAGATGTTTTATACAAGTATAGAAAAGATTTCACTTTAAAAGGTGCCTGTTCTATTTCTTAAAACAAAGGCTGCTAAGAAGCTGTCTAAAGTGGCCCAAATTCAAGTCGACGCAGAGCAGAAGAGGTTGAATGAGACCAAGTTAATTGCATTGAGTGAAAGAAGACTTTATATCAAGGTTTGTCCAGACTGTTTGATGTTTGTTGAATATTTCATCATTTCGTAAGCCGGTGCAAAACGTACGATAACCAGACGCTTTTTATAAACCGTAGTACTAATAAAGGTTTAGTATCACCCAATGCCTAGTGATGCTTGCCCCGCGCATGAACAACAACAACTATATGTATATATAGATGTATGAGGATATAGTAAAATATTCATACAGTGTAGACTATTGATTCTCTATAAGAAGAGAGGGGCTATTGATTTTTGGGGATACTGGCAGAAAACAATTTTTGATCCCCTCCTCCTAGGTACATGTAAATTGCAAATTGCATCATTTCCCCTGCCCTGACATTTTCTATAGTTACTTTGACTCCCTGGAGACATGGTGGTGTGGTGGTCAGCTTGTCTTCCGAGTAGGAGTTCCGCGGTTCGAACCCAGGTGATGGCATTGTGTTGTTTCCTTAGACAAGAGACTTAACTCCACACTGTCTCTCTCCACTCATGGGTACCGTCGATATAATGCTGAGGGTAACCTGGTGTTGGACTAGCATTCCATCCAGGGGGAAGTAGCAATATTTCCATGTGCTTCATGCTACTGAAATCGGGATAAGCTCCAGCCGTGTGGGCTTAAGGCTCGTGTGCGCCTTCACCTGTGCCTTGTTTACTGTCATAGATGAGTTTTAGGATAATTTTTCATCCCCCGGGAATAAAGATAATATAACAAAGATGACAATCTCTGAAACTGTAATGCGCAATGTTTTAGGGTATTAGGCAAATGGAAGAACAGATGACAGGCATATTGAAACAAGTAAAAGCTGAACTTAAACCTGTTTACGAAAAAGCCAAGTTTAACGCCAATGACTTGTTAGCTGTGTTGCAAGGCATCACGGGGTTTGTGAGCGGCGCAGTTGGCAAGGATCCCGGTGCATTCCTCGGGGCAGCGGTCGGCCTCGCCTCAGACCTCTCCGGAAAATCCTGTCTGGGATCGTTTCAGTGGAATCTCGCAGTGATCGAGAAAACGATGACGTTTGGAGAAAAATTTAAACCCTTTAAAGATTCAAGTAATTTGAATTTTGACCAGTTTGACGTTTCTGCAATTCCGGAAATCATGCAGGTAAAAAGTATAAGGCCTTTTCTTTTGTAGTCCCTAAGCTAAACAAGATATTCTAAGATCATGAGTGAAAAGTAGAACCAAATCAATTACGTTGTCTTAAAATATAAAACAAAATGGCATGGTAGTGTGTTACGTCCCATAAACTAATTTCACATTTTGTTACTTAAATTTTAATTTTGTGCTTAAGAAACAAATCAGTAAAAAAAGAAAGAAAAAAGCAACTTTTATTTGCTTTCAGTTTTGTTTAGTTGAATGGCATCTGTGCTTCGATTGTGCAGTGTAATTTGTTTGGTTCTCGTTTTACCGCCGAGTACTTCGAAAAGCAACAACTTTAATTACGCTCATTTATTTATTTGCTTTGACTTAGCTCAACAAGGTGAGTTATTTTAACCATGTTAACCACGGGTTTCGTTTCTTAATCTGAAATATTGATACAAAAGTGACTTAACTTTTGCTTCTTTGATATTTTTTCTGAAAGAACAACCTTGATATGAATAAAGAAGAACTAGCAGCCCAGTTAGTATGCATGTTGGATGTCGCTTCTCGGCCACAAGATACCGCACAGCTTAAGAAGCTCATAGAGTGGTATTTCGGTACTGGGTCTGCCCGTATCGACCTCATAGCCAAGGTTATTGACCTGGACAATGATATTGGCGGGTACAACTTTGATATCCCCATTCTGTCAGATACGAAAAAAAGCATTGCTGAACTTGGAGAGGAAGAGGGTATGCTCTTTGTATTCTAAATACATAGACTTGATTCTTTTAGAGGTGTTTTGGTTCGCTGTTAAAGGTAATTTGAGATTGCTTTGGTTTTTGGCTACTACTATTTGTTACAGGCTAAGGATCTAGTGCCATTCTTTTAACCAATGATGATTGGTTAAAAAAAATCTCTCGTAACTTTTCCCAGCCAATCAAAGGTAAACTTAAAGCCAATCGTAAATTATCTCGCGTGTGTTTTTCGCTCTTGGTCCTGGCAGTTTTCAGTTCTGTCTTTCTTTACATCTTTTCACCCCCTGACTAACTACAGAATTGAACTCGCTCACTCTGGAGTTTGGAAACTTGCTCAAATGTGTGCGCCATCTTGAAAAGATCCTACAGACGAAAGGGTTTAAAGTTAGAATAATGTGACTCCAGCAGTAAAATGGTTGATTGCCTTAGTTTACTCATTTACACAGGACATAAATTTCACGATATTCAAAAAATCGCAAAATTAAAGTCCCACAGAAAAACGTTCTGGCGAAAATCAACCACGCGAAATTTAATACCCCCCAATATGGTTCTTTAGTCAATTTTACCGAAGACCTATTTGAACAAATTGACAATGTCTTTCAGCTGCGAACTCAATTCGACGGTGTCATGAACGGGTTCCCGACTTAGTATTCTTGTATAGTTCTACTTTGTTCGTGATAGCTGGTCAAACTGTTTACATTTTTCTTGCTAGTTCTTCTAGTTAGTGTAATGAAAGCTATCACCATAGAAAGTTAAAATCATTCGTGGCAATTCCAAGACTAACGGTTTGTTAATGCAGATCAGTGTTTTGACATTTTTTCGCAAAATTCACTCCCTGATAATGCATTTTTTGTACAAATGGCAAAGTTGAAGTCCCGCGAAATATGCCCTTTCCATTTTCATGAAATTAAGTTCTTGCGAAAATAAGTGACAATAAAGTGTATTCTTTCTAGATGCAAGCATAAGCCTGAGGCTTCAACAGAACTTTATGGAGAATCTTTTGTCCACGTATGAACGATTTGAGCGATCCTTTATGTTGACTGTGTATGACCTTCAGCGAGCCTTCATCTTTCGTACATTATGGGAGGGTACAGATCTGCTGTCAGACTTTCAGCGAATAGCGAGTGCAGGTGCTGCTGGGACAGGGCGCCTGAACGGAATGAATGAACTGTCGAAAGTTTTAACAAAAGTCGAAAATTTGGAGAGAAGTGCCGTGCAGTGTTTCAGCGTGAACAAATATGCGACCGGCCTGAAGAAATGGACGTTTAAAAAGAACAAAGATACGCAGGTGAGATAGCGTAACAAAAGTTCTTTAGTACGAGTGCAGAGACCTCGTGATAGCTGTGACCTTGACACGTCATAGAACGATATAGCCAATAGCAAGAGAGGTTCTATTTCAACGCATACGCGGTGATGAAATACCATGGAATATAACAGCACCTACCATTGGGCGATGATTATCATTGCATAATAGGTCTTTCCTCTCAGAGAGGTCTACATATAATGACTTTGTAATGACATCACTGGAATCACCTTAGCAACTTCGAGAAGGGCGTAGTCAGATGAGAATTTGTCAGCACTCGTCATTAGTACACAACAAACTGGGTAAATCAAACGAGTTGATTAAGTAAGTTATACCACCGTAAGGTAAAAGGGAGGTGCTGACGTTTCGAGCGTTGGCCCTTCGTCGGAGCGAACAGTTCGAGAGGGACTAGTGTTGTTACCCGCTTTTCCAATTAGCTTGAGTATTTTAAAAATTTCACCAACTACATGAAGATAAAAGGTATAAACTATTTCATATAAGGCAAAGTTGATATCATATTTTTCTTCACTTTTTTCAGATGTTTAAAGACCTCGCCAAAGGCTCCACGAGATTCACTTTATTCATCAAGGGGAGCTGCGAAAAATGTTATAATGTTCGACTTTTGAAGGTACAGGCAATACATCCATGGCTAAAATATTTATCTTGAAATAGGCTGCGAGTTGTAGCGTTCTATGGGAATAATTTTGAACTCTTTAAAACGAAAATAAGTTCATTGTTTTAGTAGAAATAACCCAAATTATACTGAGATCAGTATTTGTTTTTTTTTTAAACAGATCTACGTCGAGTTGAAGGGAAAAAAGCAGAAAAAAAATGTGCCAGGGACTGTATATCTTAAAATCCGCCATTTAAGCGGATCTTTCTTCCGAGCTGGAGACGGCAAAATTAAAGAATTCCGACAAAGATTAGATTCTACCTGGAACATCAAGTTTGATCGCGATGCAGTTAGCAATGAGATGAAATGCAAACAGGAAAAGGAGAAAGGAACTGACCGTGAGTTCTTGATACATTAAAACTTGTGTTAAGGGGAGTTGTTATACAGTCGAACCTCTCCACCTCGGGTTTCTCGAACTCCCCACAATATCGAACTCAAACTCATTTTACTTGGATTGTTTATTCAGCCATTTACCATCGCTTATCTCAAACCCCCACTATCTCGAACTATTTTTCGTTTCCTATGAGAATCCGAGATCGCGAGGTTCAACTATATTGGTTGACTCTTGGTCACGTGGCCTTAACAATCCCACTCGGGATGTAACAGCGCGTGATTAAAGTAGGGCGGGAAAACTCTCATACAAGCAAAACAACAGAGACATGGAGCCTCGAGCTAAAGAAACGATTTTCGAAGTTCTTGGAGATGGTTATGTCACCTCTTGATACACGTAAAAAATTAAAGCATTCATGAAGAATGAAACTTATTTGGCTCTTGGATAAATGTCCAACTAAAAGAACTGAAATGGCCACTTATTAAGCTGCTCACAAGACTATTCGATGGCAAGAGCTCAGGAGTGCCTAAAGAACGTTCTTATCAATAGATATAAATCTAAAGGTTTTCGTGATGCGTACCAGTCTCACCAAATAAAAAGCATCGATCAACACCGAAAAGATAACATGTTTTTGGCATTAAAAAAAGAACTTTTCCTGTCTAGGAAAGATCCTTCACTATGAGCTGATATCATCGGTTATCATGGATCTGGGAGTTCAAATTTCTAAAATGTTGGTTTTGCTGAGTGCCAACGGATGAGAATCAACCATTCGTTGAAGTCATTAATGGCGTCCTTGGCATTAACTGAGCCATGCCCACAATGAAAAGAAGCACGTGTTGTAGTCATCTTTGCTACCAGAATCATGATATATACATAGCTTAGTTGTTCGAACCAAGTCGGCTGTCACAAGAACTCAACCTCTATGGCATAAACCGAATCACTCCACTGTAAATTGTATGTACGTATTATGTGCCTACCGTCTGGCACAAAATTTTCGCGGGAGTTTATTTTTGCGGATTGACGATTTTTTGTGTTTGGCGGGAACTTGTTTTTGCGATTTGGACAGAGTGGTTTTTCTTGCTACAAATTAATTTTTGCGATTTTCAAGAAGTCCCGTTCAAATGCATTGATAACAGTCCTGAAAGATTTTCAGTGACCAGTTCTTTTTACGTTTTTATGGGAAAAATTTTTGCGGTAATTTTTCTTTTCGAGAACTTTTTTTGCGGATCGCGGAAAAACCACAAAACCTGCAAAAATTATAACCCGGAATATTATTTAAATATATAATTGTTTTTTTTGTTTGGTTTTTTTTTTAAGAGCACTCTTCTTTCTGTGTGAATGAAGGAGACACCCGTCTCCAACCGACCTGTAGTAGTCCATTGAATGGCGGTAAAACTCGTGACAGGCTCTTAGGAGAGGAAGAATGTAAAAGTCCGTTTGGTACATACGAACTGACGATCCCCGTGGACAAGAAGTTGGGATGTAAGGATTCGGGGATACAAACCAAAAACTGCAAGGATTTAGATGTAAGTTTTCTTAACTTCTTGATTTGTCGATTTTGTCGATTTTGTTGATTTGTCGATTTGTTGATTTGTTGATATGTCGATTTCTTGATTTGTTGATATGTCGATTTCTTGATTTGTTGATTTGTTTATTTGTTGATCTGTCGATTTGTTGATTTTCTGATTTCTCGAGTTGTTGCCGGCCATATGTGAGTTACGTTGTTGTCGGGAATTACGTCACCTTGCATCACATGGCTGACTAACTTAGAGCAAACTCTATTTAATGATCCCAACAATTATATAGAAATAATAGTCGATAACTCTAACAGTGAATGGCTTTTAATGACACGGCGAGCTTCAAGGAACTCAATCTATCTTCCTAGCAAAGCCATTTAGGAGTAAATACTATTCAGATAAATTCAATGAATACAACGTAACGGAAATGTTTTAGGGAAGGTAGCAGAGTCAAAGCAAACTTGCTGGGACAAGCTCTGCTTAAGAGATAAATGTATCCAAATGATAAAGCAAAAGGAAAAAATTTTCATTTTCAGTTCCAAGCGTTGGGCACCCGTAAAATGTTTTCGCAATCGTTGCTATGACGGGTATTTGCTTTGCAGTTGAGCGTAATTCAAGACCTCGCCCTATCTTAATTTGACCATTACCTTTCCAACCGCAGTACAAATATATGATTTGTTTAACGCAAATTGCTGATATCATTCCTATCATGGACATATATGAACCCACTGTTTACGCACCTGGCAGCTCGGCAGCTTGTTGAGCGTATCACCGGTATTCGCGAGGTCACGGGTTCGAATACTTTTCCAACTTGTTCTTTCTTCGGGCTTAATCGCAATTGCTAAAACTTGAGCGGGGTGAAATCTTCAATTATGCAGTTAAATTGATATGTATAATTCCTTTTTTGCTAGCCCTCCAAGTTCAACGTAATAAACGTGTGGACCCTGTATTACTTGTGGTCTGACAAGTACCCAAAGGGACCTAACGACCCCATATGCGGCAGTTCAAAGAGACGGAAGGCAAAAGCTTGATTTTCTTGTGAAATTGAATTCATGCAGCTATCACGTGTCAAGTATAGAGCATGTAAAATGAAAGAAATAAAAGATGAGCTCGCTGTGAGTTTACCATGAGTGACTTATAAATAGCTAATGCTAGGATGAGCAGTTTAATTTGTAGCTGCTTTAGCTTGCATTTCATTCCTGTGTCATCAGTTAAACATATTGCACTCAGGAGTGCTCCCCTTCCATTTTTAGCCTTTACCCCAAATCATTAGCAGATTGTGCTTGGACCAAAATAGTAACAATTGTAACTATAGCGACTAATCAAACTGGGAAAGATAGCATCCTAATTAAGTATGTGTTGACTACTCCTACTTCGATTGATTTTTATTCACTTACGATAAATCATTAATTTACAGGAATAACGGAACAAAACTGTCGAACAACTACAAAAAACGTATAAAATAAAATGAAGTGAAAAAGAGCGAGTATTAATACTTTTTGGACGTAATATATGCAGAAATGACTTGTTAGAAAGTTACGATAAACAATAACAAATGATTGGCCATTGGAACGAGGTGACAAAGAAAGAATGAAGATCTAACGAACTGGTGAAAAATGACTGACGATTTCAAGTTGGTGACGTTAACATGCAACTATGTAACAGTATGCAAACTTTTCTGAGTTAGATCTAGCAAGATTTTTTAGTTCCCTTGGAGATCTCTATATGTTCTTTTCTGGTGGAGAATTTTGGGGGAAAATGAGTTCTAAAAACAGCCTCATCTGCTACTAGAAATTGGGAAAATCAAACAAGTCGATAAAGTAAGTTATACCGCCGTAAGGCAAAGAATGGGGGTGCTGACGTTTCGAGCGTTAGCCCATCGTCTTACGATGGTATAATTTACTTTATCAACTTGTTTGATTATTCCAATTTCTTAAATTTCAATTCCCCACCGAAGCAGCACAGGTTTCTTTAGAAACTACCCTCACAATACTTGGCATCTGCCACTATGCTGGGGACTCCAACAGACAGGAATGCCCCTGGTAATGAGCTCTTGCTTGGCACTCCAGCTTATCGAAAGAGTGGGGCTACTCCGTAGTAAACGCTAGGCTGGTGGACAGAGTATATCAATGCACCTTTCGTTAAAAGGCTGTCATCTCCTGACAGGGTCTGGAAGAGCGGAGGGGGGGGGGGGGGTGGTTCCTGATCCCGCATTCCCGCTTTTTTTTCTGTGAATCCCGCATCCCGCACTTTTTATTAACTTAATTTACTTTATTAATCAGACAAGCTCTTTGGTTTGGTTTGAGTAGTGTTCACCTATCTGATTCGCTTTCGCTGCTGGTACGTTTATTTGGGTTGTGAAGATTTCCCGAATTCCCGATAGACAAGCAAAAAATCATGTCTCCCGTGCAAAACGTTTCGAGAATCCCGCTTCCCAGAGAGCAGTCAATTCCCGAATCCTGTGAAGAAATTTTGCGTTTTCCCGAATCCCACACCATATTTTTATCAAATAACCCGAGAATACCCTTCCAGACCCTGCCCTAAGGGTGTTTGATTAAAAGCCTCATGATAGAGACGAGTCTACTATGTTTTGCTTGATTTTCAGTCGAGTTATTCAGTTATTCAGAACTTCTTTACGGAGGCAATCCTGTTCTCACGGGCCCATGAGCACCCGAGAACATCCCTTCGTCGCTGTCTTAGTTTCCGATATGTTCCGAAGATGTCCTGTCCTTCAAGTCCGTGGGCAGCTGAGGTGATCTGGGTCGGAGTTCTCTGTTCACTATGCCTCATGGGATGATTCGTTATAATGGCGGCCGAAGAGAACTCTCCTGTTTTGAGGATAAAACGAAAGAGAACCGAAGATCCTTTGGATGCACTATGTAAGTCAAAGAATCTTTGTATTTCTAACCCCTCATTAGCTAGCGTGGTTAAGTTCTCTCTCTTGAATTTGTTGAGATAAAAACAAAACAGATGAATTTGACGACGATAGATGAGAGTAAATTTGAACTTTCTAACTTATATTCCGCAGTGGTTGCACAAGTATACAAGAAGCCATGCATTGCTAACAGTGATGACAGTGATCAGGGAACTGCACTGTCCAAAAATACAGATCAAACAGGTTTGTATCGTATCTGTCTGATCGCACTTGTTTGCTAGACTGTCAACTGTGCATGCATGGATGTATTTCATATTTTAACCCTCTAACTCAATACCCAGCTTTTACTTACAGTCCTTACATTATCAGTACTCTTCCAGATGATGGAAATTATAACACTGATCTGACATTAAATACGTCAAAATATTAAAATACTTAAAGACGACTTACTACTCAGAACACAGAAGTTAAAGATTTTCCCCCCTCCACCTACTTTTACAGGAATAGTGGTGGCAAGGTTTTCGTATCACCCTTGCATACCTTAGCGGTGTTGTTTAGGTTGATGTGGAAATGTTTATTGTTCCTTGCTTTTGAAGAACGGAAAAAGTATGGCTACAGCATGCATAATAGTTCAGTGTATGAAGTGATATGGAATATAACCATAATGGCTTCATAATTTTCTTGATTTGTCTGTTTCGGGAAATTGTATCAACTGAGCTGATTTTTTTGTAAAGCCTTTGATTCATGAACATTTTACAAGCAACAAATGTTCTATTTTAGTTGAAAGACTCTTCAGGTATGTCGGAACAGTACCTCAAGGAGCAAGCGACAGAGGAAAAGACCTATTGGTACAATACCCATGATAATATACAGTTATCAAATAGATTTATGTTACCATGTTTTGGAGTTCAATTAAAAATCATTGATGGTATCAAAATGTGTCAAGAATGGGGAAGTTATGCATCAGCCCCTGACACAATGCATCATAAGAAATAACAGTAACAATAATAATGGTAGTAATATAAATAATAATAATAATTAATAGTTGTTATCATTTGTCTGTGGTGTCATCTGTCTTCCCTCTAATAGATTATGAGTAAGCAACATAGCATGCATTTTATATTCGGTTCATATTGCTTAAATAGGAAAGTGTTGCATTTTAGATGAAGCTATAATGTACATGTTAGCAAAATTTTCAGCAAATGAGAACTGTGATAGCTCAAACATACTTTTTAAAAACAGCCAGCTTTATGTACCAGTAAACGCTTTATCTAGAAAGAGCATAATTGATGCAAAAGTGTTTGGGTGATAACAAAGGTCTGCGCTGTTAGATGTGTGAGACACTACCGTACTGATTCCATTTTGTTGTGCTTTCCTTTTACAATTTTAAGACAAAACTTCATAGTCAGCCCGACAGGCACAAGAACCTGGCTAAAAGCCATGTTCATAGTACAGAAACACTTCAGGAAATGCTGCGACAGAAGAGAAAGGTGAAGGTTTACATGATTTTGTCTGAGCTCTCTACAATTTTCTTGGTTCTCTACGTTACAGCTAAAAAGTCAGTAAAATCTAATGAGAAGTGTTCATACCAGCAGCTTAAGTTGTTCTTACATTCACCTCTCAGCCTACACTACAATATATAAACTGAGAAAACATTTATTGCTGACTCATCATTACTATGGATTGTTTGAATTTCATGCAGTTTCTTTTTTATGTTTTTATGCAGTTGTTACATCAGGAATCAAGATTCAAAGTGATTTCCTCACACAGACCAAATGGCAGTTGTAGAGATAGGTATAAAATAAATTATTTCTCCATGTACTCTTGAGGCCTCAATTTAAATAGTACTGTGATAACAGTAAAGTGCAATGTAAACAGGCATAGTCAGTGGAATTAAAGCATGGATCTGTACATGGCAGTCAAAGCCAGGATGAATTCTCTGCCCCTTTGAATCTACAAAATGTTTTTTTTTACTGTGATCAGCAGCTGTCACCATGTTTTCTTTACGTACTGTTTTTTTTTAATTTGTAGTGCTTGTCTTTGAAAAATACTGCTGCCGTGTGATCTGGATGAGTAAACATTTACATCTGGCTGGGCTACACATAGTTAAAAGAAGGAGATGTTTGTTTGAGAAGGACACATATTTCAGTCATTGACCAATCAAACTCTCATTACCACTATTGTCACTTTTTATCCAAGTAGAAATCTATGAAATTGTATTATTTTGAATCTGTTGTAATGTGACATTTTTGTTGGTATGTTATTAACTAGCCAATCGGATTCTTCAGAAGAGTTATCACAGGATGCAAGTGAGAAGGCCACTGCTGGTTCATCGAATGATGCTGTTGATGATGATGATGTTGATGATGATGTGGACCTGGAAGTACAAAGACTGTTCAGTGTTTATGACCTTGTTAGAGATGAGGACACTGAGGATCAGAGGTCTGTTGTTGTTCTTGTTGCTGTTTTTTTACTAATATATTATTTTACCATGAAGAACATGTTGCCAAAGGCACATCACAGTTTCACAGGACTTTGGTTTTTAAAATGTGTTTTTTTTCTCATACCACACATAACCTCTTTACTTGTGACATCTATGTACATTGCAGTTTTCATGGTGAGACTTGTGTACTTCCTTGTACATTGTACCATGTATGTATGTTTAAGGAACTGGATGTAAGATCATCTGTACAAATGGCTCAATTTTTCTATTTGGTTATCATTGCATTAATATTGTTTGTAGAAGTTGAATCTTTATCATTAGTAAAAGCGTGAACATTCTTGCAGTTACAAAAGAACATTTCGTGTTTTGTTATCCTTATGATTTATGTTAATATTGTCATTGTCATTATTCTCATTATCACTGTATTTACTGTAATAGGAAAAGGAGGGAAGAGAGAAAATCTAGAAAAGATCAACAAAGTGAAGAAGTTAATACAATTCTTTGTAACTCAATGAAGATGATTCGCGAAAAACTAACAGTGTCTGAAGGTCAGTTTGCAAGACTCAGCAATGTTAGACATAACATCTCTATATCATAACATACCATCATAACATCATAATAATATCATTGGTTAATGGTAACAATCTTTCTGACCTTTCCATTCACATTCATTCCTTTCTTGTTTTCTTTAGCTTAATGTTAGGGTGTTTACCAGACATACAGTAAGTCTCATTTGCAGCAATTTATGCCACATTTTTATCAAATTGCTTAATACCAGTGATTTTTCCTTTCTTAATCAGATCAATGGCCAAAGAAAGCAGACAATGGCTTTGTCTATGACTTTTATTGTCCCAGTGACAGCTATGGAAAACTTGGTGAAATGTGAGTTTTTTTTTCTCTTTTTAATACGCAAGATGCTTTATGTGGAGGCAAGCTGGTATAGTTGCTTTCTTATCAAACTCCTGTTTGGAAGTCCAGAGAAAAGTTGCCGTGGAGTAGTGCTCAGTGCACTAAAATAAATTGAAGAACTCTCAAGCATTAATCACAGCAGCTTAATGGTGTTACTTCCTGAACTAAATGAGAAAAAGTTTACCAAATTCTAGGCTGATTAAATTAATTACTGTGTTTGGAAAATATGTGTGAGTAGTATTGTTTCATTTGTTTGGCAAGTCAGTTAAAAACACACACCTCAGGCCAGTTCCCAGAGATAACATTTTTGCCTTAAAAGTGCTTGTAGACAGTTTGTTGTTTGAATGGTTTGAACCCAGGAGTTTTTGTAGTTGTTTGTTGAGTTCAATCGTCCGGGTGAAGGTATTTCTGTGAGGAACTGTTGTTGGCATTGACCGACATTTGGACAAACTGAGCTGAGTTCATCATCAGAGTCAAGTTTCTGGTCTTCTGAGGCACGTTTCCATATGCTGATTCACTTTGTTTGATTTCTGTGATGGACAGAGTGGAAGTTCTGCCATTTGATTCAGAACTTGTTCACGAAAGACTTCAAGAGGATTTTGGTGAAATATATGACGATGACGATGACTCAAACGGTTAGTACTTTTGATTTACACTTTATCTACTTACTGACGTATGTAAAGTACGTACGTACTTACCTATTTACTCACTCACTCACGTACTTGCATACTAACTTACTCACTTACTCACTCACTCACGTACTTACTCACTTACTCACTCACTTACTCACGTACTTACTCACTCACTTACTTACTCACTCACTTACTCACTCACTTACTCACTTACTCACTCACTTACTCACTCACTCACTTACTCACTCACTCACATACTCACTCACTCATGTACTTACTCACTCACTCACTCACTCACTTACTCAGTCACTCACTTACTCACTTACTCACTCACGTACTTACTCACTTACTCACTCACTCACTTACTCACTTACTCACTCACGTACTTACTCACTTTCTCACTCACTCACGTACTTACTCACTTACTCACTCACTTAATCACGTACTTACTCACTCCGGACTCACGGCATTCTTTTACAGAATAAACAGTTGTCTGCCTTTGGAATACTCTCTCACTAGCTTATTCACTCTCTTATTTACTTACTTGCTCTCTCACTTACTAGCTTACTCACTTACTTGTTTACTTACATACTCACTCACTCACTTACTCACTTACTCACTTACTTAATAACTAACTCATACCAACATTCAAAAAAATATATAAAATTTTTCTAGAGTACCAGTCTATGGGATATTCAAGCCTTCTTTGAAGTGAGATGTAAACCTCAGCCTGAAGTTCTATAGTTTGAGTATAATTGGGAATCTCAGTGCAGTGGAAATTCTCGAGAGTACCGTCGGAATACAAAAGGCTTTTCCAAAAAAAAAACGGGAATCGCGGCATTTTACAGAATAAACAGTTCTCTGCCTTTGGAATAGAATAGAATGTAGTGAAAAACTTTTCTTCACTTTTGCCAACAGCTAACCAAGTTGTTTCTTATAGATGAAGCGAATTGGCGAAATGATTACCCAGATGATGATGACAGCGACTCTGACTTGTCACTGCACAGGAAATATTACGAAGATTATGGCTTTGATTCAGGTGACGTACGATTCACTCTTTCTTCCCCTTGTTGCTGCTTTGAAGGAATTTGCTACAGTACAGTAATCACGTGTAATCTGTCCAATCACAACAGGTGTGCACAATACAAAGAACCAATCATAACTTAAATACACAAGAAATTGGGATAATCAACCAAATTGATAAAGTAAGTTATGTGACCACCGCAAAGTAAAAGGGAGGTTTCGATCGTTAGCCCTTCATCAAAATACATCCTGTCAGTTCTTAGCGCGGGAAAACGCTTGCGATCTTCTCGCGATTAGTTTTAGTTCTACTTCTGATTGAGTGATAAATTGGCGCGAAATTTTGTAGTCAATCACCTTTACAGTCCTTGCGATGCCAAACCAAAGCAATCACAAAATTACTTTCAACACTGAATTAAAAACTGCTCTGTTGATTTGAGCTTTAATTTCCATCACAGACAAGAACCAAATTTTCCTCCATTCACGAATATGGGAGTTTATTTCTAAACACATGCACTGTGCCTGTATCGGTGGATCAAACGCTTTAAGCGCTGTTTCATAAATAAGTGCCTTTTTGGCTTTGTGTAAATACTGTTTTTTTTTTCTAGTACCGAGTGTTTTAATTGTATTATTGTATTACAGTATA
This sequence comes from Ricordea florida, assembly GCA_949710005.1. Classification (NCBI taxonomy): domain Eukaryota; kingdom Metazoa; phylum Cnidaria; class Anthozoa; order Corallimorpharia; family Ricordeidae; genus Ricordea; species Ricordea florida. The sequence goes on along the minus strand of OX453273.1, from coordinate 2,714,199 downwards.
GCATAGTATAGCTTGGTCTTATTAGTATTCATTTATTCTCATTAGTATTGAATTGTACACTCCTCACATTTGCCTGAGAGTATGTTTTCAATAAAGATCTTTATTTGTTTATTTATTTATATTATTATTATTATTGTTATTATTAAATTAAAGGCGAGGTTTCGTGTAGACAGTGGCACTAAAAACAAAGCGTGAGTTTATGAATATGTTTTATCCCACTGCGAGGTGCTTTGAATATTATATCGCAGAAAAAAGATCTAGTAAGTAGGGCGAGGGCTGAGGGACCGTAAAACCAAAAGGTAGTCTTTATATAATTATCTGTGAAGTCCGCTAATTGTCAGCTCAGGGCTTTCGCCATAATGTGACTCAATTTCAAAAACATAAGAGAGGGTGTTTTATATTTAAGTTATTATCGTAAGGTAAAATCGATCGAAGAATTCGGAATAGACCTGTTCGTACGACATTGTTGGGTTCGTTTTTAAAAACGTGCAGCGGTCATCTAAGGCAGGGTGGCTGCACATTTTTCGGCTCCTCCCTTAGAGCGTTTTGTTTTTTTTTTTTTATAATTTTTTTTTTTACTTTTTCTTCATTCTATCTTACTCTATTTCACCTGTTAATCATAATAATCATTGAATTGAAGCAACAAAACGAATCATTGAAGCAGCAGATTGCAACTTTAGCTAACGAAGTAAAATCGACGAGAGACAAGTTTCAAGCTACCAACAGCAGCGGGAAAACGCTTCATAATAAAGCAGAGAGTATCCCTCAGTTTCTCAGTGACGAGAAGCAAGTTTCAAGCTACCAACAGCATGATTCAAACATACCGAGTGCAAGCATGGCGACTGAATTCAAGAATATAACGCGTCGTCTAAATGATCTGAGTTCCCAAGTTTAACGAATTAGCGACGCCATTGTCCAGGCTGAGGATTACAGCTACCAGTTCAACATCAAAATTCTAGCCCTACCAGAAATGAAAGACAACGAATCTGCTCAAGACACAAGCGCTTTGTGTCTGAAATTATTTCAAGAAATGGAAGCTGAAGTCGCTATCTCTGACATTGACATCGCGCATCTACAGTAGTCCCGACCAGACACGAAAGAATTGGACCAAAACCTGTAATCTGTAAATTTATTCGCGGCCTTGCTAAAGGCAAAGTTTTGGAAGTACAACAACAGGATTCCCAGATAAACCCAATTGGTATTGTCTTGTCTGCAGACTTCGAGCTTGGTCGTGTAAGATAAGTCGATCATGTAACTCCGGCAAAACAAGAGTTGTTCTACAAAGCCAAGAACTTCAAAGATGAGAACGGATAACGTTTTTGCTGGGTCAAGAACTTCATCGTTTATCTGAGGAAAGATGAGGGTTCCCGAGCACTGAAAATATCAAAGCTCAGTTGTCTACATAATGGAGTTCCTCAATGCTCTGTGCTGGGACCCATACTATTCTTGATTCTGGAGTTTTAAATCATGTTTCTATCCACTGTTGAAATGATTACGCCTTTGCTTTGGTCTTTGGAATCTATCACCGTTTTCTCAGCCAATCAGTGAAACTAATCTTTCACCGCTTTCTCAGCCAGTCAGTGAAGCTAATTTATCGCCGCTTTCTCAGCCAATCACTGAAACTAATCTAAAGCCGCGTTCTCAGCCAATCACTGAAACTAATCTGACATGACGTTTTGCTCACCAAGCTTCAATCTTATGGTGTCAAAGAGTCCGAACTTCGGTGGTTCTACAGTTACCTCTTTGAGAGATCACAGTGTGTCGTCTTCAAGGACGCTATTTCGGCTTCGTTGTGTCTCTCTTTTGGCGTCCCGCAGGGGTCGGTTTTAGGACCAACGTTATTTAATATCCACATTAATAATATATCGAAGGCATGCCATACATCCACTGTCTCGTTATACGCAGACGACACCGAGATGCATTCCAGTTCTAAGGACATTGATTTAGCTGAGCACAGTGTCAACGAGGACCTCAAGAGTGTACGATACTGGTTCCGCAGAAATGGCCTTATTTGTAACACAAAAAAAACGGAAACCATGGTTATTGCGTCCCAGAATGCACTTAAAACCACCAGGAACTTTAACATTTTCTATGGAAATTCAATTTTAAAACAACAAAAGCACTTTAAGTATCTTGGCGTGGTGGTAGATGAGTCGTTATCCTGGAACAATCACGTGTCTTATGTTGCCTCCAGGGTTTATCCCAAATTGAAACTTTTAAACAGAATTTCTTCTTTTCTTAGCCCTGCTATTTTATTGAAGATTTATAAAGTAACAATTCTACCTATTTTAGACTACGGTTGCACCGTATGGGGATTTTGCAGCAAGAGGAACTCTGATTTTTTTAGAAAGGCTGCAAAATAAGGCGATGAGAATAATTTTAAGAACAAATCACTTAACGTGCACACAATTTATGAGAGAGAAGCTTGGTCTGTTAACTTTATTCAATAGGCGGCGTTATATGCGTCTACAGTTAGTTTATAGAATAGTGAACGATTATAACTGTCCCAGGCAACTACAAGGTTATCTTATATTACGATCCGACCTTCGTGGTAAGGTCTTGAGAGATAACAGAAAACTTCATCTTCCTAGAACTAAAACTGCTATGGGCCAGTCCACATTCATGTTCGCTGCTGCCAAGGAATGGAATGACCTCCCAACAGACCATCGAAACTGCAGTAGCCTGAAAATTTTTAAGACTAAGCTTTTTAAATTTTTTATTGATTTAGATAAGACTGATCATAAATGTAGTGTTTAGACTTTTTATTGTTTTTTATCATGTAATTTATTCATACTGATCATCGGTTTATGCCAGCGTCTTCCTCCCGGACTTCGCTGATCGGTCTTTCAGTTTTAAATAAAGCTATTATTATTATTATTATTATTATTATTAATCTATCGGCACTTTCTCGGCCAATCAATGAAACTAATCGTGACCAGTTCGCACGCGTTTTTCCGCACTCGGTGCTGACGACGTGGATTTCCTTTGCGATTTGATTGGTTCGTTGGACCCTGTGCGTCTGTTGTGATTGGCCAAAGAGAGATTGTACAGTTATTTTTCCTTTTCCCGTTCTTACAGATGAGGAGTATCGACGCCATGCTTTTCAGGAAGGATTTTCCAGTGGAGAGGATTGAGGCGTTCTCCATAAAAACAAAGAGCCGTGTGAAACAGACCCAGTCCACCCAGTTTTCATCTAGAGGCGCTCGACCAGAGTTCGAAGGAACAGAATTCCAGTCCTCCCGATACGCTGATTTCGCTTCGATTTTCAATATTCCAGACATTACACTTTTACCAAAAATAGCGGTACACGGGCACCCCCCCCCCCAGGATTTTCCTAGCTACGCTCCTATCAACTGAATTCGTAAAGGTAATCACACGGTTTCGAGTTCAATTTGGAATTAATTTGCACGAGTGAGCTTTTTGAAAAACTCACAAGTACAAATTAATTTCAAATTGAACGAGAAAAGCCGTATGATTACTTATTAATAATATAAACAAAAAAAAAATTCGCCTGGAAGAAGTGCCGGAAGATCTCATTGCGGACAGGACGTGAGCATTTGACGCGGATTTGACACTTTATTTACTGATTGGCTGATGAAGAGAAGCTGATAACGCTACGAACTCAAAGCGGTTCGTTTAAAAATAAAGAATATCATAATCCAGAAAATCGATGTGTAATTTGCACTGGTGTTACACTTTTTGCACTGGAATTACACTTTTTGCACTGGTGTTACACTTGAACTGCACTGCTCTCAGCCAATCAGAATCGAGTAATTTTTTCATGTATATTATTATTGACTGTTAATCAACGATTTATCCGTTTTAATCCCTCTAAATTGTGTAATCTTTGGTCAAATACATGTTTTTTTTTAAACAATTTCCATGAATGATATCATGGAATAAGTGAGATGCATTTAAAGGGTTTAGTTTTGGATATGTAAGCTTTTCGACGCTGAAAAAATGGAAGGGCTGAATGTGTAAATAATAATCAACAATAGACGAATTTAGGAAATAAAGTGTAACTCAACAACCTTGACCTGTGTTTTATTTTGAATTATAGCCACATCGACTAACAACAAAGGTAAATGTGCCCGCTAGAGTGTCCGTTCAATAGAACTGAGATGCTCTCTTAACTACTGCACAAGCGCATTATTGTCCTTCACAGCCTGTGTCTGGCTCATTCGACGCCCTCCCTTCTCTTCTCCAGTGCGAGAAGCGTTGCATGACGAGCCAGACAAAGAACTACGTACGGATTGGGTAACTAAACTGGTGCAATTCAACAAAGGTTATGATCCGTTTTTTAGTTTATCAAAAGTGTATTTTCAATGGCATCCAAGTAATTGCAAACTTATATATTTCGTCTTGGACACAACGAGGTTGTCCTCCAATTATTAAAATGTACAATTGCCCAACGTGACATAAAACCAGTATGAAAAATATCTACCCCTGGTGGCCTCGTTCCATAGCTAAATACATATGAGCGCACTTCCGTAATTGCTAGTTTAAAAATCTCAGTATTTTACCACAAGTGCTACTAATCTCGCAATCTGATTGGCTAATTTGCCGTAGTCGACAGGAATCCAGACAACGCTGCTCGCGTCAATGTGTCACGCAATGCAATAGCCAATCAGAAACGCTCATTTTGGCGAATAAACCAATCAAACTGCGAGAACGTTATTGACAACGCTTGTTCTTTCTTCGTGTCATGATTTTGATCACGCTCTGAAAAAAAAAAACATGTCCTTTGACGTTGATATTGTGGTATAAAACAAATGGAATGTGGTTTATTGATGTCTGTACAGACAACGCTAAACCGCATTTGTTAAATATACCAAAAACCTCTAGAGAAAGATAGTCCTTATAATAAATTACAGACATTATAACAAGCTGTACTCCAGCACCGTCTACAAACGTCTGATGAGGAAGAAAATAACCTTAAGCTGCCCCCGCTGTTTATATTTCGGAGTGTAGAATATCTTCTGAAGTGAAACTTTGTACAGGGAATGACTGTTTATTTTCCAAACCTTTTTCTGTTACCTGACAGGCTTGATTATTTTGTATAAATCTGGAAAGTGCAAGCTGACAGGTTTTGTATAATCATGCGATCTCTTGCCAAAAAAGACGGTCATTAGATAGGCCCAAAGAGGTTCCTTGATTTCTTCCAACAATTTACTGTTTTCGATGATTCAATATATCTTGAGCATGTGTTGAAAAGGAGCTCTGTGAATTCATCTCTCACAGTCAAAGTTGATAAATGTGGCAAAAACAAACACAATTCTATTTCTAGAAAACTATCCAAGGCACAAGAAAACGTTCGAAGAATACTTAAACCTGAATTCATGAAATGGCTTTTTCGTTTCAGCATTCTTAAGCTTAGGTTTCAACCGAGGTATTATATGAACGAAAATTCAAAACGTGACATTAGCTTTTTTTACGCTCAATAACGCGTGACACGCGACACAAACCAGGACTTCTCGAAGCGACCTCTGGACCTCTAAAACGCTGAAAATATGCCAAGATATCACAGTCCATGAATCACTAAACCAGTTCTTTGTTCTTTTCTCTTTCTTAATCACTGAATATTCTGTTGGATTGTGGTGTGAGTCTTTCGCGTTAGGTTTGATTTGTGTCTGACAAATCCAACTGTGACCGTGTCTTTCGGTCAAAGACATCGATGAGCAATGCAATTTTGACTCTAGATCGAACGGGCTTCGATGACTTACATTTATCTGAATTCAGAGCCTCTTGGTAGAGACTCCGCTCGCAGAATCCTTCGAGTGTTTATTCGACTCCCAGCCAGCTTTCAACAGTCCTTTGCGAGCCGTGTTCTCAAACCTCGAGATTTTTTTTCCTGCTACGGAAATATTTTCCTCCCTACACGCGGGGGCTTCTGGGGTGCCTGAGGGGGCTATTAACTGCTTACGAATTGAAGGTTCAAAGTGAAGTGTAGTTATGGCAACAGGTACGGCGATAATTAGATGACGTTTGGAATTGTTTCATGGGAACCCATACTTGATTTTCGTGGCAGCTGTTATTAATTTCTTTTATCGCTGCTTGCTCTCGGCCAGGCGTGTGGCATTTAGTCGGATTCAGTTTCTTATCATTCAATCGTTTGTACTCTTTAGCTGAGAAAGATGGTGTTGGAACTGGGTAGGTTGCATCAAACATTGACAGGTCCATGTGAAGATCCTTCCCACCTTTACTACGCATTACGGAAATACGGTGGAACAGCTGACCCCAAAGTATTTCACTAGCTAAATAAGATGCTTTGGCCTGTGTAACCATGCCTGTTGACTCAACAGTACCTTCCAGAATGGCAATAATCTCAAGATTGGAATCCCGAAGTTGTTGAGCCCCCAGCTCGTACAGCGGACTATCTTCGTCAATGGCGTGCACAACAGTCAGCGGCACCAAAAGAAAAGGTTTGATTTGCTCGCCGACCTCGACGCCATGTTCAATCCTTACCGGAAGTTCACGTTGAAAGACTAAAACTTCCTGTCCCTCTTTGGTAGTCTGGAAACAGAAGCAGTGGACTGATATAGTGACATCTATTAACTGGCTTTTGCGTACGTCTCCAATCCGAAACATCAGAGACGGCTGGCCATCATGCACTGCAATCGCGGCTCTCTTCGAGAAAATAAGTGTTTGGGCCCTGGAACGGGGACGAGAAAGCTTTGCGAAAATGAGACCCAGGAGTGACGCGGACAGAATTAAACCGCTCAGAGACTGGAGCAAAAGGAATATCACACTTTCTGGGCACTCTGACGTCACCTGAAGAAAAGATGGTTCTCAGATACTAACCCAAAGTATGTAAGATAAAGAAAACAAGAATTGAAAAAAAAAAACGCTTATAAGTGGAATATTTACTTTCCACACTCGCCGCTCTCGCGTTCATTAACGCCACAGAGCCTTTAATTTCCTAAGACTTGCCTAGTTAGGGTGCAGTCTTCCTCAGTAGGGGTATCGAATGGTCTTTGCGAACATGCTAGCACTGTGAATTGTTTCGCGAGCACGAGCAATGACCGAATTTTTCTCTTGGCGAGCACTTAAGAAAAATTCAATAAGCGGGCAGCGAGCACTTGGAGTTCTACTTGGAGCTATAGCTACCTGGTAAATTTTCCGCTACGCTGCATTTTATTGAAGGGCAACTACTAGTCTGACTGGCACCTCCACAGGTTCTACAATGCGCAACGCTTTCAATTCAACCAATCATTGCTATTATATGCCACATCCAGATCGAAAGGGGCTGTAGTAAAGCAATATTTCTGTACCAAAACATCGACGAAGAACGCTTTACGAACTTTCGAGCAATTGAGAAAATTTCAACGAGAATTAAAGCATGCGAACAATTGCAAAAATTTTGCGAGCACGAGATAGCGAGCACTCGTCTAAAATCGAACAACGGCAAATATTGCGAGCACTTGAAAATTTGATGGGACCACTTGGTACCCCTCTCAGTGATACGCAGCTCACCGGGACACGAGCTGGCCGCGACGAAAATATGGAGACAAGCAACCCCAAGCCTGTCAGGGGCCTGACATGCCTTAGCCTCGTTGCATCGATCCTAAGGGCACTAAACTAAGTTATACAATATTTTAAAATTATTCAGAGTCATCTTTTTATCTCTGACGAAGGAAGCCGAAGAGCGTGTTTTCAATTCATGTTTTATTTCAATCATTTTTGGGTCCAAGATGCCACAGCTTTTAACGTTTTCACCATGAATGCTGACTGAAGGGTTTCTTGTTCTGAAATCCTCTGTCCAAAAATTTTGTCTCAGACCTCAGACATGCACAACAATAACCCTTACCTTGCACGCCGTATAGTCCTCTGTATATTGGATTCAATTGTTTTAAAATCATTAATCATTGATGTGTTATCGCGAGGAGATTGAAAACAACCCGGGCTTATTGACGTTACCACATATGAAGAAGCCTGGGGCTATTGTTCTATAGATCATGTAGCGAATTTACTGACTCTAAACGTTTAATGTCAGTCTTTTCACCGTTTTCTCTAGTTTATTTGGCAAAGTGGCTGAATATTGTCAAGGGGAAAGGGGTACTGTTAAAAATTAGTTAAGGTCGGGATTGGAGTGAACATGATTTTTGATACTTTGTTTCAGGCCTTCGCCTGAAACAAATTATCAATCGCCTAATTTCCACACCATATTCAGTACCACAGTGCACTTTGAATGACTAAACAGTGTGGTCCCCATTGTTTACTCTTGATTCCCTATCAGTTTAAATATTGATTACTGCTTCACACCTCCCAGCTGGCCTTACCTGTCGCCCACCGTATCCTATAGTGGTCTGTGTCTCTACCGAGAACAAGAAGGCCGAAGTCCATGAATCGACGTTTTCGATGCAAACCACTTTACTTCCTGCTCTTTGCCGCAGCCACACAACAAGAAACCAAACAGTTCCGAAGAAGAACCAGCTAAAGACAAAAGCTGCTGAAAAAATCGTAAAAACCCAGCGCCATTTTGCATCGATCAGTGATGTGAAGAAATCAGCCAGGAAGCGTTCTCTCTTCTGTGGAATACGCGAGGCACGCACATTTGTTCGTCCATTTTTTGCCACCAGGCGAGCTTTCTCAGATTGCTTTTTTCCTTTCCGTTAAAAAAACGAAAACAATTGTATGAGAGGAAGCGGTTATTCTCAAAAGTTTTTTTAAAGCTAGCATTCTTTGCAGTCGTGGCTTCACTCAGACCACGCGTAACCTATGTACACCCGCCCCTTGCACTTTTTTTTTTATTTTTGAGGGGACGGGGCGACTGTACGCAGCGGAGCGGAGTAACGTTTGCCAGGAAGACTTTTGTACCTCTCAGGACCTCTGAGCTTGAGTTATTCACATGGCGATCGTTTGTCGAAATTTTCGGGCGAACTAACTCACACGCGCGTCGGTTTAATTTCTGTCCATCAAACGTTTCCAGAGAAGAGGACTATTCTTCCTTAAAAACGTGTTAAAAGGACAGCTTTTGAAGAGTGAGTGACGCTTCATATTTTAGCGATTAATTGTTTTTTTAGCCCCGAAAAGTTTTCGGATCTTTCGAAAAACGCGCGTTTAGTCCCTGTTGTTTGAAAAGTAGACTGAGTTATCTATCTACTCGACAGAACAAGTTAGTGAATTCCAAAAAATAGACTAGGTACAATTCCATTTCCTGTACCTAGGATGTTATTAAGCCACAGGTTGTTTTAAGACCGGACATCCTTATCCATAAAATTTATCACAAGCTAGCGCATAAATGGACAGTGTTATCTACCAGTTTTGAACAACTGAGCCGGCCTGAAATAACGGAGACCTCTGACGAACGGTCGAAAGTTTTAGTACACAGACCACTTCAACTTGTGTGGTATAGCAGCTGTGAACTGGTTTCTGGGTTTTGACGTTTTGTTTTTTTTTTCTCGCGTTCTCTTTTAAAAACACATTTTAGTTTGCTAACAATAGTCTTGACCTGCCTCATTTCATCTAATCCCTGCTCTTTTGATAAGACCCCCTGCTACGCTAGTGATTAGTACTGATTTAGTGTTTATTCATGATTGTACAAGGACATCTAGAAAACAAACCTTAACTATGAACTTTCTTTTGCCGAAATTGAATTTATTACTGGATTGGGATTAGAAAATAAAACAGCAAAAGTGCATCATTGGTCACACCTAGCCAAATTGGTCTTACATGAAATTAACCGATGTAATTTTCAAAAAGTTGATATTAGAAGCGTTGCTATGGCACTTGAACTTTGATTTCAAAGAATCACAAGAAAAAACAACGCAGACCTTAAGTCGTGGATTTTGGGAAAAGAAGGTACTAAAATCCTTTGATTGGTGCTGATTTATATCACTTCGAATCTTTTCTAGTATCTTAACTGGAATCCATCAGCTAAAGATAAAGAGTAGGCCCTGACAAAAAAGTGTTCCGTGATCAGTGATCGACCAACGACACAGCAATATCGTGAGTAGCACTTGAGCCGGAAGCCGGCTCATTGATCTAAGACCCTTACACCGCAGCAACAGAAGAAAAAGGAATTCAAAAATTCATTTAGAATTTTGAAATAAGAAATTCGCAGCCAATCCATTCTGTCACTTTGTTAAGCGTCCAAGAAAGGTTTTCCAACTAAGGACGAGCTCAGACGTCACGCATGATCACAGTTGTCATATTTTTTTTTCTCTGCACTGCATCCTATTGCATTGGAAACAATGCACAAGGGTTGGGTAACAATGAGTCGGTATAGCTAATGTGTGTCATTGGGAATACACATTTGTGAACTGTACCAAAGTATTGGCAACTCTGTTACCCATCAGTTTTCTAAATTTCGCTGTAATACTTTCGCTGGTTGACTCAACTCTGCAGTTCAAAAGCATGGCTGGTAATTCAGCGTGTGCGGTGAACAGACGATTTTTGAAATTCACACATCTGTTCCCCGGGAATTATTTCAGTCAGTTTGAACTGCAGGCTACTGGAGAGGTGAAAATTGCATTATTTATTCAACCTGGGATTGTGATTTCCATACTAAAAAATCTATAGTCTTTAAAATATCAAAATTTTTTGTAAATAGTAATAACAAAGCTTTTCGGCAAAACTCAAACCAATTACCATTTTTAGTTTCGAATATTATCACACAGAAACCTTTGTACCCTGTGAATAATCTCAGACATTTTCCACGCTTGACTTATTCCCTCTCTGAAAATATGGTCTTTTTATGGCTTGAATTAGGGAAAAGAAACATGATTGCCATGCTGATTTCTTTACTAGCTTACAGAATGCCATTCGATCGGCAACTTTATCAGTTTTAATTATTAGCTCGAACCGGCGATCTCCCTACGTGCAATTCGACAAGACATAGCAATATATTTAGGAAAGGAACAGGGGTGAGAGTATGGCTGGAAAAAAGTGGCTATCACCGAACTTTAACGCTGAACTGTATAGTTTTGCAGGCAATGTCAACTTCTCTATCTTCGCCAACAGTAGATTTAAATAAGTAATAACATTTTATCGATGACATTTGAGTTCAAACTAATCACGCCAGGAGTAAACATCAACGTGCAATGATCGACTCGAAAAAAAATAAGCTATCGAGAAGTTAATGATATTCTTCTTTGATTATGGCCGCAAAGACCTGATATATTCCTAAAAAAATAAACATAGTATATCAGTGATAAATTATCGCAGATAAAGGAAATTTCCTTTTTAATGCCACAAATGTTGCGTGAGGTTATATTGTAACGGTGTAAATACAGTTTAAGGGAGCTACACTGATGCATATTTGCTTCTTACCTTTCCTTGAAATTTTCCTTGAAAATAGCTTGATTTGATTCTCCTTGTCATAATCGCTTAGCCCGTTTTCTAGGGCATTCAATTTTTCTTCTTCTGACATTATCGTATTCGTATGTACCGGCATGTCTCCGACGATCAGTATTGAATCAGTACAAAGCCGATAACAAAGACTATTCATAACAAAGATATTCATATGTCACATGGCCATCTCGCCAGCTTATTGCAATTGTCATCTTAAGTAGGGTGACTGGTTAGCAACCCCCTACCCAGCAACCAGATAACTTTTAGAATAAAATTTGAGCGCCATCCGGCAGACCCACGAGGGATCAAGTGCTGTTGCTCGCGATTCACAGCTGAGCAAAACTAGTTGCACGCACTGTTCCTTGTTAACGGCATATAATTCATGGTAGGCCACCATATAGTCACCAAATATAGTGTTTACAGGGGTATACAAGGGTTTATAAAGGTATAACCTTGTAAACCCTTGTATACCCCTGTAAACTGACTATATGGTGGCCTACCATGAATTATATGCCTTGTTAAAAATGAAAACCGACAGAGAGAGCAAAATATACCCGTGAGGGTGGTTCACACTCGAGCAAAATCACCCGCCCTCTTCCTTGTCGAAAATGTAAAGAGAACAAGGAGAGTAAGCAAACAACAACATGAGTTGATCTCGAGCTAATCTAGTCAGTTGTCTAGTCGCTCGCGCTGATCCTAGATCTCGTCACGACCGTCAAGAGAACCGAACGAGAACATTCTTTCAAACCTGCGGTCAATTGTTCTTACATTTTTATTGCTGCTGGACTACGAATGACCTCTGCTTTTACATAAGAGTTCTTGTAGAACTGAACGTTGATGGATATACACGCTTATCTAGTAATATGTACCGGGAACGATGGCGGTTGACGACAGTTCTTTTCTCAGAGATCTCTTTACTGCAATTTTTCTAGCTTCAGTTGGAGATACGACTTTTGCGTCATTATTTGACCTATTTTTAAGTACACAACAAATTGGGATCATCAAACAAGTTGATAGAGTAATTTGTACCACCATAGTTAATCGAGGTACTATGGTACCACCGTAAGGTAAAAGAGGGGGTGCTGACGTTTCGAGCGATAGCTCTGGCGAAGGGCTAACGCTCGAAACGTCAGCACCCCCTCTTTTACCTTACGGTGGTACAATCTACCTTATCAACTTTTTTGATTATCCCAATTTCTTGCGTTTCAATTTCCCACCGAATCAGCACCAATTTCTTTAGAAACTACCCCCACGACACTATTTTTGAATACCTTTGGACACGAATCATTTCTGCAACTCATTACTTCTATTAGCCGTGACTTTAGAGAAGAAAACTTCTAAACAAACTACTGCATTTGCAATTTTTCTAAAGGACTGACAGCGGAGCCATTGGTTTAGGGAAGACGCTCTCAGTGCTTACACTGAGCGATGGTCGTATCTATGATCCCCACGTGACTCCCATGGGATGAAATTCTTTGCAGTATTCCTGTAACTCAATCAAGCCTGCTATGAATGCATGCGCCCACTGAGCCTGCTTTGAGTCCCTAAAGAGAAAAATATAGTTACAGAATAATAATGTCAGTGAAGCAGCAATACCATCAGTCTGTCTGGCTCGTGACGGAACGGAAGGAAGAGGAAGCATTGCGTGACGAGCCAGACAATGGCTGCAAAGGATATTTTCATTGACAGATTCATTTTAATTTTTAATTACGAAAAGTAAATGAGGCATGTGCTTCCATAAACTGTATTATGCCAACACGAACGAAAAATTAAGAGTGATAACCTACGTGAGCCTGTAGAATTCTCTCACACACCGTGAGTGTAATAAATATACGGTTCCGTGAACGCAATGAAACCATTCCTGAGTCAAGGTTGAGGTCCCAGGTCAACGCAAGCACTTGTAGTGGACCTACCTCATCGCCAGCTATATCGACTTTTATTGATTTTTGGAATTTTATTAGTAATAAATCCTGACCTTGGCCACTATTATGTTTGAGCAAAACCACAGGGAAAATTTATCTTATGTCTTGAGGCAGTTTTAAGCGCATTTCGAGGATGCGTTCAACCCTTGAACTCCCAGAAACGATCAACACGCAGATTCTCCTTAACTATATTGGCAATTGGAGACGAAAATAAACGCGAATTACCTAGCCCCAACAACAAAAATATCAAGTGTAAAAAGTAAAAGTAACCAGTTAAACGCTGTGAAACCTTTCACTTTAAGCAAAAGCCCCACATATCAGTGCGTCTGGATTATATTCCGCCGATTCCGCCTCAGTCACAATGTAGTTAGCAGAATTCAGCCGACTATTGAACTCACCCCAGCACGCACATAAATGGACTTAATTCACCATTAGTTTATGTTTTTGACAATGAAAATAGTCGAGAAATCAGAAATTGATAACAGTGGTATTGACCAATAGACACCACACCTGTTAAGGTTCAATTCTCACTTACTCTTTCCTCGACTCTTTAACCACCCGGTTTGTGTAGAACACTGCACCATCCTTCCGATCCCTCACAAAAATGTCAGATTTTCCAAACTGAATAAGACAAACATGAACGATTTTACAAGAATAAAAATGCAATTCATGAAAGACAAGGAAAGGTAATTGTAAAACGAACAAAACTTACCGCCCCGACCCAGGTAAGTCCCCCTATTCCTTCAGTGACTGCTGACAAATGACTGATCTGGGGACTGGAACGATGGCTGTCGCGAAAGGCCTGGTCAGGAAACAAAAATGACAAAACGGCAGTAGAAGTAGACATGCAAATATTTGATATACAAAACAACAGATTACACACTAAAGTTGTGATAAGTTCACCAGAGTCTTGTCGAGCTTGGTTAACCAAAAGCCCCCAATCACTTCTATCCAATGTGGCTGTTGCTATAAGCTCATCGAAAGCTCAAGAACAAGAGTAGTAACTAGACGTGAAGTGAAGAGAGACAGTGTGGAGATTCTTGACCATTGTTGACAGTAAAGGAAAAAACACCGTGCCATGACCTGAGCTTAAACCCAGGACTTTGTCCCACTCGGAGGTCCGTCACGCTAAACTTAAAACTGTTAAATGTGTTTCCACGTCATCAACCTGAAAGGCACCAACTTGCTTATCAGTAAAAAATCTTACCTCAACCTCCACGGTTAGCTTCAATATGGGGCTGACCATCTCCTCAAAAACATTCTAAAAACACAGAATCAAAATAAATAAGACTGTAAAGCCTGGTTTTCATGTGTCGGGAAAATCCCAGACGATCGGCGATTTTACGGCGTCCCGACCGTCCCAGATTTTCCCAACTAATGAAAACTCGATATCCTAGACATCCCCGATTATCTAGGACGGTCGGTGACAAATTGGGAAAATCGGGAGCATTTCTGCTTTCTCGACGCGTCCCAGATTTTTGCGATGATTGGCGATCACTCAAGATATATAAATACTTCAATTTTTCCTGTCTGGGATTTCGGCGATAGTTTCACCTCGCTATCAGTTCTCTAATTGCTTGCCCCTAGTACCTCCGAGTTATATATAAAAATGGTTTCTCGGACAAACCATGACGATCTCCAGACATATCCTTAAAAGCTGGGACGGTCGGGAAACCGTTAGCCTGTGTACAGCTGCCCCTCCCCTCAAAAAAATCGGAAAAGGGAGGGGAGGGGCGGCTGTACACAGGCTAGGAAACCGTGAAATCGCCATTCGCCGTCTTGGATTTTCCCCACATATGAAAAGAGGGTCTCAATCGGGTTAACCGTTAGCCGTAAAACGGGCAAAAAAATTAGCCGTTAGGCGTAAATATTGAAAAATTTTAACCATTAGCCGTAAATAATATTAACCTTTAGCCGTAAAACAGCCAAAAATATTAACCGTTAGCCGTAAAACAGTCAAAAATATTAACCATTAGCCGTAAAAGTCACCACCCAATTGAGACCCTCTGAAACCGTCAGGAGGTCGCCAGAGGTCTGTCCCAGATTTGTTCCATATTTAATTCGGCGGGCAATGTAAAGTACGCCAAAATTAACTGAACTTGTGAATAAATGTAACAGCAACATGGATGCACAAGAGATTTTGCGACGTCGATCTTAATTTATTAGCTTTCTTGCCCTCGTCAATGAAAGATTTTCCATCCTAAAGGAACACAAGCCGTCCAAAAGAAAAACAAAGAGGTTTTGGATCAGAGAATATTTGGACTTGAACGGTTGTAAATACATGTACAAGGAAACTCGTTTACCATGTTCATAAAGGAAATATCATTTGCATTTCTCGTTTCCGATGCGAGGAAATTTAGATAATCCTGAGAATCGTCATGGTCTGTCCGGATGCCATTTTTTAAAATTTGTGGCGGGGATATTGGAGCCAAGCAATTATAGGACTGGTAGCGAGGTAAAACTATCGCCGATATCCCAGACTCGCAGTAAAAACTGAGGCCCAGTTAGGGGGCTTCTTTATGTAGCGCGTCTGAGTTTCAAAACCTTTTCACGTCGCAATTTCGGAAGGTTCGCAGGTTGCTGTCGTAATTTCGCGTGAGCGGCTCGTCGTTCGTCGTCATTTCAGCTCCTTCGTGTCGCCGTTTCAGAGCCATGTCGCTTGTCGGAATTTACCCCTAACAGGGCCTCAAAATTGAAGTTTTCGTCAGGTAATGGGCTTCTGTTTTCGTATATCTTGAATGATCACTGATCATCGCGTCGGGATGAAATCTAGGACGCGTCGGGAAAATAGAAACGCTCCCGATTTTCCCGATTTGTCGCCGACCGTCCTAGATAATCGGGGATGTCTAGGATATGGAGTCTTCATTAGTGGGAAAAATCTGGGATTGTCGGGAAACCGTGAAATCGCCCAAAGTCTGGGATTTTCCCGGCATATGAAAACCAGGCTTTATCGTCGGTTAAAAAATGATGTCCAAATTTTCTGTTCGTCTATGGGAGTGTAAAACTCTAACAACAAAACTTCACTCTTAGAATAGTAGAGTCGTTTCTTACTGAATATGTGGATTTTGGAATCCTAGGGTGGTACGCTTAGTGCCGCATTCTCAAAAACTTCTGGATTTTTATGCATGCTATTAGTTCCTCCACTTTCGGAATAAAACGGCTTCCCGTCAGGTAACGCCGCGGACCGTGGCCCGAAGCACTATTTTCAAGTCGTAGTCGATCGAATGTTTCTGTGGTTCTTGACATGCCAACGTGCAAGCTAAATTCTAATTACTCAAAAACTAACTAAGATGTAGTTCCTGTCGTAAATATTGTTATCATAAAGTAGCTTCCGGGCCCGGTAAGTTAGCGGGACTTTCGAGAAACGAGCTCGCGATGCCGTGTAGTAAATTTTACTCAGTGTTGCATGACACATAACAGCCACTTCCGGTCACCACTTGACCAATCATAATAGACAATGAGAGAAGGCAGCTGAAATACAACATTAACATACATTTTCACTGAAAAATAAATTGTCGTGCATTACTTTTCCCACTTACTTTCGGAGGCATTCGTGTCTTAGAAGCTTTTGAAAGAAATTCCCCCAGGGCTTCAAAGGCCTTTTTAGCAATGGCGACCTGTGTATTGTGAACATTGGTATCCAGTTAGCGCAATTATAAACGTAGCGTCACGCTTTTTCACGAAACGCTTCATACCTGAGTTTTCACGTCGCCTCCCAGTTCGTCTGATAACTTGAAAAACGTACTGATCTTTCCTTTGAGAAACTGAAATATTAAATCAAAACGTGCATCAAGATTTGCAAGCTTCCTTTCTAGCACCAAAACGTTTCAAACAGCATGTGCGAAGCTGAACATTTTCGAAAAAAACAAAACATATTTTAGTCAGAACTATTTTTCTCACCAGGTCGTAAAACTCTACACTTTTTCCAGATCCTGAAATGAAGAGAAGTATTTATTAGTGCAAATTACCCTGGATCTCGTTTTGGAGACAGTTGTGACAGAGAAATCTGGTGTAGTTGTTAATGAATAGTACCCGCACTGTCGCCTGAACCCTCGAGTTTGTCGGCCGTCGCTTCGAGTCGCTCTATCAGTGAGAGAAGATCCACTCTGCTCTGCTTTCCTCGTTTCTGGGACGAACCATCAACCCCCAGTTTAGCTGCTACAGCTTCTAAGCGGGCTAATGCCGCATCCAATCTGCCAAGAGTTGCTTGATTTGATGGCATTCTGAGCTGCAGAGACGAAACAGGTGAAGAAAATTGTTTAACGTGCTGAGGGCTCGACGAGTCACGATACGGGAATTTGTAGATTTGGAAACAAGCCAATGAAGGACCAGAACACAACATGCACAGATGAACTATTTAATGTGTTTTACTCACTTGGATCGAACAAGTTGACTTATAACTCTTTGCGTTGCGCTTAACTTCCATTTTCACCTTGTACTTCGAATTCTTTGATAAAAATGCCAAATAACGTAATTTCCCTCGTAGCTTTCAGGTCGGCAGGTCTCGCGGATTCGGCAAAACAAATTTCCTCGGTATTTGTCACCGACTTGGTTTCATATGTGTTTCATTCTCATGATTCTGCAGCACCGAGAAACCGAAGAACGAAAAAAATTGAACAAACAAAATTAAAATTCAGAAAGTGGACAAATTTGGCACTGAACTCAGGTCAATATTGCTCGCTGTGCGTGATGGTATGATATGTGATTATCGGACCCTATAAACACCTCTGCCGTTCGTGAGCGATTAATTTAACTTGAAATCTAATATAGTAGTGAAGAGAGTACAACTTGTTCTTCTAAAATCGTACGCAACTTCCGGTTCCGGTTTCATCTCTGGTAAACCAATCCACGCGTTAGTCGTCGCGCAAGAAGCCATGGGAAGTAAGTGACGTCATTAGCTTTAGTTCTCTTTGTGTCCAAACGACAAGTCATCACAATGGTGAGAAGGCTTCTCTACCAAATAACGATATTTCCCGATCTTTTTCCTCGTTGTTTTTGTTTTTTTTCTGATACCTGATATTATTCTTTCCTCAAGGTTCAAGCAGCGTCTTCTACAACAGTGGGAGGCGGTAGATCGGGCTCCAAATCAGTTACCCCACGTTCATCTGGTGGTACCCAAGTGAAACAACGGTAAACTGTTATTCTTCAGAATAATATATTTCAGATCAACTGTCCTCTTTGTTGGTAAACGTAGTAAGGGAGATACACAACATAATTAGTCACTAGTTATTACTGTGTTTATTGTTTGTGTAATGTCAGCGACGATCACCATCTTGTCTTAAATTCAACGTGTATCTACACAGTGTAATATATATGGTTCCTTTACAGTGAGTGCTGACGTATTCACTATGTATTCAGGTCTTCTTAAATTGAGTGTTTCCTTTACCTACAAAAAGCTTCCTCGTTGTATGGGTATGCAGATAAATTCACAATTTATTTATGGAAATTGGAGCCTGATCAAACCGCCTGCTATCTAGAATTCCATTCATTAACTGTGCCTATGGCTTTTCGTTTCGCTTAGAGTATGAGACCCCGAATTTCGACTGCAATCGGAGACTTGAACAGCTCCAACCTTTTATCATTATAATCTGGGGTCTTCTGTTAAGATAAAGTAGATTCTAACTCTGTTGTATCTCTAATAGCATAGAGGGCAAAATTACTGAATGCTTATTGTTCAATGGAGAGGGTATTTTTTCTTAATTTTGCTTGTGAAGAGGGCAAAATTACTCACTCATAATTGGTTCTCAGGTTGCATAGAAACAGCTTATCCAGTTGTCGCTAAAATGTTTTTTAACGATGGCATCGTGTTTTGAGATAGTTAACAAGGAATAAATTGAAAAATTGGAAGACAAGAGTGAAAAATGAAACAAAACGAAAAGCACGGGGTACTGGAAGAATATTTACAAAAAGTGGGTAAATGAAAGAAACTCCCAAGCAAATTTAGAAGAATACAAGAGCGATGTCCTCAACCAAACACTTTCACAGTTTTATGCTGAGTCACAAAATCAGGGATGACAATGGGCCTGATTGTCAATGCCCTGGGATCTTTGTGCAAAAATAAAATTTCATTTGTGCGTTTGTGATG
This sequence comes from Ricordea florida, assembly GCA_949710005.1. Taxonomy (NCBI): domain Eukaryota; kingdom Metazoa; phylum Cnidaria; class Anthozoa; order Corallimorpharia; family Ricordeidae; genus Ricordea; species Ricordea florida. The sequence continues at coordinate 2,694,900 of OX453273.1, read as the reverse complement.
ATTGATTCTTTGTCAACATTTAATGTCTTCCACTTTAGAAATTCAGTAATTTTCCCCTCTATTTCATTAACAAGTAATCACAAAGGGCCCTTGTAAAATTAAGGATTAATATCACACGTTTTCAGAAATTGCTGAGATTTCAGCAACTTCTGAAAACATGGGTGACACATGTAAATTAAGTGGACGGGTATTCTGAAATCGCTCCCATTTGGCTATCTCAAACTCCCCACAATATCAACACTTGTTTTGTTTCCCATGTGAGGTTAGGATAGTGAGGTTAAATTGTACTTAGATACTTTTACTGCTCCAACCTATTTTCCATAATTATCTCTTGCCCTTTAAGATATGAATAGTAATTCTCCTTACCATACACTATTGCTGACTTAACTGTATCCCAGACTTCTCGCTATCGCAAACTCCTTTCCCATTCTTTGATTACTCTTGCTTTTCAGTTATTTTAATGGGCAAGTTGATTTTTTCAACACTTTCGAATGTTTTTTTTTATTACCCTTAAAAGGCACATAGCAAGGTTGAACTGTGGATGGGTACTTGTCCTGCTCCAACTATTAATTTTGTCATAATAGTGAACTTACTATCTAAGATATGAGCACCAATAATGTTCCCCTTACCATACTCTATTGCAAACTTTGTTGCCTTAATTTCTTGCTCTCTCAAACTCAAACCCTTCTCCTTTGCCCTTATTTTTCAGTTAGTTAATATTAGCTGTCTCAAACTAAATTCCTTCATAAATTTGAGACAGCAAAGTATACAGTAACTGTCTGTATTTGGATACACTGTATTTGTTTGTACCACTCATGATTTTGTCTTATTATTAACAGGAGCGAAAGGGTTAAATAACTCTTTTCATCTATTTAATACATGGGTAGTAATGCTCTTTAGCAAGAGCCATATCACTCAGAGAAATTAATGCAACCTGTGCCTTGATAAGTAGGAGAGTTTAATGTGTTGTTTTGGTTGCAGGAAAGGAGGCAGCAGTGCCCCAGTGGCCAGAACTCGGACTGCAGCCAGCAGCAGTGGCATGTGGAGATTCTACACAGAGGACTCACCTGGACTCAAAGTGTTAGTATCTTAATAAAACCATTCTTCAGCTTAGTTTGGTCTTAAGTGACAGGGCCTCAGTTATAGTATGGTTTTAGCGTGGATTATTCTAGCTGTGTTATTCCATTACGCCAATCTTGCTACAGAACTTATTTTATTACCATTATTATTATGATCATTGTCATTACCATTATTATTACTATTATTATGGGAAATAATTTGGAATAAGAAACACAGTGGAACCTCTTACAAGCATGTGCACATGTGACGCAAGAAAGGTATCTCTAACTGGTGCATTTTGGCTACAAAGAACGATTTTCAACCAGTCACTCTTTCTTGTGAATTTTTTGTATCCTCTTATAAAAAAAACATACGTTTAACACTGACATATCATAGAAAATATCAACATGTGTTACTTTAACCTATTAGACTTTATGAAATAACTCAGATGCTATGCGCGCGCTGATTGGTCGATAACCTGTGGGTTAGTCTGCCGGTAAACCCATAGGAAAGAGAAACATTTTCTGTTTTTATTTAAAGGTAGTTTCTATGGGTTTCCTGGCGTAATAAACCGCTGGGGATGTTGGGAGAACACTTGAAGAGCATGTAAATCACTCACCTGCAGCTCGTGATTTACATGCTCTTATCGTGTTATCCCAAGATCCCACATGGTTTATTACTCTGTTGAAATCATAGAAACTGCCGCTTATTGCTTAAGTAAACCAAGCTGTGATAAATCATGACATACACTGAAATAACCTAACAGGTAGCATGCAGTGCAGGCATATTTTGGGCTCACGAGTGCACATGTTTGTATCAGGCTGCCATCTTGATTTGGTAACTGGAGGATTGGGACGAGGAAATATTTGCCAAGGGAGTAGGCGTAAAATGTGGAAAAATAGGCAAGTGTGGAGGGAGAGGGGAAGCAAACGTGCCATACCCCCCAACCTGCCTCTGCACCAAATCTTTGCAGGTCAAGCATCCAATTACAATCCAAGATGGCAGCATCAAAAACCTAGTTTATCTAGCACTCTGCTCAAAAATAACACCTGCACTGCAGGCCACCTAACAGGAAATACATTCTTTGAACGCTAATGAAAAGCAAACAGAACACTTATGGAACTCGAATGAAAGGCTATCATGCATTCTGCTGTGCGTTCTTTATGAGGTTACTTCCACCTGGTAGTGTACTTGTAAATCACTATTTCCATAGTAATTCTGCAGATTCTCATTGACAGTGTACATATTTTACTGGACTGCACTGGTAGCATTTTCAAGGAAAAATTCACATATTTTTACGTTTCACATTTTAGTGGACCAGTCCCAGTGCTTGTGATGAGTCTGCTGTTTATTGCCTCTGTATTTATGCTTCACATCTGGGGAAAGTACACCCGTGGTTGAACCAGCTACAGACACAACTATCAAGCTATTTGGATTACTCTACTAAGAATGAATTTCTTCACAAACTGAATTCTTGGACAAGAATTGTTGTGCATTAGGTCACCCCAGTGGCACTGTTATATTGCACATGTAATTTCACGTCATCAGAAATGTGATAACTTTATTAAAATGTAGGCATTTTATTCACTGCTTGTCTCCATTTTCAAACAGTGTGTGCAGTGTATTTACCAGTGCGTAATTAACCAGTGACTCCAAAAAGATTTTGAAACATGTTGGAAAAACTTTATCCAAGCTTCCCAGGCAACAATGCCATGTGAGATCCGTCAACAATGCACTCAGTATTTCTGTTTGGTTAGATTAAGTATGACAACTTATGGGCTACATATAACGTCTGAAACTCAAACATTTTCATTCTAAAGACTTGGTGATCATTTATTGGACTATCATGCCTTCTTTTTGGGCCACATTAATACCACATATATAAGTATGTATCAATTAAGTGTGATGTTTGTGTGAAAAGTGCAGAAACAAATGCAAAAGATGCCAGTCTGGAAGTTATTTAACATTGGCAAGTTCAATGAACTCCACTTGGTCAAGGAAACTGTCATTGCTGTAGTAAAACTGGCAGTTATGCAGGCTTAATTCGCGTGATTTTGGATGGCTGTTTTGCATTTTTGCTTCAACCTAGATGGAGGTTCCCAGTGCTCAAATCCAATTCCCACTGGCAGAATACTCAGCCAATCCCAATTCCCATTTTACCCCTTGAGGACCCTTTACACAGTTGGTATGTCCAGGGTTCGTACACTTTTTTGGAATAAAAATTCAAGGACTTTTCAAGGACTTTCAAAGACATATTTTCCATTTTTCAAGGACTCCACGCACTGCAAAATCAAAGGATGTTCAGCTTCTCACAGTAGCGATTGTGCCCAGCTAACAGACAGCTAAAAGTCCATGTCTTTTTGAGTTCATCCACAACATATTACGTGTTGCTACATTTCTGCCATTAGAATATATTTTCATACAAGGCACTCTAGAATCTAAGTTGGATGAAATTAGCTACAAATTTCAAGGACTTTCCAGCACTGACTGCAATTTTCAAGGACTTTCAAGGCCTTGAATTTTTATTTTGAGATTCAAGGACTTTCAAGGCGTGTGCGAACCCTGTATGTCAGACTTCCGGGTAGGATGTCCAGGGTTCAAGCCCCATCTTTCTCTCTCCATCCAGGTGTATAACTGGGTATTAGTGATATACTACTGGGGGTACTGGTAGAATAAAAGTCCAACTCACCAGTGATTCATGCTACTGTTTTAATGACTGCACTGTATGACACATATTCCCATCACAGAATGTAGCCTAGGCATACCACACTGTCAATCTAGAAGGCTCGCAATTCTAATTCTACATTTTTAGCCATGATTCTATCACCAGGCTTCTAAAAAGCATTCCTTAATTCTGCATTTCCTCTAACATGGATGTGGAAATTATATTGGCATGTGATGAAAATGTGCAAAAAATCTTTTTAACTGTGACATTAAAATAATGTCTTGAGGAAGGGAACGACAAGAACTACCATTAGTGGTGTGATTCCACAAACAGCTAAATAAGACAGTTCCCAAACAACTGCACAAAACTCCTAAAATCCATCACTTGAAGGCTGATTAGTACAGTAAAAAATGCTTCACAGACTTCAGACTGAGAGTATTTTCATCACATACCAACACTTCATATGCATTATTGGCTATCACAATCAATGTCTATTCACATAATTACTTCTGAAAAGAACATAGAAAAGAAATTTAAATTTAAAATCATAACTAACAAACCACAAAACATATGTCTCCCAATAAAGTATTTACAAACATGACTTTTCTTACTTGAAGGAAATTCTGATTGTTAATGTATGTTGCAGCTTGCAACAACATAGGAATAACAGTCTCATCATAAAGGAACACTATCACAGATTTCACCGATTTTTATCAGCAACATCTGACAAAGTACTCAAGGATTTTCTGGATCGAGTGTTGCTGCTTCACAAGTTAATAATAATAAGATACTACTGTCCTTTAAAAACATGGCATTAAAGATTCATTTTTGATATTATCCTTAGCTGGAGAAAACAGTTAATATTTATTTTAATGTCTTATTAAGTGCTTTATTTCTTTTCTTGCTTTTACTTGTAATAGCACTCTTAGTGCAAGGATAAGTTGATTATATTGCTGCTTTAACAAGGTGACTTTGGAGGTTATGGAGTATTATAAAATGGAACAGATATGATGCACGCTCTGATTGGTCAAGACGAGTGTATTAAAACACCATAATGCATGCGGCCTATGTCACTTACATGCATTACAGTGCAACATATGCATGCATGCTACATCACACAAATCTTCGTCTGTAAGCTCGATAGTAATGGTTTTATTTTTTCCCCGAAACCAATTCAAAGAACGACTTCCCATTTTATTGATCACCTGACAAGAATATGAATGTTATAAGACTAGCACACTTTCGATTCTCTTGCACTCTCCACTCCCTTGGCAAAACAAGCGTTTGTTAATTAGGCATTTTACAAAAGGAATAAAAACTTGTTCCTCATGTATTGTTGAGTTATATAAGCAATTGGGAATTTTTAAGAACACTCGAGAAGTGAAGACTCGTGCTTCTCTAAGCATGTCTCTCATGTTCTTAAAAATTCCTGCATGCTTAATGTCAACAGTGCACTCGTCACATTTTTTATTCCTTTAACATACACAGGTCAGGATTATGGCAACCCTTGCCAGCGTTCATAAATAACCTGACCAGTTCTATCAGGCTTCAAACACTAAAAGACATGTACTTGCAGCAGTAGAGGAAATTCTATATCAGTCATCAAAATCCCGATATAAATTCTTGCAAAGTCATGTCATACAAGAAAATTTAGTGCACAAGCTAAATCAAGCAGGTGAATTCATGTAATATATCACTCCAGTTCTCTCAGATTAACATATAACTATATCGTTCTCCCTGTGATACCAAAACCCTAAAACATCAAAACCTTCTTTCCATCACTTTACATTCAATTAAAGCAAAAGACCAATTCACACAAGACAGTTTTCACTGTAAGCCATGAACATTCAAAAAAGACCATTGTTCTGATAAGCGTATAGTCTAGAATCTCAGGAAATTAATCCACATCAGAGCATTCAAAGTAAGTACAATCAGAAAAACTCAATCTTACACAATTAAATTTTATAGTGCAAAGTACCTGAGAAGAATTGAAAAGAATTAGAGTTTTGGTGATATTTCCTATTACAGGTGAAAGGTTTTAGCTGTCAGCCTGACACTATCCCAAGAGAAGTTGTTTCAAACTGCAATCACATTATGCACCATAAATCAATGGATGTTGTAACAATACATTATTATTATTATCATTCAAGTGCAATTGAATTCTATTCAAGAGTAACACGCCACTAAAGCACTCCTGGTTATAAAAATGACCAGCATATTCCTCATTGTATGGAAACAAGGAAGAGCAGCCAGTGCCAGCAGCTGCAATGCTGGCCATGTGTGGATGTCCTGTAGGTACATATAATGGTTTATCAATTTTTTCACCAACCACTTTGAAGTGTGGTTTGTTCATGTGTAGTAGGAGGTAAAGGCTTTCCTTGGAATCCAAACCCAGGTGTTAGATCTTCTTGATAGGGCGGGGACAAAACATCTACAGGTGGCTCCCAGCCATAGTGTTGAACTTGGACCATTCCTTCGTCTGTTTTACTGTACCCAGAATTAACCATATTTTCATACTCAAGTGAGGGCAGTGTGTCCTCGAAGAGAGGCACTGTGACTGTGTCCCACTTTCCTCCTTGCATATTTGTAGCATAAACTGGATTGTCAGACCCAACAACACCTGAATTCCTTTCTGCAGCATTGCTTTGAATTGAGTTACACAATGGTTGCATCATTTTCCAGTCATTTGCTTGCTGTATATTTCTCATCTGATTTGGATGCATCCAATTTCCTTGAGTATTCTGCAAATTGGGCATTCCTCTTTGATTTGCTAGAAGATTTTGAGGTTGACCTGTTACACAGCTTGGGCCATACATATCTCTTCTTTCTTTCTTTTTAATTGTGGCAGACATGGCTGATTTTGAAGACAATAAACCAATGCTACTAAGATTATGCATCTGAGGCTGAGAAGAAGGCATGGTAGAATAAGATGGAAATCCCTGCTGTTGGATACCCTGTAGAGGTTGGTTAGAAACTTGCATTTGACCCATCCCCTGCCAGGATATGTTGACACTAGCTCTAGACGGATCCCGGTGACCTAGAGGGGAGGGGTCAGGAGTTGGTAATCCACTTGGCAAGATGTGTGTTGGGGGATGTCCCAACTGTTGTGTGACTGGTGACGGGTAAGGGGAGGGAGCCATAGGTGTTGTCGGTGAAAAATGTTCAATGTTCCCGGTAGGAGGACTTTGAGATAGCATGGGATTTCCATCAGGACTTGTAAGTGTTGTACTTTCACTACATGAGCTTCCCGACAGACAGTCATTAGCAAGCAACAGTGCTTCCTCATAAGTTGGTAATTCAACAGCTAGTAGAGACATTGACGAGACAAGGTCGTCACCTCCATTATCAAGAGGTTCAAGATGTACATCATCCAGGGTAAGATCTACAAAAAGAAAGGAAAGTAAATTTAGAGTCTATGATAGATCAAAACATCTTGCAACAAAATTTTAAACTGTATGAATGCGGTAAGTGAAAATAACTTTCTCAGGCTTGATTCTTTTCAGCTAATTCAATCTTCCAAAGAAGTCTACAATGGTTTTCACTTGTTTTCTTAAGGTAAAAAAGATTTCTCAGCTGTTTTTTTTTTTATAAAAATACAGGAGAAAAAATTCTTTTATTTGACCAGGAAGCAACCTAAGACCATGGTGGTTTTAAGGCCAGTACTGGATTGCAGATTAAATTGGAATTTGGAAAATGTTGATATTTTGAAGGGAAGAAATCTGAAGAAGGAAGAGAAAAAACTTTGGAGCACTGACAACACGTAGCCAATAATTCAACCTGTTTGTCACGTCAAGTTTAGGAACAGAACAGAGAATGCAATGATCATAGGCAAATGCTTTAACTGTACCACTGATTTCTACTTTCCTTCCCTCCCCTCCCCCCTTTTCTAACCAAGCCAGGGATCATTACACACATTAACTTGAACTGAATCCGACAACAACAATCAAAACAAAAACACAGTTTTAATCTCAAGGCCACAAATTATAATTATTGTGTTAAAACATTACTCAAAACCAGAGATCAGAAGTATGATTAGCAGCATTAGAAGAGGTTAAAAAGGCTTCAGCTCTGCAGGAATGCAGCATTATTTAACACAAGGGCTTGTTAAAAGTGTCAGGAAGCGACACAAAGCACAGAGCAGACATGTACTGAGCAAAGGATGCAACACAAGGTCCCTCTTACCTTGTGGGTCTAGAAACATGAAGTCAGTAGCTTCTTTTTCAAGCTCTGCTTGTATATCCACACCCAGGTCCAACAAGGGTGGGGACAAGGGTGCAGAAGTACAAGTAGTAGAGCTCAAAAAGGCATCAGGAAATGGGGACCCAGGGTGCTGTGGTGAGGAGAGGCAATCCTCCTGCATGGAGGGAGGAGAACCTAACAGTAACAGAACAATAAAAAAATCAGTCTGAAATTTGGCTCTATTCCCAAATAAAAGAGAAAGTACAAAAAATTTGTAGGAATTTCACACACAAATGGATATTTGTACAAGCCATTAAAAATTCTTAATTGGCAGTAACTGATGCACTACACAGAACTAGATGGCATGAACACAAGACACAGTGAATACTTGTGCTTAATTGATGGCTTTATGAAATGCAATCTTTGTGAATATTCTCAACTGCCAAGAAAATCCCTTTCTTTAGTGTATATAATCTAGTCCCTTCTTCTCTTGCAAACACAAAGTGAGATGGGGAAGGGCAATCTTGTGTGGGAGGGGGAGATCAAACTTTATTAGCAAAAATTTAGAGCTCTATTAGCACCGCAGCACTGTGATCCCCATTTCACTATCAGAGGCTGTAATGCACGCATGGATGTTGTAGCACAAGCAACATAACATTAACACTGCCAGCTTGCTCTGGATAAGAATGTTGACAGAACCTGATGCAATGGATCTACCACAGCAACAAAACAAACTTAAAAAAAAAAGATAATGATAACTTATTAGTACATACACACTCAGCAACCTTGGCAATATGGCTCACCATCTCAGGATATTCAAAACTATTCACCTATTATGAGGTGCTGGATGCTGTTAGGGATTCTGGGAAATCCTTGTACAAGTGAGGTTTGATCAAAGAAAAAAGGCCAGAAACAATTCTCGCTTCACAGCTCTTTCCAATAGGTGTTACCAAGGTTGCTGCTTCTTTAGTATATAGACCAAAAAAGTGATTATTCTCTTCTATCTCAGTACATAGAGGCCTTAGACGTATTTACCTCGCAGAGAATAATAGTTTAATGATTTGTTAATTGTACCCCAAGTACCTTGAGAATTTAGTTTTCTGTCTAAGATATAACTACCCTTTCCATCTCAAGAGGTCAAAATTGAAGATCTAAAAATCAGTTCAAATAGCAAGAGGGGGCATAGGATCAAAATTGACCCTTCCATTTCCAATATTCTAGAGATAGTTCTCAATCAAGAATGTCCTATAGATCAACTCAGTAACCTCATTTGATATACAGTATTATTATGTCTACAACCCCTGTATATGAGCAAACGTCACATAAGCAAGGGTTAAAGATATAATAAAACAATTATTCCACTCAATCTCGTCATACATGAACTATAGCCAACTAGGCACTACGCGCCTCATTGGCTATTAGCTCCAGGGTTGTCACTAAGGGCCGGGGACCGGGGATTTCCCCCGGCTACTCGGAGTCTAACCCCCGGCTACTTTCGTCCTTAAATTAAACCAAAACGTGTTGTGTGTGTGTGTGTGTGTGTGTGTGTGGGGGGGGGGGGGAACATGACCGCTTGCGACTTCCCCGGCTACTAACAACAATTACCTGGCAACTTGAAATCTTAGTGACAACCCTGAGCTCATATACGACTTTGTGGAATAATTGTTAATTACTCAATTCTCCTCATCTGTTTGCTACATTTTGATCACTCATGAGATAGAAAAAGTTAACCTATCAAGCACCAGTAGAATTTTCACTTCTAAGGCTAAAAACTGTACAACAAGTTTTGAATAAAGGGAAGTTGTGACCAACTACTTATTGTCTTGAATGATCTTATCTCACCTTACAAAGTTGATACCATCATTGATCACGTTTTGAACTATTGGAAGTTGTTACTGACTACTAATGTCCTTAAAATGATGTTACCTTGGCTTAAGAAGTACATACCATGATCAAAGATCAGTCAAGAATGGAATTGATCAATTAAAAATAATTTTTAGGGGGCAACAGGGCAATACCACATAAAAGTGCTATGTTTCAGCATGTACTGAAAAATAGCTACAGTGAATCACTAATGTCATGTGCAGATTGAAAAACAAAAGACCGACTTTGGGAGTGAAGAGTTGACAATACTGAAGTTTGTTCCACCTTTTAAGACTAAACCAACATATGAAAGTCATCATAATCAAATGAAAAAAATACAAATTATTGCAAGCAATTTGCTATGCTGTCACAGAATAAATATATGGGAATAACCAAATCAGATTGCAGGATCTGTGATAACTATGCAAGCTAATGTCTAATATTTCCAGCACTTCTAGAGAGTATTTTTCCATGAAAAGTTTGCAATTTGCAAACTTGTCACTTGTGGACACCTCAACAAGTATAAACTCATTGACTTGTAGTCTATGACTAAAACATTGCTGTGGCAAGGGTAATATTTTAAGCGTAGGATTTTCATACCACAATACATAGAAGTTTGCATAAATTTATAACACAAAATTCTGTTCCGCTTACCACAGCTAGTTGAGGTTATCTTGGCACTACCATCAGAAATGCTCACTTTCTTCTTTACTCTACCATTGGAAAACTTTGGAGGCATGGCAGGAAATTTGAAACTATTCTTAGTGGCAGGGAAATTGTCCCAGGCAAATGCATGGGGAGTGCTTCCATTGCTCCTGCTACTGACACTAGCAGGACTGTGTGGGCTCGGCGATGGACTGTCACTCGCTGTGAATGGTAATGCAGGGAATTGACCTCTTTGTCTTAAGATCTCTTCACCTTCTTCCTCACTACAAAAATAGGAAAAATGAAAAGTCAGTAGACAGAACTTGAGGGGTGCTAATAGAGACTACTTGCCCTAAGTGAGTTGGAGAGGGAACTCCAAAAATAAAATGACAAGGCTTTACGAACTTGAACTTTATTTGAAAGTCCACTGTATCTAGTACTGACGTACTAATTGGGGACAATGTAAAGCACAAATGAAATCAAATCAAATCATATTAAATTAAATCAAATGTTGGTATTTGTGGAGAGGGGAAAACCACAGTACCTGGAGAAAAACATCTTGGAGCAGAGTAGAGTACAGAGCCAACAAACTCAGCCCACATACAATGCCAGGGTTGGAAGGCAGGCACTCTCACCACTGCACCAACCCTGCTCCCCCTAAGGCTGCTTGTTAGAAATTTTTGAAAAACACCCCAAAAAGGTACCAAAGTGTGGTTAGGGGGGCTTTGGGTCAACAAAAATATTACTCCAAAAAGTGAATGTCAACTGTTTTTTATATTGGTAATTGATTCATGAATGAGACAAAAAATAAAAGTGACCCATGCAAGCTTGTCTTTTAAGTAACAGCATGCAATCTTAACTTTGACAACAGTTAAAACTGGCTTGAGAGTAATCTCACCTCAATGGTCGGTTTGTTGTAATAATAAAGTCAGGTTCATTGCCCTTGAAGACAACTTGAGCCGTTCCCGTCAGCCACTGCCATTTAAGATTCTTGTTCAACATACGGAAAGTCCCTTGACATTTTCCTGTTCCCATTACTGTTGAATGTAAAAAAAGCAAATTATACACTACATAAAAATTAAATCTGTTACCATCTGTAGGCATTTAAATATGGCAGAATTACATTTGTAAAAAGTGAGAAAGTACATGAATTTAATTTAGCAAACAGAAATGATATGACATCTTATCATAGCATGGAAACCCTTTTGAATACAAAATGTGATATATTTATTTTTAACAGACTGTTAAAATGAGATGTGTTACTGACCTTTGGAAAGGAAAAGAAAAGACAGCCCAAGCCATTAATATTTATTATGCTACTTACAATCACTGTGTAGGTTCTTTAGTACTGGGATGTCATCAAAATGAATCATACAATAGCTGGATTGTAGAGCTATATCCCTCTTGTGATAACCAAGCAAAGAACGGCCCCTATGGAAAGAAGTATGTTATACAGATTTAGTTTACAATCTTACTGGTAAATATCTATGATGTCAAAATGTCTTTAATTACTTTTAATAGTAACTACTATTATAGATAAGTGTACATGTCATGCATCCTTTACTGGTCCTTACTTTTGATCGATGTCCATGAAACTGAGATCCATTCTGTTTTTGGTGCAGAAAAGCGAAGTTTTCAATCTGATTTCCAGCATGGAGGAAGAAACGGTTTCCAAAGGAGTACAGACCATAAAAAGACCATACTCTCGCCTTTCACTGTCTGGGAGTGTCATTTCACGCAAACGCCCACTACATCTAAATGGCTGACAAAAATAATCAAATTAAATAAAACAAAAATAAGAAAACTGAAGTTAACTAAACTGTAAGAAAACTAAGCTCAGTGCACAGGAAAAAATAAACCAATATAATTAATTTGTAAAGGTCAGCTTTGCAACAAGATATCTGTCAGCTTTTTATCCAAGCATTACAAAACTGTGCTGTAGTAGAATGAACAACACTATGATTTTTGTGTACCTTAAAAAATCCTGCACTTGTATTTAGAATGCATTTCATTCTACAGACAAACGACCTCTCTGTTTCCACTTCCTTGTCTTTGCCCTGATCATTCCCTGATGGAGGAGAGATAATATAAATATGGTGTCACAGAATCCAATACAAAATTTCTTTGGTCCTTTGACAAGTGAAAAACAATTTCATACAGTATAACGTTTTGCTGGTCAGTGTTTCCAGTACTCAGAATTAAATTACATCATATTGTCTTTCTTCAACATCATCATTAACAGTTAAAGCTCAAATCAAACCAATTTCAATGTCACATCTGAAGTCATACAGCCAAAGCCTTACTTAGATTACTTCATTTTTGCACTAAAAAATGCACTATTGACAATGCTTCTAACTTTCTTCGGACAGTCAAATATGCATTCTGGTGTTGCAATAAGTTACTCAATGAACAAATCTTAATACAAAATGCTGTAGCAGTGTGATCAAAATGTACCTTCACTGCTGTTTCCAGACTCTGTTGGGTTGCCATCATTTTCCTCATCAAGAATTTTTATTTTCTAAAGAAACAAAAAAGAAACACATAATTAATACTTCTTCTGGATGCACACATTCTGGCCTGTTTTTCAGAGAACCAAGGCCTCATAATTATATTCAAACAAAAGTAAATCCGGTGTAAATCCATGAAACACAGAGGTTTCAATAAGAAATATAACAGCAGGAGAATTTAGTAAAGTAACAGGAGAATTGTAACAGAGCAAAGGTCATTTCCTGCAACAACGTACCCATACACCTGTGAACAAGGAATTACTTACATTCTGTGTATATCCTCTTGAAAAACACAATTTTCACCAAAGATAATTTTCTACTAAATAATGGCTCCACATCTGAATAAAAAACTAGCTCAGGCAATCTTAACTTGGCTGGAGAATCCTTCCTAGTAGCTGGAGAATTTACCAATCTCCATTGCCTAAGGAACACCCTGGAAACAACCCTGATATGCACCTTTGATTCCCAGAATTAAATCTTAAACTGAGCGTCACAGTTTAATAAAAGCTTTACATCACTATAAATTATTGTTCCTGAGAACATCTTAAAAACTATCTCCTTAAACATACTGCATATTGATTCTCCTTAAAAAAAAAAAAAAGAATAAACGCCCTGAATATAAGGCTAATGTTTATCAAATTTACATAAAAAGATGTGAACTGCAGAATAAAAATAATAGAAAATATTAGATGACTGGTTCCACAAGCAGGGCAGACAAGGGAAACCCCGAATTCTGATTAAGTACCTGAGTGGGAAAGATGGACCTATTTTGCCCTACTTGGGATTTTCCCACTTTGCCCCACAAAACAAAACAAAATAGCCATATCGTAGATTCATTATTGACAAAGCTTGTTCAATGAAGATTGCTGGAATATTTGCCTCACTCTTTTTTGCATTTTTCTGACTATGCCTCAGTCAACAAAAAGGCAAAGAAAGAATTGGTCAATATCCAGCAATGTTGACCTCACGCTTGGTCAGTAACACATATATACTGTATGTTGTGGTTCATTTTTTTCATTGGTTTACATTTTATGTTCCTTTGTTTTTTTTTTGTATGGTAATCTATGATAATGGTTTGATACAAAGGAAAATAAAATTTAAACCATTATAAAATTGAACCACAACATATACATTAGAAAGGTGAAATCCAGTTACCTGTTCCTCTTCCTCTGGGTATGGCTGAAGATTTCTTCTAATGAGATCATGATCATCGACATGAATAAACCTCAGAAAGTCTTGGTGAATCACACTTGCCTGGAATTAACATCCAATCAAACTAAGAATACGAATAATATCTGCAAAATGCTATCAATGCTCACATGAGGTAACCAAACAAAGAACAAGATCAGTATCTTTTGTTCTCTGTCTTAGTCAAAAGAACTCTGAAGGTTGAAAGGATTTTCTACATGTGCTATATGTATTTCTCAAAGAGAAGCAGTAATTGGCAAAACAATGTTAAGCATATTAATATAAGCTTGTATGTGGAAGAATTAAGGAATTTTGGAGGAAAGTAAAAAAATTACCTTAAAAGGTCACTAAGTATAGTCTAGCACCCTGCCATTCAACTACTGGTATAATGGTAATAAGCATTTTTTGGTGTTGAACAGACCTCAAGGCATGCCATGTGATTCTCATAGCATTTGAATTTACTCAGGAGACCAATTAAGAGTATTAAGTATGGATGTTGATCATTCCTCTTTTTAAAAAAAAAAAAAAAATTAAATTGTTTTAAAGTCTCTGGCTACTTGAAGGCAAAAGGAAAATCTTCAACCTTTATCTCCCATCGTTAACATCAATACTAACATCAATATATACAGTACTGGAGATGCTTATTAATGAATGAGGCTTTTGCCATAGTTCTCTTTTGGTTTCTTATAGTACATGTACACAAAATTAAAAATCTTGATAGCAGATATTACTGTTTGCCACATGCTATAAAATGAAATAACCACCTCAGTCTAGACAGAATAATTACTGAGTGCAACTGATTACACTTTAACAAGAACAAATATTAATAATTTAAATACTAGCCTTCTACTGAACACATACAAAATAAGAGTCAAACAGTGAAAAATCATGTAATTGGCCCAGAGAACCGTAACTCTGGTTGGGGTTTTCTAATTATTATTTTTGAAAAAGATTTTTATCTCTTCTGGGAGATGTCCAAATTTACACTGCCAGTTTCTTTCAACACTGTAAAAGAGAATTCTTGACAATAAATAATATTATTATAACAAAAATTAGGAAAAGAAAAATCCTTTTTCTTACAAAGTCTAGGAGAAGTAACAGAAGCTTGGTGAAAATTAAATAAATTTACGATCACTTTAAAGTACTACAGTTCAAAAGGGTTTTCTCTTTACATGTTCATAGTCTCTGCCAAAACTCCTTAATTTTCGTTTCCTGGACAATCCTTACCAATCACTGCTATGTACTGTTACTATAATTATGATCTGCTGTGTTACATGATGCAGCTATTCCCACTTTTTCATTACTTTCCATATCATGTTAATTTTGACATTTTGCTTAGATTTTACTTTACTAACAGCCATCTGAATGGCAAACGTTTCTCAGTTAATGAGCAGTATTCTTGTGGTACAATAATAAGAATATTGTTATTTGCACTCTTAAGACAATAAGCCCAAACATGCTCAAAGAGAACTTAAATCAGCATTTTGATGACAAAATATATTGAGAAGTGCATGCAAACATTAACATTTAAATAACAAGGTAATTTTCTTTTCTCAGTTCACCTGTGCAAGGCCAAGGTATTCCTGGACAGTTTCAGATGCATAAAACACTTCAAAATCCCTTGTAAGCACAATAATAAAGCCATCTAATGCCTGCCAAAAAAATACAAGCAATCATTTGTACAACTTGGCACATTAATTTTGAGATGGCTTTGCCAAAAGGAAACATACCAGTCCAAAATTAATTATTCTGAACTTTCTTGATGTTTTAGTTTCCAACTTAGTTTTCCAAATATACTCCACATGTAGGTCTGATATAAGATTATTGTTGTAATTTTTGTATGTGAGCCAATGCAACCCCTTCTAATTAAAAATAAAGCATAAGCCAATGCCAGAATGATTAACAAAGGCAAAAAGAAAAAGCCAAATTTTTGAAAATGTAAATGTTAAAAAAAATGTCTATTGCATGTTGAGACAAAATGGCTTTTTCATTCTAGTTACATACACAAACAAAAAAGATGACAGCATTTTAATCAAAGTGATCTAGAGTAGTACAAAACCAAGTAAAATTTAACATAATATTATTTTAGTTATTAACGTATTTAATATAATGTATTTTGTAATATTTTACACTAGAACTACCACAAGAATTAATATTTCAATTGCACTTATTGGAGATGTAACACAAAAATATGCAATAAAACAGACTATAAATTGCAAGTAAGAAGAGCAGTAAAAATGGAAATAATTTAAGGCCCAACAATGTAAAAGAGAATGCTACTTAAGGCTACTGCAGTGACTTCAACAATTTACTCTTTAAAGAAATACTGGCTGGCAGTCTGACTTGGTGTTAAGTCAAATGAATGCTGATGATGCTACAATGAAACTAACATGCATAACAGACATGATTTTTTTACCTGTTTCAGGCGAACAGAGGCAAAAGCGAGGCAAGCACAAAGGCAAGTTGCGTGCAAGGGGAGGATTGTGAAAAAATAATGTGTTTGCGCTCCTGCTTTCCCACACAACTTGCCTTCACACTTGCCTCGTTTTTGCCTCCGTTCGCCTGAAATAGGTAAAAAAATCATGCCTTGAGCTTCGAAACCGGATGAGAATTGAACCTTCAATAAAATTTTCTATGATCTCAAAGTAGAACAATAGGCAACAAAGTAACCCATTACAAAAACATCTCAATAAGGTGGAATGACTATAGAAGGTGACCCCTCAGAAGTATTTTAAATACTGCCCAGGCAATTTGCCAGCAACTTAAAACACCAGAAAGATCAAATACTTGTATGACAACCAAATCACCTTTATACACATATCAGTAATACTAACAACATTGTACAAAGACAAACAGAACCCTAAACCAACCTCTAAAAGAAGTTTAGAGAAAACACCATTTCCTTCGAAGTCTGATGGCCCAACATCTGCTAGCTTACCCACTTGACTTTCGTCAGTCCATTGCTGCCCTGAAATGTAATTAGACAATCATATCATTCCCTTTTTTCTCAGGAAATACAGCACTGCCAGCAATTTCACTTCCTGTCTTATCAGCATCAACACTAATAACAAATTCCTACAAAAATGAAACAGAGTTGGGTATGAAGCTGTTTGACATTTTAAGATTACATATATTATTCATGCAAAGCTCAAGTTGTCCCTTGAGTGCTATTGGAGACAGGACCCACTCAAATTAAGAAGTCCGTGTCTCTTAAGGTCAAGGTTTGGAATGTGACAGTATTTTACAGTGTTTTTCTACTCAATTTGTAGTCTTATACATGACTCAGCACTAGATTAAAGGCATAAGGTTAGCATTGACACAAGCAAGGAAATTTGAATTAATTCCTGCAGTTATATTAATAGTTATATTTAAGTTTTTTCGCATAATATGGTCAGGTCTTTCAGTAAAATGAGCACAAGACCAATCGCATGATTTGAGACAATTTAAAAGCACCAAATCAAAGACAACATGTAACCCCTTTTTGATCATGGGGTTCACACATCCAGTTATAAGATGCACTTCTAACTTGGCCACTTCACATTGTCAACATTGCAAACTGAAAATATACTGAAAGCACTCTGCTCCAGAGGAAACATATTATATTTCCAAGTAAAACTCTTAATCAGAACAGAATTCCAGTTACCATCAGTAAGCACAGAAATGACCAACTAAAATGTGCAGCATGAACCAAGAAAAAATATGTGTTAAGTACATACAATTGTTGTAAACTCTTAAGTATAATGCAGTATTCCTTCTTCAATAATCAATCTAAAATGGTGCAAACCTTTGAAGAAGTTCTTGGCTCTTAAATAGCTGGCAGAGAGTCTCAAAATTGACAACTTGTCGAGTTTCTGTATTACATCATGGGGAAAAGGCAGAAGCTTGGCCAGATTGTCCAGCTCTATGTTAAAACGATCCCTGTGTCGCTTAGAAGGGTTCAAAGAACCTTTAAGGCTGTGAAGAAAATTCAGAGACGATTTAAAGCCGAAGACTGCCAAAGAACCGGAGTATTTTTTGCAGTGTTTAAATAGTATTAAAGAAATTATCAGAAACTAACACACACGAGTCAAGAGCATGCTGCAGAAACTATTCCGTACCTAAAGCAGAAGAAATACATTAAACAAAGAATGTCTGGTGATTTTGGATATTTCAAAGTCAGTGTTTGCTTAGAGGTTGTATAAGCAGTTAAGGACCCAAGAGTTTTTGTGCTGGCTTTTTCAAGTGAGAAGCAAAGGCATGCAAGATACCCATTGGTCAAAAGAAGAATTTTGCTTGTGGTAAATTTGAAAGAAACATATGGTAAAGCACCCAACACTGCCGACACATATTTGTGAACAAAATTTATATCCAAGATTTCAACACATTCTGAGAGCTATACATGGTATGAAAACTATTTGCTCAAGTCTTGCAAGGTATTTGTGATACAATAGAAGTATATCCATGAAATGTATATTTTGCATACAATAAGTAGAAAAAGTCCAAATTATTTTGTTTAGGGCAACATGACTATATTTTGAAGTCCATGGCCAAAAACAAAGAGACCATCTTCAACACTGCACTTGAAAAAAAAAAATAAAAACAAACAAGCTCAGCCACTAGGGAGCTTAATGTAAAATAAAATCACTTAAGATACGAAGGAACGCATTGTAACATTATGTTGAACATCTTTCATGTTTACGTGCTTCTCACAAAATTTAACACTTGCTGTTTCTTTTAAACAGCTTTGTTCGGAAGTGAACAGTTAAATGTTTGGGGTGGAAGGCTTATCACAGCATGGCCCGTTGTGCAAAACCAACAAACCATACTGTGTTACTCAAGATGGACCTGCTGCAAGTTAACACTCTCAAAAACAATTAGTCCTGGTTAGCGCATCAAAAGTACATTCCAACAGCTGAAGAACTCGCGCTATCAAGTATGATTTTTAACGTTACGGTGTTAAATTTCAATCCAGCAAACATGTCAATAAAAAACCGGAACGAGAAGGCATTGAAAAAAGCCAGTTCAAATGTTGTCAGTCGAATCCTAAATCCCGAATATGCAAATTTTGCATTTCTCCTTCCCTCTAATTAAGGACACTTGAGCTGTTGTCCGAATGTCCTACACGAAATATTCACTAACACTGACGAGACATTCAACACCTTTATATATCGAATATACTTCGGATACTTTCACGTTTTTGAGCAAAAGGTGTTGACCTCTAACTTTCGTCTGTCCAATAGCTGGCAAATCACAACCAATCTTTTATAACTGGGAAAGTTGTAGAAATTAAAAGGTATTTGGGTTTCCTCGCGATCGAAAGAACAAAAGATGTTTATTTTATCCTTAAATTGTCAAAAAGGAAAGTTTAAGCCACACTAGTCACCGCGGTAGATCTCTCTTTGTTTACTCAACCGACGTGAAACGAAGGAGAGGTAAAAATTCCGACGTGACTCCTGTAAGGAGTCGTTGAGCAGAATTTACTCTTCGGGCACGAAATCATTTCATCTCCGCTTTAGAACTTCGAACAGAAAACTTTTGCTGATATTTGCATAAGAATCGAAAGACGCGCAGCGCAGATAAAGGACCATGTGCAAGACCCATGGAAAAGGCGACTTATTTTGACAGCCACCTGAATATGCAAATTGCTCCAAACATTTAAAAAATGTTCAGTGATTTTTACGTTTGCGCGCCCTCTCTGATCAAAGACCCCCCATCTGTCCAAATTCTAGTCACAGTTCGATCCTTTAGAGTTACAACATTCGAGTAGTTCTTAACAGTCAAGAACAGGTTGTTGAAAACCGCAACAAGATGCTTGGAATAATATAGATTGTGTCGAGCACCGTTTCCCCTGTCGAATGCATTAAGACCTTCGAAGCCGGGTGATTCAGGAACTCGGTATATTCGAAATACGAAGAAATTGTTCCCAAGAGGTCACAAAAAGGTTAGCTGAGACTTCGATGTTTGACAAGAAGCACGAAAAAAATTTGAGTTAGTGTTACCAGGGGAGAAGAAGATTCCGTGCATCAAGATCCAAATTCTGTGATCAGCTATAAACTCGCCAGTGAAAACATGGCGGGCAAGGCCTCAAAAACACAAAAGCGCTTACTTACCACAGTAGACCTACAGAGCCGAATAAATCACAACTACGACTCTGAAATCGATGAATTACAACAAGAGAGAGCACTGTAAAGATTCAAACTAATAAGTCAATTTCTCTCTACCAGCCAAGCCTAGGGTGTTCATTCACGGAGGCAATTCCAACCCGCGTTCTTTGAGTAAATGTATTCGACCCGTGTACAAAAAGAAAACTATTCACCGTTACTTCATCCTGCCGTAAACGCTAGTTCTGTTTTTCAACGGTTTTATCAAACGCTTAGGGAACTAAAAGTATTTATTCTGTCAAAGGTCACATTGCTTAATATACGACACTACGACTATCTACCATACAACATCAAATATACACTTACGCGGGCAAGAAAACCCTTTAACTTTCTTGTCATTCAAACACAACACAGGAAGAATTAATATTGTTTGGTGGCCCAGTTTTGCAAAGCAATATATTTAAATCATTGGAAACGGACAAGGTTGTAAATATCGTCAATCCAGACCTACGAAAACTGTCTGGTTTGAAAGGTACAATGCAAATACCAGTCCATTGAAATAAAATGCGCTGTGGAGTAAAGTAACGCTTTCGTTTTGGTAGTGGGTTTGTTTATGTGAATGACGAGGAGGGCCAAAGTTTCCTTCTTCGCGGGGAGCGAACGCCGAAGTGTTCAAAAAAACCATCGCTCGGAAATGTACACCGGAAAGCGTACCGTATACAATTTCTTATGGTCGAAAGTCCGAGCGAGACAAAGCAAATCCTTATTTTCATAGGACAACCAACAGATAAAATAACAAAATGAAGTCTTTTTCTAATAGTCTTAAGCAGTGATGTATAAGGGATCTAAAGAATTGGAACTTAAGAAGGCGTGCGAAGTTAGTTTACAAACGATCAAGCACTGAAACGCTTCGCGGGCACACGACATGCAGTCTCGAGTTCACATAACATTTCCCCGGACGAGCTACGCAAGGGTCCAACAAGTTCTATTTCACAGTAGTGGTACAGTGCTCTTCAACTTACATTAACTAAATGTTAAGTCGTAAACAAACTTACCTGGAGCTACGCTTCTTTCTTTTAGCAGTACTCATTCTTAAATCTGGAGGGAAGAAACATCAACGTTCCATCACCTAAGTTGAATTTTCTAGTCTCCAAACAGTTCGTTATTCTGGTGTCGAAGACGAATCAACGTGACTTTCAAAGAATAATCCAAGTTCTTCGAAGGTACTTAAGATCATCAAAGAGAAAATCGAAGCAAAGTTTGTTTGATTGTGTCAGAAAACAGCACTAATCGACGGAACAACGTCTACCCATGTCCGCCATTTTCCTCGCCCTCGACCCAAGTGTAAAAGTACAAAATCGTGCAGAATGACCGAGCAGACACAATAGCTCCTCCCTGATTGGACAGTTGGTAGACTCTTACGTAAACGTCACAACAGAATTTTGCATATTTTAGTAACCGTATGTACACTTACAATAAATTCTGTGGCTTGATGTCACCGCTTAAAAGTCTTCCCAGCGACGAAAATTCTACGTTTTAGTATTTCACCGAGCGGCGAAACCGTATGTAATCTCAAATAAAGCAGATTTCAAGCCGTGTTTAAAGGCCAATAAACATACTCTTCTTTATCCAGCTTCACGGAAACAATAAATGTGTCGGAACACTGCCTATTTCGTTGTCATCACAAAGGTAACCAATGAATAAAAATTGTTTAGCAAGAAACAAGATATACCTCGTTAGACCTCATTTATATTTACATTTTATTCTTACCAAACTAGGAGAGATTTCGCGAAAGTTGCTGACTTGCAACCAATTAACTCGAACTGGCATAGGTGAGAGATTCACTAGGTCATTTGCGGCCCAAGAGTAATAAACTTAACAGCGGGGGGAGCCAAAGTGGGTTAATGAAATTTAGCATTTTGACAGCAGCGAGGCATTGTGCACCGTATGGTTGGCCGAATGGCTGAGAAATTGTTCTTTAATAGCCAACTACAGAGTCTCTCGCTCGGGGCTTCATGAACGCTACAGGGGATCTGCCAACTGCCGTTTCTTTTCGGATCAGTGCAGTTCGCTTGGAGAAGCAGATTTTATCTCATTTTCTCCAGTCTAAGTGGTAGCAATACGTAAAATAAGGGTTTAAACATGATTGAAGTTCTAACTTAAAGCAGGTGGACTTAAGGAAAACATTACCTTATTCGTTTTGTAAGCTGATTTTGTCGCGTTTTCGGTGCAAATTTCAACGCCGGAATTCACTTTAAATCTGTTGATTTTATCATCACTATCAAGAAAGAGTCGACGTTTTGGACTATTGGACTGTATCATATTATTCCCAATAGTCACTCCAAAAAGAGCGTTAAAAAGTTCATTTCATCAAAATGCATTTTGTCTTTTATTTTTTGGTTTTAGGGAAATTCTTATGAAATTTTGAATTGAACCCGGATTAGTTTTTAAACTGCACCAACTCACCTACTATCGGGCGACCGGTTTGCAATTACATTTTCTTAGTCTATGAAACGAACGACTCCATACGTAAGCCTACACTGATGTACGATGTATTTAAAAATTAATGGCATACATTCGGTTGCCGTTTCCCGATTCTCCCGTTATTCGCGGCAGTTGCCAAAGGGACAGTACTTACCGGAAAAATATGGAACGGATTGCCCCGACAGTTCTTAAAGCCAAAAACAAGACTGAATATTCAATGGGAAAAGTGCATAAGAACCGCATGGAAGACATCGGGTATTCGCTGAAATAATAGCGTCTTTTTGAGAAAGATTCAGTATTCTGAAGGGAATCGCACAAAACGGAATAAGATCGTACTGTTTTGGGGTTTATACAAGACCCAGTTTTTTTATTAGCATGTTTAAGATTGATATAATATGCAAGATATTTAAGCAGAATTGAAATAAAACACATCGACTAACGATGAGGAACAGAACCAGTAAAGGAATTATTCTTCTTCAGTAAGGTCGATCGGCACAATAAAGCATGTCAGGCGCGTGACAAGCTCATGGACAAAATGTCAATCATTTGGAGGCCAAGAAAAGCACCTGGCCAGGCTGCAGTGATGTTCAAAGAGTATCTACGCTATCCAGGGAATAAAAGATGCTAAAATGATAGGACTTGTCATCTTAATATTTCTCTATCCAGTCCAAAGGACCGTCCTAACTCTGAATAACTAAAATCAGGAAGCACGGGATTCAGTCAGTGCATGTAGGATGCGCCACCCGACACTGCTCACACGTGGACTTGCTGAAGTTACTTGGTCACTTTACCGGTAAACTCAGCAGCTTAACCCACCATGTGCGTCTTCGTTCGTGAGCGCTTACACAGCTTACTGTTGGAGGTTTAAGAGATAACCGAGTAAATGTCACACGCTGATTGGTCAATTTCGAAGTGAAATGTTTCAGTTCGCGAGCTTTACAAACGCGTGTCGCTCTTTCTAGAATTCTTTTTTGTCTGGCACATGTCCTCTGATTGACAGTAGATTTTCCATACCTCGTTAGATCATCTCACATGCAGCTCGTCTGCAACTGACAACACTTTGACAATGTTATGACGTAAAATGCATCGTCAGTGGAGAGTTCTGGATTTTTAATTTGTATACGCAACGATGTCGAGTGCAATTTGGAATAAATAAGCACAAGAAAATTTTTCAAAGACTGAAAAAATTCCACGAGCCCTTAGGGTGAGTGCAATTTGCTGCCTTGAAAAATTTGCGAGTGCTTCTTGACACAAAATTGCACTTGAAATCATGATACATGCAAAAATTTAATCTCTGCACGCAGCTCAATTTTAACTTTCTGCACTGTTTGGGGTTAGCTAACGTTTTCTCAGCCAGTCAGCGCGTTGAAATTTTTGGATGTGTCTTATTATGCAATGAATTAAGTTTGCTAATTTGAGCAGCACGAGTTAACTCGGCTTATGCCTTTACGATTGATGCCAAGTCAGCAGAATTGGCGATCAAACTCCGGAACACCTGTAGATGCATTTAGGAGTCCATGCCTCCTGATGCGTTCAATTCCTTTCACAACTATCCGCAAACCTTTGCATTAGGAGCTGAATGTTTCTCTTTATCAAACTCAAGTGAGGCAGATCTAGGACAAAAATAAAACAAGTTTTTCCAGTAAATGACGAAGGTCTTTCAGATCAAAAATAAAAAATTCATTGCTGAGTATGTTGAACAAAGAAAATGCTTTTCCTGATATACACGAGATCATTCGTAAACTGAAATCTTATATGTAATTATAACATAAATCAAAGCTAGTCTTCTTCGTTCTCCTCCGCTCTTAATTGTAGTAGTTATAAAGTAACATTTACTATATTACTCTGTTACAGGGCTCCTGCTCTGTTATTATTATGTCTACCAATGTATGATATAGTTTACGGACTACTTTACTGGCCCGCCTAGATTAGTCTTTCCTATCTGCGGGCCAGACAAAATGTATTTTTAATTGACAAGGACACAAAAATAAAGATAATTGTTGTTGTTATTGTTGTTGTTGTTGCTGTATCAGTTTTTGTGATTATTCAGTTCTCAGTCTTCCAAATTCCAGACGTACGCCTTCAGGAACGGGAACAAGAACACATGGAAAAAAGAACAAAGCAGCAATCATTCGACAAGATGGGCCCATCAAAAACTCAAAAACTGTGATTACTAACACGAAGAAATCCAATTGACGGCATGGCTCTAAAATAAACAAGAGTTCTAATAAAATGTCAATGCTGCACCTGGCATGATATTCAGGGATTTTTTTCATATCCTTGGAGGCACGGCAGTACTCTTCGGTCAGAAGGTGTTTTGTAGTAAGTCCAAGGTTTTACTTTTGGTGATAATGCTCTGGCAGCCACCGTGTTTAATTATAAATGTTTTCAAAGTCTTGAGTAATGTTCAGTATAATACTGCAAATTCAACATCTAACCCTCACCTCAAATAAGTGACTGCAGTCCCAGGAAACCTTGCTTTTAACTACCAACCACAATGATCTAGACTTTGAGCCTATCATAGCCCTCAAAACTCAAAACCCGTTCGAATCTCAGTTAACTTAATAACAAGTACAGCCGTTTCCATTAATTTTGTTCGCCGTCAGGGGCACCCAAAGAGCAGTTCGAGCCAAAAGCCTATGAGAGGCATTTCTAGGCTCCTTCAGTAATGTTCAAAGACTGTCCAAAGAGATGTTTTTATCACCTAAAAGAATTTGATCTATTCGGTTATCTTAGCTGAAAATTGAAGTGTTCGAAAATTTCAGGGAATATCTTCATTTCAGAAATTGCTAGCTAGACGACACATTCTAAAAACTTCCCAACGAACCATTTGTTCATATCCGAAATTGTTGCAAGTCTTTAAGGTATGTTTTAAGGACTGAAAATCTATTCAGATGCACGATTCGAAAATTCTAGCTCACCTTGCTTCCGAACCGGATTTTCCGCAGTTCCGAAAATAATCGTTGCGGTTCCCTTGTTCGGTCTCTTCATTTAAAGACTCATTGTGAACATTTGAAAGGAATAAGTTACTGAACGCTACTTTTTTTTTTCGTTTCTTGTGTCCACTTCCAGTCTTTTAATTTCTTCCTTTAACATTGTACTTTGATAACTTGTTTACCTCTTGGCCATGATCAAGGACGCTGCAAGAACATCAAAAGGAGACTCCATTGCACGGGTCAGAGACAGTGGGGAAGCTGCGATTCTGTTGGAAACAAACGTTTAATTTGTCTTACAGCTTCAAATGCTGGGAAAACTGTGAAGACGCGTGGGTGGGGTATACAAATACCTATCACTAGAGCCTCGTGGTTTGAAACTTTCATTCGGCGCGACGGTTTGCTCTGTGAATCAAACAGTTGTCGCAGCCATTGACAAACATGTCTAGACGACATTAACATATGGAGACATATGCTACAAGTACTGATAGATTTCGCCGGTTTTCATTCTAGAATCGTTCGGCTCCTATATGGGCGCTTTGTGACAATTCGTGAAAAGTTTAAAAAAAGAATCTTATCGATTTAGTTTGCTACCATCTTGTATTGAGTTTGGTGTTCAGTTGGTTTCTTTTTCGATCAGCATAAAATTTAAAGCACTGAACACAAACGATCGCTGTCTTTTCGGTATCTTCTCACCAGTCTCGCTCAGCATTGAATGGTTTGTTTCCTTTGGGTGAACATAAATTATTCAGAAACTATCCCTGTCAATCCCACAGCTTCTTATTCTTTCAAGACGTGCCTATGATGTAAAACGACAGTGTAAGTAAATCTTAAAACGATCACAACAGGTTACGAAAAAGCCCGCGTACAAGGCTCGATGTTTCACGTGAAGAAACCCAGGGGGGGTTACTCCCAGAGAAATTGGGTAGGAGTGTGTGGCCCGCTTCCCAAAATCCCTAAACTATTTATGACCAAAATCTGCGATTTTCCCTACCCTATACATGACCTGACCCTTGAATCAATACCCTGTTTCAGACCTGCCTTATAATTATTTCCCTATCTCAGACCAATGTTAAAGTCAATGTTTATCTGCAAAGCGCGGATGGAAGGAGGGGGCATGATGAAGAAGTAGCTTCTTCTAAAAGAAAAAACACGAAATCAAGATTAAAGTGCAAAAATCGATACCCCATTTATTACCAAAATGGCGGTAAAATGGCCAAGATCGATACCCTATTTATGACCAAAACGGCTGAAACACCACACCCTTTGGGGCCGCACATAACTACATAGCCCATATAAGGGAGTACCCCCCGGGTGAAGAAAGAACCGATTCGATAAGTGACAGGATCACACGAAAAACATGCAACGATTACTAAGCAAATTTCAAGATGCTCTTGTTTTCGGAGTAGATAGTCAGCAGCTGTCGAAAAAAGAAGACAAAAGAGAACACACTGAGCGAACGCATTGTGAGGTCAAATAACAAGACGGGTATTGTATGCACTTCAAACAATGCCGTTCGTTTTATCGACAATGGTATAATACCAATACATTCCAGGCAAGTCGGTGACTTCACACAAAGATAAAACAAAGTGACTGAATTAAACGATGTCAAACACATTCTCAATACTAAGGCAGAGACCTCTGGACACAGGGTACATTATGTGCTAGCATTTTAAGAAGAGCGAGTACAAATACAATGCGTAGCAAAGTATCAGTTTACGGAAGTCTTTATAGAGCTGGAAATTGTGATGAAATTTGTGAAACACTTTACGAAGCCAGGCTGGGGTTTGAGATAGTTTCTCAACGGAAATGATCCAGAAGAAGAAAGAAGAAGATTCAAAACACAAGCGAGTTTCTGCCAATTTCCAATTTACCGTCACAGTGCTTGACTTCACAATTCGCTTTCTAACGCCTGCAGGGCATCATCCTGAGTTACCATGAATAATCCATGTTCCGGAAAATGGGATTTTGTGAAACAAGTAGCACGTGGCACCGCAACTCTTGGGTTTATGGAACCGGGTAATCATGGAATAAAAGCTAACTTACATTAATGAACAAATTTTATTTTCCGCGAACATATAATTGTTTTTGAAACTCCATGAAAACTGAGCTAATCCGTTTATAGATGACACTGATAAATACATAACAAAAAGTGAAAGGAAACCAACTGCCAATTAATCGATTTCAATTTTTCGGATTTTCAGTCCAGCCATCATTGACTGTTAAGTCTCACGTGTTCTAGTGGTTATGGAAGCGACTAAAATGCCGTTTGGGTAACCATAACACCCACAATTATCCAGCGAAAATGAGCCATACAGCCGAAAAAGCGCACGTGCTAAGCTGATTTCTTTTCAAATATTGCATAGGCAAAGTATTTTGTCTCAAAACAACTCGGTGAGGAAGCGGTAGGGAAACAGACTGAACATATCCTAGATAATTTGCGTGCATAAAAAGCTAACTACCTGATCAACTGGAAAAACATCATTTATCATAAATGCAGCGAGATAAAACAGAAATTGGGATTGTTTTCCAACTGTTAACAAGGTAGACATGCCGACATGCCGACTATGCGACAGTAAATTCATTCTTCCTCTTGGTTGAGCAGGAATATTAATGGAGCTGATAGAGAGAGGAAGTTCTTGCTGTCCGTCAGTCTATTACTGAACTGAAAAGGATAGAGATTATTTTGGAATCTTCCAGTAGTTGCTTTAGTCCTTCTCTTACAAATCTTGCGGGCGCTGGTCCGAATTCAAAGACGTTCTTTATATATGATTAATGGTTACTAGTTTATACTTACACGTATTGGACCGGTTATTCAGTCGGGCCCGAAGGCTTTTTAAAAGTTATCAAGTTCAAGTTCACACTGATAAAGGAGTACCACGTGTGCAATATGCAGGGGCGGGAAAATTATTCAGCATTCCCTTTTTGTTCTCGGAGACTGGTTTGTGTGTATGCGCTTTGATCACTCTAGCCTGATCACACTTCCCAAACGACCAGCAGACGTCTAATCAATCAAAACTTTTTGAAACAGAGCCAATGAGATGGGTCATGTAGAATCTGTTATCTCTGTTGTTCGTAGTATTGGACTGCCACCCAGTAACAGAAAAATAGAACAAGCAA
Source organism: Ricordea florida (assembly GCA_949710005.1). Classification (NCBI taxonomy): domain Eukaryota; kingdom Metazoa; phylum Cnidaria; class Anthozoa; order Corallimorpharia; family Ricordeidae; genus Ricordea; species Ricordea florida. Next base: position 2,666,177 of record OX453273.1, on the reverse strand, counting down.
AACAAACAATGCGCCTATTCCTAAATACAATGGTTTCCTTACAAAGACCTACAAAGAGAGTTCCAGCAAATTTCCTAACGTGTTGAAAATAATACCGCGAGTCACGGCGAGTTATACAGCGGGTGCACACTGCAGGCTCAAACAACTGTTTTGAACATGGAGGAGTCCATGGAGGATGGCCCTGGCGGATGGTGGAAATGATGGAACATGTTGTAAAGACTCTGTAAACAAGATGTTGTAAACCCAAAGATTATAGTTTGATTATGTCTCTACCTAATCGTTTTAGGAGACCAAAATCCTCCCTATTGGATGAATCGAAAACCAAAATATCTACAAGCAATCTTCAAACGCCCGCTGTAAGTAACGATACTCTTTTAAGTTTTAAAATACGCTGTGTCTATATGTCCGACAGCCGGACAGAATTTTCAAAATACTTGGTGACTGGCAGTCGTGTTATGATTGTAATCGGTGATTACCTAATATAAACATCCATATTCCTTGTCTCCTAGCCCTAATCCTTAACCTAATCGGCATAATCTACCCTGAAAGCGAAGACAAAACAGACTGCCGGACACGGAGTATTTTAAAGTTATGCGTCCGAAAGCTCCAGTAAAGAGTGAAATATCGACTGTCTCACACGGAGTTTCCTTGTAACCTCAGCCGACTGTCGGACACGGAGACACTTCGTTTAAAATAAGTTGCCGTCCTGAGAGCTACATTTACTTCTATCCCCATTCACTTTCGATTTCTTTTAATCAGTGTTTCCCTTAGTTTCATTTCACTGATTATAGTTCGGCCCTCTGAGGGATCCATAAAAACCTAAAAGAAGGTTTTGAAGAGGGAAATTTGCTAAAAAACAGTATGATCGGTTACAAGCAGAACAATCACAATTTCCTTTTCTCAAACCATGCGAAAGCAACCATAACTCAGTTTACACCCACTTAAAGTGAACTCTATGTGAGATATGACCATAAATAAACTGAATTGAACTTGAACTGTCTCATTAAGGTGGCCAAACCAGTGACATATGGCGGAGAAGATCCAGACGGTAGAGCCTCATTATTTGCTGGAATGACTATAAGTTCAAGTGCAGGTAACACATCTGATGAAATCTTGCTGGTTCCTGCCTCCTCCACATCTGCCAAGCAACAACAGTGTGACCCACATGCAACTGCCAATTGTGCACAAGACTTTTCTGCTGTCCATGGTAAGATATCAGATTTGTAATTATATAGCTTCACATCCTTAACTCGGTTTATTTCCATATATGGCATTGATGAATTGCCTCTTCAAAAAATCAATGTCAACCAAATAATAAGTCACTTCAACACATATAAATGCATCTTCACATAAATTACACTGTATAAATTAGAGAGCTTTGATTATGGAATACAACAGGTGAGCTTCTCATAAAAGCCAAGAGTAGCTGCTTCTAGCCTTCATTGACGTGAAACTCACTGTAAGACTACTATGTTTTGTAGCATACTTTTAACACTTGCATTAACACTTTTTGCTTTTTGTAGATAATCAAGAGTCCCACCTTTTACCTGAGCCAATACAACCTACAACTGTCTCCAAATGTACAGAGCAATCAGTAGGAAAAAAGAAAGTCAAGAAACTTGGGCAAGTTGTAAGACCTGGATATGCGAGGCAGTCAGACAATAAGTTGCCATTGGATAATAGCCCTGTTAACCAAGAACAAAGAAGTTGCAATGCTAGTAACCTGGTTAAAACTGAAGGCAGTGATATAACAAATCGAGACACAGCTAAAAGTAAGTTTCAATAAGCAGTTCCAGAAAATATCAGTACCCATACCATGGATGGTATATTGGAATCCCGAGGACAAGGGAGGAGGGGGGAAGCTTTTGTGGACTAGATTCCAAAAGGCAGGGGGAAGTACTTATGATTGGAATTCAGAATGCAAATGGGGTTTTCAGATCTAAGGAGAGTAACAAAAATCCTAGCTCATTAATGCTCAAAACCCACAATATGCCTCAGCTGCTTAGGCCTCATGGCTCCTGTGTTGTTTACCATACCTATATATCACAGGTTTAGGTCTTCTTTGATTTGGGATTTAAGTGAGTACAAGAAGAGGAACTTCCCCTTTAATCAAACCCTTAAAATCTCATTTTTTGCATCACCATTTACCAGTATGCAGTATGTGCTTTGTTATTCATGGCTGATTGTCCTTCATGTTAAGGCGAAACATTCTCAGAGAATGATCCTTCAGATGAAACATTGGCAGTACCCATTGTTCCGCTTTACTCAATTGGCACACCATCATCTTCAGAAGAAAACTTGTATGGAGAAGACATGCACTTGGACACAATGGCAAATGTTTCTCAAGACAGAACTCGACAATTCTCTACAACGTCAGGAGTTCTTGATCCATCTGAAACAAGCACTGAAAAACCTGAAGACCCATTGAAAATAATTGAACATGGATCATCCGTTACAGAGAGTTTGGAAAATGATGTAGAAAGTACTGACTTGGTTAATGATCCTTCCCAGGACATGCTGTCAGAGTCACTGAAGGAGGAAGAGAAACTTGGTGCTAAAGAAACTATGAGGCCAGGGTATTTTTCTAGCCAGGTTGCTGATCCTTCTGAGAACATGCTATCAGAGTTGCAAGAACACAAAGAAAAACTTAGTGATATAGAACCAGCATATTTGTCCGGCCAAGGTACTGATACTCTCATGAACATGTTGTCAGTGTTACAGGGAGACACAGACACATTTAGTGAGACAGAGACTACAACACCAGGGTATTTGTGCAATAATCTTTCTGATACACTTGATCTAGCAGCACATCACCTCATAACAGACAGTGATGTGAAAAGTAAGGAGGAAAGTGATGGTGAAAGTGTAGCATTTGAAAGAAATGACAATAATACTGAGAAGACACATGTACCTTCTGACAAGTCTTCTCCTAATACAGTTTGCACTTCTGAGCCTTCAAAATTGCTCATAACCAACCCATCCTCTGATCTTCAACAAAAACGTAACACTTGGTTGCAGCACATGAAACATCACCTAGCAGATTTGAGGTAATGTACCCTAAGTTGTAGAGTCATAGAGAACAGAGCAGAATAAATGATTACTTAACAAAGATTTATTCAGCAGAAGTGTCTCTTTTTGCAAATAGCACCTTGCAAAAGTAATGCTCCATATCTTTCAAAATTATAGGGCTATACAGTGTGGTTCAACTATTTTATCTGTGTATGAACCATGCAGTGTGAGCATTTATTGTTTTGGCAAGTTAACAGAACAATACTCTTTTGTTGTTGGTATTTCTTTTTAACTTTCTCATCCAAAGCATCTGAAGATAACTGAAGTCACAGAGTGAAGTAGAACTAACAGAACTAGTACTTTCAGTACCCTTCAATAGCTTTTCAGTCAGCGGTCAGACTGTATGTTTTTCATAATCATTTACAGAGCTGAAAAGTGCACTAACCCTCACATTCTAAAACCCACATTCACAATAGAAAATAATAGTTAAAAAGGATAAACATTTGAACCATATATAATGCCAAATTGCTTGACTTACTGGATAAACTTGTTTTTTGCCTAATCAAACTACAAATTTACTATTCCGTTTAGCGACAGTAAGATGTCGCTTACTGGTGTAGAACAGAAACTGATAAACTTGTACAGAAAGCGTTCAGATGTTCAGTTTGGTAAGGAGCAGCAGTTGAAAGATCTTCTGGTGAAAGAGAGTCATGCTCTGGCAAGTGATGACTATGATCTGGCTGAAGAAATTAGCAATCAGATTGAACAACTTCGAGAAGATTTGAACTCCACAAAATACAAGCTACCTGCAAATGATCCTGAGGTACAGTTATAATTTTACGGCCGTCTTTTCTCTTGCTCAGTGATTTTATCCACAATCAATTGTTACTTATACTTTTATTGCGAAGCAAATTTTTCTCACGAGCGTTTATATATAGTCCTGAAAGCTAACTTTCGTTTGGTTTGTTGCGTTGTAGAATTAAAACAATTGACTCAGAGCCGAACTTTACAAAAAAATCTTGACTGAATAAACTTTGTACAAACGCGGCAAATGAGAGCAGGTTGGAAGAAGTGGAAGGACGGACGAGTCGGGCATAGAAGGGTCATGTCATTCGCTTTGGCCTCCTTTTTCAGTCTTGTTTGTCTATTGTGTTAATTTACCTGATTTGCGTTTAGGTTTAGAAAAGTCATTTGAAAACTGCCCTAATCCATTTTGTGGTAAATATAGTTAATATTTTCCTCTGACAAAATAATGACTTTGGAAGGTCACAGAGGCTTTAAAGCTGAGAGAGGAAGTGGCAGCGAGAGAGGTAGAAATCTACAGAGAAAGTCGAGCATCTTTTCAGCAGATGAAAATAGAACAGGAAGCCTCTGTTACCAGACACAAAGCAACGACTTCAACTTGGATTGTCAAAGAAAAGCAGCTTTTAAACTCTGAGCGGCAAAGGTTAGAAAGAGCGATGGGACATCTTAAACTCGACCAGGAACACATGGAACGTGAAAATTTTGAGTTGCAAAAAGAAATTCAGCAACAAACAAAAAAATTCCAGGCAAGAAAAACGGAGCTTATACAAGACAGAGAGTCGTTACAGGTAAGTCCAAAGGGACACCACCTAGCTCTTTCTTCTACCTGCACATACTGCAGCTTTTTTGATATCAGAATTAGGGAAATGATGAAGATAGTGTATTTTGAGTCTGGAGAATTTGTAAAAGATGTATGTTTTTAATTAGCACTGTGACAAGCAAACTCGGAAATCAGAAATAGAAAATCTGAGTTCTCCCAGTTGGAGTCGGGAACCTACGACCTTCCCATTACAAGTTCGAGCGCTCTACTTTTAAGCTACTGGAGACTCGTGAGAGCAAGGCCTTTAAACTAGATTCGTGGGACAAACATCCTGCATACTGCTAGGATTTAAATGTCAAAGCGAAATGGTTGTGGAATAATGAAGATAGTATATTGTTTGTCAAGGTGTGTTTGTTGCTTTATTGATCAATAATCCAGAAAGTTCTACTGAAGAGATGCTTACCGCCCTGGTCAGCCTGGTGGTTTGACAATAAAAGGTATTTTTGCATTTGTAGTATAAAGAAGCCTTCATCTGAGGCAGACTCCCTGTATGATTCACATTTCCTTTTTGATTGAAGTTAGTTGGTCTCAACCCCCCACGCTCTCTTTCTTGGCCTCTGGCGCGCTGACCATTCGACAAAAAAATCCGGAGTTTCGGTTCGAAAGTTCGACCAGAATATTTGGAACCACCTCTGTAGGTGGTCCCGAGTGACCGGTAGGTCTAACCCAACCGAAATGACGCGTTCCATATGATCATTTCTGTTTGAATTTGCGTTTTCTCTGTTTCAAAAAGGAGAACAAAGTGTGGGAACGCGCGGGAACTTGGAGCGGGTTTGTCCATCTGAAAGAACCGTCCCATTCGTTAAAACGAAAATTCCGAAATCTAAATCCGGAATTTTTTGTTGAATGGTAAGCGCCCGAAGTGACAGCGATTATCCGAGACCAATGAATTGCCTAGCTTTTCTTGCAGGAAGAAATTTCAGCGTTAGAAATGAAGCTTGCAGAGTTAAGACTTCAAGAAGTGGAGTTCACGTACGCCATTGAACAACAAGACAACAAAATTGAGATGGTCAAGGTGCAGTTCAATCCTCAACAAAAACTGCTTGATAAACAAAAGCAAGATATTGTAGGACGACAGAAGTCACTGGATTCTGAATTTGTAAGTTGGAAGTTTTCACTCACAGACTGTTACTAATCCCCTTCTTCTGTTGCCATGTTTCATAAATCATTTTGCATTTCCTCCCTTGTTCCCCATTAATAAAACCACACGTTCCTTAATTTTTGTCCCCTTGCTCCTAGCATTTAAATCAGAGGTTCTATAGTTTCCTGAAATAATTTGAAAATATCCTCTGTTCCCTGAAAATATTTGCTTCTCACGGTTTTCTTGTTCTCTAAAATCTGTGGGTTCTTGCGCAAGCGCCTCTAAATAATCTTGCCCCAGATTGGTATTGAAAAGTTTAGGCATTTCTTCAGTTCTTCTTCTTGCTTGATAATGTCGTGGAAGATTTGTTTTTAGCAGTACTTAGTTTCTGTTTATCTATCACGAGAAGAGTTGGAAATGCTGATATGTTAAAGAAGTGTCGACTGACAGTGCCACCAAAGGACCAAGGCCAACCAAGCAAATTTCACACAAATTATCCAATCACGATCGAGTAGCTAAACAATAGAATCTCTACAAATGTTTTATATTTCGTTTATAATGCATACAGTTTGCTCTATAACTGTACAAGACCTATCAAGATTGAAAAAGAATCATCTTTGTCGGTAGAAACTCGCCACAAATCTGTTGTTCAGTATCAAAAACAGACATTCGATATTTCATGAAAATTTATTTGGTTGGCCTTGGTTCGAGTATTCACATTGCAAAACCAGTTAAGACCAAGGAAAAATAGAATACTGGTTATATTAAACCTTTCCTTCCTAGCAGAGATCAATATATATATTATCACACCTTGAAACAATTAAGAAAATTATCAGCTCAAGGTTATTTGATCTAACACATAATTCTCCAACCTGAGAAATAAGGAAATGTATGACACTTGCTAAGCGAATTTCTGCGCTGATCTTGGCGTGAAAGGGTTAAGCTAAAAGATTGAAAATTGCGCTTGTTTATACTGTAAGTAATAATGCTTTTTCAGAATCTGTTGGCATCAGCTCAGGAAAAGTTTGATAATGAAGTAGAAGAACATAATAACAAGGAAAAAAGGTAAGTTTGATAGCTAAGTTTGATTGTGGGGGGCTGTGGTTCATCTCTCAAGTTTTCGACGGTGTCTTCATATTTCTTATGCAGGCTGGTTGAAATTGTTGCTGCGGCGTCTGAGGAGGTAGAGAAGTTTGCTCAGGCAATCATTGCTCTTGAGAAGCAGCAACAGCGAGTTCAAGAGTTTTTGAAAATGGAACATTTCATACTTGAATCTGATTCTAAGTTGACAAGGTAAGTATCAAATAATACGGTTGAAGCGCGTTTTATTATCATTATAATAGTTTAGTACAGAGTTTCCTTAAAGGAATGCAAAGGTTGTCATAACAAGGTGGTATCATGGTTGGTTGTATAAAGGTGGTACCATGGTTGTTCTAACCAGGTGGTACCATGGTTGTTCTAACAAGGTGGTACCATGGTTGGTATAACAAGGTGGTACCATGGTTGTTCTAACAAGGTGGTACCAGTGTTGTCATGACAATGTGGTACCATGGTTGGTATAACAAGGTGGTACCATGGTTGTTGTAACAAGGTGGTACCATGGTTGTCATGACAATGTGGTACCATGGTTGGTATAACAAGGTAGTACCATGGTTGTTATAACAAAGTGGTACCAATGTTATGATAACAAGGTGGTACCAATGTTATGATAACAAGGTGGTACCATGGTTGTTATAACAAGGGGTACCAATGTTGTCCTGACAAGGCAGGGTCCGAAATTAACTTTTTTAGGCAGGCGCCAACTGGCGACTGGAATCTTTTTTTCAGTCGCCATATGGAAAAATGTGGTCGCCAAAAAGGGACAATAAAATTTTTCCTTTGCAGCGAAACACAAGCCACAATTTTTGGTCGCCAATTTTCTTTTAAGAATCAGAACGAAGAGAACGTGTTTGGGGCCGCAATGGCGATTTTTCCGCTAACGAATAAGATTAAATACAAACACGCTGATTATTTATACACCTACCACTGAAAACCCACCACGAACGAATCAAATGCCGGCCATATACGCAGTTTCGTGCGACTGCCAAATGTTTTAAGTCAACTTTATAACTTCTCTTGTCTCTACGTTTTGGAGAAGAAATGTACGCGACTGAAAAATTGCCGTTTGGTTCTTTGCTCTATGTTCAAAACGATCTTTCCTTTCGCGTTCTGTCCAGACGATCGACACATCGCTATAAAATAGTTAATCGCCCGCTGACGACCAGTTGTGAAATTCTGGTCGCCAGTGCAAAATTTTTAGTCGCATTGGCGACCAGGAAAGCGCAATTTCGGACCCTGCAAGGTGGTACCATGGTTGTAAAAACAAGGGGTACCAATGTTGTTGTAACAAGGTGATACCAATGTTGTTTTAACAAGGTGGTACCATGGTTGGTATAACAGTGTGGTACCAATGTTATGATAACAAGGTGGTACCTGTGTTATAGAGTACCGAAGTGTGACGTCACGTTACCATGGGCACGATTTGAGTGGTTCTAAACAAAGAGCATTCGAACCAACATGGCGGCCATAACGATAACTTCTCTTACTTCTTTTTTTTCTGGTGAGCCGAAATCAATCGAACGTGGTGAAAATCACTACAAATCCGACCATATAGAGTCTTTTCAGTATTCCAATGGAATGATTATAGGATTGGTACATGCCAGTATGAAGGACAAGTCTTACAAGGTCACGGTAAGTAAACTCACAAGTTCGGAACACTCGTAATCGTTTGTATAAAACTTTAATGTTCCCTCTGTTTACTTTGCAATACAGGTTTCTCTTCATGGGAATGAAATAAAGTCTGCTAAGTGCGAATGTCCCCGTGGAAACTATAAATGTAGCCATGCCGCGGCACTTATTATCTATGGAATCCATAATCTTAGCCGAACAGATGTAGAATGCAAATGGCAAAAGCCCAGGGCCCCAAACCAAGTGAAATCCGTAGAAGTGTTATATCCTTGCCCAAAGGAGTATAATTGCCTTAAAAGAGAAGTAAACGAAGAGGATCGTTCCTGGTTCTACCAAGAATTGAAAAAGTACGGCAACTTTACCGGCACTTTGTGGCTTCTCTCTCCAGAGCCTGAAAAGAACAACGCCCTGCCTGCGATCACTGTAGAAGAGATTGTGTTGTCTCGGGAATTTCTAAATCATGCGGATAAGAAGAGATACCTTACCGAGAAACTTCGTATCTCTGAAGAGCAGCGTATAGCCGTAAATAAAGCCACCGTAAGACAACGAGATAACCCTTCCTGGCAAATGATAAGGAAAGGAAGACTCACAGCCAGCAATTTTGGAAATGTCTTAAACTGCAAGAGAGTCACTCCATCCCTTCTAAAGCGAGTGCTTGGCCTGTACGATTTATCAAGGGTACAAGCCATTAATTGGGGCATAATTAACGAAAATCAGGCAAAGAAAATGTTTGAACAAAAAACAAAGCTATGTGTTGAAGAATCTGGGATTTGGCTTGAGCTGTCAGGAATGCTAGGTGCCTCCCCTGATGGCTTGGTAGGCACTTATGCACTGCTAGAGGTGAAGTGCCCATTCACCCAAAGAGATTTAACCATAGAAGAAGCAGTATCATCAGGTAAATTTTATATCAAGAAGAATTCACAAGGACACTATGAACTCGATAAAGGACATGTTTACTGGCATCAAGTACAAGGACAGTTATATTTAACTGGAAGGGAGATTTGCTTTTTTGTTGTGTGGACAACAAAAGAAACCCTCATCCTCCAAATCAAAAAAGATCCTGCCTGGGCTGACAATCTTCAACTCTTAAAGGACTTTTATATTAAGCATATTATTCCAGCATTCTCTAATGATCTACTGTAAGGCTACAGGCAGTCAGCAGCTCTGCAGACTGATTTTCATGAACATATGAAATTGTTGGAGACTGAACATTGTTAAAATCTCATGCATGTTTTTTCAGCATTTGTGAAAAACAACTTTGGGTTGTGGTCATCTGATGTGATGTACAGAATAAATTGGTTGTGTTTTGCAAACTTGTGATGTTAATTAACTTAAGTCTTTGGGTAGACTGTAGAGATATAAACATTTAATGGAATCAAACAAAATCATATTATGCTATATATACATGCATCATGTTCTAAGTATCAAAATATAGCTCACAGCTAGGGATGCATGTTTCATCTCAACTATACCCAACCAAGAATTAGAAAAAAATAATTCTATTCCATGTCAACAGAATCTCTAACTTCTCTAATGAGGGAGTTTTGTAAGTTTACCAAGCCAGCACATAATTTCAAAACTTTTTCAGTGTAGCATCTCAAGTATGGTGGAATGAAGGTTAGAATCTTGAAATCTTTGATGCGTGCATTTGCCCTTTCAACATGAATTCTGCAACGTGCAATAGTCTTTGTTAGCTTAATTTCACTCGTTAAATTTCCCATTATATAAAAATGGGGGAATATTAACAGACACACCATTTGGAACAATATCAGCTATCAAAAAGCCTTTGTCAGCAAGTATCAGATCCCCAGGTTTAAAGTGTTCTAGTACACCAGATTTTTCCACAATGGCTTTATCTGATGTTGAGCCTGGAAACAATTTACTAACATGGGTAATAACAGCATTTGGTGCAACACCAATAAGTGTCTTGAAGGAGTTCATTCCCCTGTATGTTGAGTAAGTCAATTTTTGATCACTCATTAAACCAGGCGCTGCAATTTCTATATCAGTGCAGTCGATGACCATTTTGCAATGCCCAAACAGAGAAAAAGATTCTGGCATAGAGGTTCTGTTCTTCTCTTTGGATGGCACAGATTGTAAACAGTCTTCATATAGTAGCTTGTATAATACATGAACCAATGTAAGTATTATATTACTGATTGTTGCAGTGCTACAGTGAAAGAGCTCAGCCAAGTGCAGGTTTGTGTAGTTCTGTCGTAACTTCATAAGGGTTATAAAAACTTGATCTTCCAACAGGTATCCGGTCACTTCGTTCCATGGTCAGATCGTTCCAAGTCAGATCGTTCCAAAATAAAAGTCAGATCGTTCCACGATATAATCAGTTCGTCCCACAGTATAGTCAGATTGTCCCACAGTACAGTCAGGTTGTAAGTAATAATCTGGATAACTGGAGAGTTTTACGGTAGTTTCGCTACAAAGTCATTTCGCTGCAAGTCGTATCATATCATTCCAAGGCACGACAAAATTTACAAATGAATCAAGGAGAACGACGTTACGTTTACTGAGAACAAATTCGGTTAAAGAAACCTTCGAGTTAAAGATTTATAAGTGGAACTGACTATACTGAGAACAAATTCGGTTAAAGAAACCTTCGAGTTAAAGAACAAAAAATTCTGCAACTCCTGACCTTAAAATTCATAGCGATAAAAATGTTAAACTCGTTTTATCCACAACACAGGATATTTTTCTTAACATTATTATGGAGGGAGAAGGTTTTCCTTACGATTTATAAGTGGAACGATCTGACTTTTCGTGGAACGTTCTGACCATACTGTGGAACGATCTGACTTGGAACGATCTGACCATGGAACGAAGTGACCATAAACCTTCCAACAGGATCCTTTCAACCCTCCAGCCATAAAAATAGTTAATTTCTGCCGAGAACCGTCTGACATAGTTCACAACAATTGAAAATATTTGCTTGTTTGGTAGACCTGTTTCCATACATATTACTTCATCTCTTAAAGCCATTACCGAGTATATTTCTCTTTGATATTGTTCATTTGACTTCCTGTCCTGCAATTCCTTTCTCAAGTTTTCCAGTTCGACTTCAAGAAGGATATTTTGCTTAGAGGCATTGCTGGTTTCACACTTTGAGGCTTCCCCACTTGATGAGTACGAATCGTTTAACTGCTTGATTATATCAGAAACCGGAACCGAGTCTTCTGAACTTGTCTTCTTCGTCTTAGCTCGCTTTGGCGTACGTGTTTCAGCATTTGGAAAGAGTTTATCGGCATTTCTTTTAAATATCTCAGGGCCATTTACTTTCAGTCCTTCACGAAAATGACAGCTACAAACTCGAGAATTGCTTCCCGGACTTCGGTCTTCTCGTCTATTAAAAGCAGATTCATTTCAAACGAACATTAATACATATTAAAAACCGTTGTTTTAAAGAGTAACTGATGAGGGATATCGAAGATTAAGAACAATAATAAGAATTCAAAGAGTCAAAGTTCAATTGTTCGAGTCGTCACGCCACTACCTAGCGCCGGTATTTCTAGCGTGTTTTACCTTACCTTAGGAGCTTTTTCCACCAATTGAACTCCACAGGATCCTTCGGAAACCTGAAAAATTTACATGTCTCCCTTTCTGATTGATGATTACAATCTGGGGCAAAACATTGAACCATTTTCGACTTGTCCACGTTACGTTACCCAAAGAGAGACGCTATGTTGATCTTTTGTTTAGAACCAGCAAAATTGCTTCCATGGTAACGTGACGTCAGCGCTTCGGTACTCTATAGCCTCCCGCTCAGTCAGAGGCCCCGTTTAGTCTTCAGGTCAAACAACACCAAGTGTCCCAGGAAGTTGAAGCCCTGTCGACCAAAACGCAGAAGGCTCAGAGGGGAGTGGGTACCATCAGAAAAGCTCTGAATGATACCGAGGCTCAGATTTGTGAACTGGACGCTGCTAAAGAGATCGCAAAGAAGGGTGAGACCTGGGAACGAACCCTAGCTGTGCAATTCTGTGTTAGTAATTAGCAAAGAACGCTCTTCTATTTATATGTTACACGTTTGTTTGCAGAGAGGAACTTTAAAGAAGCAAAAAGGTTGAAGGAGGAAAAAGACGCCTTAACTGAAGAAGGGGTTAAAAGCCAAGCACAACTGGAGTCTCTCTTACAAGAAATCGCTGCAGACAAGAAAAAACTTGAGGAGCTGCAAGGAGAAGGCGCGGACTTAAGCAAAGAAATCAGTGACTATGAACATTGTTCAGGTATCGGAGAATGATGGCATTTTACAAACTAGCGGGTAAAAGGAAATAACACTCAAAATTTACCTCTAGTGAAAAGCTATCGCTCGAAACTTCTTCCTCTTTATATCTTGCTTTATCAATTCGTTTGGCTCCGAAAGCCCAACGACACAGCCCCAATTTCGTAACAAACTAAGTCTTTCATACACAAGTGTTTTGACATAACATTAATCCGGCTAACTGAATATTCTGAAAACAAATAACAGTTCGTCACGTGTTACGTCATTGAGATAACAAAAATCCGCTTACTCGGACTTTACCCGTACGAGGTTTTGATTGTACAAAATGATCGGCACCTGCTCGGTTACTCCGAAGTTGTGTCAAGATAAAGTTTCTTAGTTCATAACCGTTTGTCTTTTTTTTCAGCTTTGTCGAAAGTGGAGAAAGCAACGCTTGTGTTTCACACTCTTCAGAATCAAATCCGCAGGTAAGTAAAGCTTCCGTTACTTCCGTTGTAGTTTTGAGGTATCTGAAACATATTTTAGGCACAAAGCAAATTTGTACAAAGCGGCCACCCAACAACTCATGCTCGACACAACTTGCATTGGGACAGTCACTCGTAGCAGGTAGGTTTGAAAAAGAAGTGCACATTGAAACCAGGTGGACGATCAGACATTTTTGATGCTCCGCTGGTATAAAATAAGTTTGCGTAATCAAATGGCGAAGAGTGAAATCAGGGAATAATTTCACACGCGTTTTGTCCAAATTCTTATTTTGATTTTATTCCCTAATTTCACGAGTACACCATTTGATTACCTATTAGTATCATGGCTGACAAATTACACCGGTACATTTTCAAACCTAGATGCCATGTTGGCACCGTAGGAGAAGTTGCCACAACAACATTGTAATTTAACATGTGAAATTTTAATTGAACGCTGAAATTTCGCCCGAAAATTAAGAATTAACTTTTCACCCATTATATTATAAATGTAAATTTAAAAGTCACGAATCACCGACCCAGGTATGCAGGTTTGACTTTCGCAATGAGACTCGTATATGCAATGATGTTTTGAAGTTGTGCTGTTTAAACCTTTCATTTCCTTACTGCATCAGGACATTGTCAAGGAAAAAGGTGATGAGATTTGTGAAAATTATCAAATCAAGAATATTTAATTGATCTATCGCCAAACTCCCCCAGAGTAACTCAATGTAGTGTATGGTCCTTATTAAGGAGAATTGCAACTCAGATCTGGAATAGAAATAGTTAACTCCTTCAAAACCTGACCTTCAGCCTCTCCTGCTTGTAGAGAATAACTACATATGTCTTGTCACATTTCAACAGAATCCCAGATGACAGTCTAATTGTAATCTTACTTGAAGCAGAAGCCGAGACTTGCAGGGTAAGTGAGAAAGACTATGAATCAGTCGTATGCTTATTGACATACTGCAATACCATCGTTTTTTTCATTTGCCTCAAGTTTCGTTACGTTTTTTTGTTTTTTGATGAGTTCGATCGTCCTATTCCAGGTAGTTAATTGATTGTGATAATGTGAACAGTTCTTTTCAGAACTACTTGCAATAAGACGGTCGAACTCGACAAACAACTACTGAGAGACTCCTGCGTTTACACGTTAGTCTTCTTTCAGAATGTAATTACAGACCTGTGTGCAAAACACGACCTTACAATGCCAGATTTGCTTTCTCCTCGAGACGCTGTTGAAGGACAAGAATACAAAGACGTACAGCTTCAAGAAAAGGAGGTTCGTAGTCATGCGTGTTACATTACAGCAACTGATACCCAGATACACTTCAGCTGTTTTCAAATCGGATTATAAATATTTTCTTATTAAAAAAAAATCTGCTAAAGAGCGTCTCGAAAGTATGATTTATGTAGTTGAAGATTTGAGCTACGTGGTTTCTGTAATTACGCAGTTTGCGGCAAATTGTGACTGGAAGGGGATTTGAGCCCGTGAACTCGCGAATAACCAGTCATTCATACTGAGAGCAAGTCAGTTGTGGCTCCATCTCTACCCTTGTTATGAAAAATAATTAATCATGTCACTTTGCACTGCGGTTGGAAACGCAGATGAAAATTTTACCCTCGCAGCAGTAACTGCGATTTTGCCTGAAAATAGAACGGGCTGGGACATGATATGAATGCGCCACCTCGCCAATGCCGGTGCGACGCTCTACTGGCAGCGCGAAGCCAGCTGTCCATACTGGTCAGCAGGTCAGTAGTGTGTTTATTGCCCATGTTAAGAATGGTATTTTAGCAATTCTAGAATATGAAAGAAATTATATTTGCACTGCGTTTGGAAACGTATCCGAAGATTTGACCTTTCCACTATTCAGGTAATTCTTGTATTGTCGGTTTGAAGAGTCAGTGCTATGGAGACATGATTTTTATTTGATTAAAGGAGGAACCTTCGGGGACTATTTCATCCGAGGAGCGGGAGGAATGGAAAAAGGAACACAAGGAGCTAACGGATAAAATCAGTGAACTTGAGGGAAGATTGGAAGCTGTAGTGAATGTAGAGGATTTTGACGAAGCTGATATCCTTTGAAACACGTTTGGTAAATTTCACTTTGCGCTTCAAAAAGAATGAAATGGCGAAATTGAATTCGTACTACTTAACTTTAAGTCTGTCAATTCGTATCGTCGACAGAGTAAAAAATTACTCCTCAGATCGAGACGGAAGTAACTGCTTTGGCCAACCCCGACATTTGCACCCAGTGCAACGGACCAATCAGAAGTCAAAGCGAACAAAAAGTGTGGGAAAACACTTGTGAACTTGTCGAATTTGGTTGAAGGATTACTTCCCATTGTTCGATAAAGTGGCGCGAGATCCTTTAGCGAGCGACCACTTGTAGAAATACAAAGTCGTCAACTTGCAATTGTAATTTATAGATAGAGCGTTTCTTACATGAGCCGCTGTAATTACAATAATTTCAACTTTAACCTTTGAAGAGTGCGCAACGCGATATGAAGATCTTCCATATTGTTGTCCTTAACGAATAGTCAGACCGACTTCAACAGGAAATAGACACACTGAAGGAGACATTAGAGGGAGTGACTTCAGTATAACTTATCAATAAGTTACTTGACACAAAGAATCAGCGCTTACCAAAAAGATCAAGGGCTCTGAGACCAACAGCGTCACAAGTTGCTAGTCCAGAGATCGAAAACCATTCAAAAACAGATGATGAATTCAAGCCCAAAAATGTAGAACAGTATCTAGTAGAACTCATAACTGTAAATATTAAACTATTTCTTACAAAATCGATTTATATTCAAATTTCGTACGTCCCACCCTGGGCCGATCAATGTTCAAGGCAGCATGCGCCGATGGAAACTTGTTAAAAAAAAACAAACACGTTTATTTCTATACAAGCTGGGTACATTTTCTCAGCTTACCTTAAATATGTAAAAATTGTACAATTCAATGCACTGACGAACGAATCTAACTACAATTATTGTTTGTGTCTGCAGTATCTACATTTTTACAAAATTGAATGATAGAAAAAAATATTTCTCAATGTTTGTTTAAATAGGTAGGCGAACAACAGACTTACAAATACTCTATGTGCGAATAAAAAAACAAAACACATGTCGGGCTCACGTGCTTAAATTCTATGAATTTTACTTCTTTTTCTTAAAAATACCACCAAACACGCCTTTCTTCTTATCGTGTCTCCTGTCGTCATGCGCAGCTCCATCGACTGCTGACCGCAAAGTCCTAGGGACACTGTGAATATGTTTACCATCAGTTGACCGCTGGCTAGGCAGACTTCCACTATCGAAGTTAGGTTTCGGTTTGACAGGCGGTTTAGATAAACTTAGCTGAGGACCTTTTCCTTGTGGATCACTGGAGCCCCGCGAGTCTGAACGCAGACGCTCCTGAGGTTTTGGTGCCACTGGGGGACGGAATGGCTTTGTTTTACTCCTTGGGGGAGGGGTGGGGTGATCAAACTGCGTGGGAATGTAAGACGAGGATCCGTTCAATTCACTAAACATTGCGTTTTCATCATCTGAGAGGAATTCCGGCGGTGGGGAAGTGGGTAAAACAGGAAGCTCGTCCACTGTGTCACCGTTAACAGAGTCACTGTCGAAATCAGCAAAATCTGGAGGTGGAACAGGCGGGGGAAGATCGTCGGGCTGCAATACAAAATCATCAATATCATCACTATTAGCTTCGCTTTCATCGTCACTAACTGTCGGCGAGAAGCCTGGTGGAATCACAGGTGGAGGTATATTCACAGGGGGAGAGGAGAGAAGTTTATTGTCATCATCAAAACTAGTGACTGTGATTAGTGGTTTGGTGGAATGGTAGCCACTTATTTGTCGTCCGCTTGTTTGGGGCGACGATGCGGGTCCTGGTAAGCGTGCAGGCGGAGGAGGAGGACTGGGGAGATCTTCTTGTCCAATAGTTGCGCTAATAATTTTTATCCAACGCTGTTGGTCCGACGGATTCCTGGCCACGAAAATGAAGTCCGCGTCATCGCTGCAAAGAACTCTGAACGCGTTTCGTCGTTTGGCATAATCACTTGCCTCCTCGCATAAGCCGTCTCTTAAGTCTATTGGAGGTGCACCGTAACTGGTACTGTGAACGTCTTTCTTTTCACGGTAAAAGAAAAGTTGGTGCCCTCGTAACACTGTGTACAGCGTTTTCCACGCACGAGCATGCGCTTTCTTACCACCTGACTCAAGTTCCTGTTTTCTCTGTAGTATTCCTTCACAAGGCGACGATGCAGAGGGTTTACTGTTATCAAGAGGGCTGCCCGTAGCTTTGTTTGTTCTGTTTTGATTCGCATCATAAATGTCGTGTCTATTCTCCTCCTTTTCGAAACTTTGTTTTTCTAACTCCTCTTGCTTTTCAGCTCTTCTCTGATCTTCCTTCAGTTTTCTTCTCTCTTCCTCTTCCATGCACCTTTTTTCGTCCAACAACCTTTTTTCTTTTTCCTCTTTGGCCTTTTCCTCTTCTCGTTTCTTCATTTCCAACGCCCTCTGCCTTTCTCTCTTCTCTTGTTCTATTTTTTCTTGCTTTTTCCTTTCTTCTTCTTTTAATCGCGTTTCTTCAAGTCTTTTTGCTTCTTCTCTCTCTTTTTCTCTACTCTCTTGTTCTTTTCTCTCCTCCTCTAATCTAAGCCTGATTACTTCAAGTCTTTCTTTTTCCCTCTGTCCTTCCTCTTCACTATCTTCTCTCGTCTCCTCCCACACGTTGTCATACTCTGCATCTTTCTGTTGATTGGCCCCCGCCTCGTGTTGTGTCAGTTTTGTAATTCCCAGTAGTTTTCCTTCTTGTGCCAGCAGCATCTTCTCAAACTCGTCATGTTTTTTCAACAATTCTTCCACTGCTTCTAGCGAATCACCTACGTCACTAGACTCCTGATCCAGATCACGTGCATTAAGCCAGGCCTCTAATTGGTCAGCATCTCGCTTAAAAACCTGAACCTCTTTACTTTGTTCTAGTTCCAAGCCTCTCACCCGCCAAGTGTTTTGCAGCGCCTGCCATGCTGAATGAAGCCGCTGCTTTTTGTCTTTCACGTCAGACGACGCAGAATGTCCATCGGTGATAAGTTTGTCAGCGGCTTCATCAAATTCGCCGATGCCCCTTTGGTGTGTGTCTAATTCAGCTTTGTGCTCCTGGTGACGAGTAAGAAGGGTCTCGGCTGTGGTGACGTCATCAGGCAGTTCATATGCAGTGATGGCTGATGACATTGTGTTGATCCAAGACCTTGAAAGACAAGCAAACATGCTCATAAATTTCACTGACACTAAGAATGTTCAAGCGGTTCAAGAATCATGGATAGGTATCTGGCAACCTCGTCCCCAGGGTCTCTGTCTTTCCCTCCTCTTCTCTCTCGCTCAGGGGCGGGAAGAAGAGGGACCCTGAGAACGATGATGAGGTATCTGTCTTTTTTCATGGCACAGGCTGCTTTGTCGTTTCCTTCTAATTTTAAACTCCAGAAAATATATTAATTAAATAAACATTATCAACTTTTACCACAAACGAATGCAGAGTGTGCTATTGAGAAACCTCTACCAGCTGGGTTTGGAATGGTTTATCCCAAAACATCACGATCAGGTGAACAATCATTTTTTCAGTGACTAACAATTATATGACGTCCCTGCCTGAGCAATTTAGTTTGCGAAACTAACTTGTGCGCGGAGATCACCTCGTAAGTGACATATTTAATGACCAGTAAATGAGTGTTTTGTTTCCTTCTCCATCCCATGGTGAGGAAATCATGAACATATCGCACCCCTTTATCAGTTACTCACATCAGATCCCGAAAATCGTTTAGAAATTTTTGCAGCTCCGCGGACTGCGTCAAATTAGACTTCTTACTGCTGGCTTGTTGCTGCAGGCGTCGCCATGACGACACGAGCTCGTCCCTTTGATCCTCCAGATGTTCCTGACCTTCGGGGAACCTTGACGCTAGGTCCTCAGCTTCAATTGCAATTGACTTCACTTTGTCTCCAAGGGCTTTTAAGTCAAGCTGTAAGGCAAGAAACATGAAACAAAATTGTTGACACAACCGAGAAAGAGGTACGTCTGATTAAAACACTGAAGAAGACGAATTACATGATTCAGAAGAAAAAACAGTAAGCATAAGACCCAGTACAACATAAAAACATAACCACAGAAAATATAAACACCACACAAAATATAAACACCACACAAAATACAAACACCACACAACATACAAACACCACACACATCAAAACACCACACACATCAAAAAATCACACAAAATACTAACACCACGCAAAATACAAACACTACACAAAATACAAACACCACACACATCAAAACACCTGGAAGTAATAGAACAAGGACTAAAAAAGCAAAGCACTACTCACCTGAAAGCTCACGTGTTTTCTCTGCAGGGCTTGGACACTACTCAGATCGCTTGCGCCGCTGTCACTAAACATCAAAGCGGCTTCCTTCTCTTGGATCCAGGCCCTTGTTTCCTCCACATTGCGGTTGAAGGCATGAATTTCCCGCGCTCGGTCCAGGGCTTCTAGTCGCGAGTTTGTTCTTTCCTTTAACGTGTCCCACATCGAACATACTTCATCTATTCGGTTTTCCACTGCCTAAAGCATGAGTAATTTTACATTAATTGTCCTTAGATACAAGCTAGTTCATGTAATTGTTATTCAAAAATATAAGATAAGTCTAAACAAGTCAATTTGTTTGTATAAGTTTGTGCCTGATAAAGATAATTAACATTTTTACCTGGCTTTCACTGTTGCCTTCCTCCAATAACGACTGCGCTTGCGCGGTAAGGCTAGCAATCCTTTCTCCTGACGTCACCAAGTCACGAGTGAAGTCTTCAAACTTCTTAAGTAGTGTTTCCACGTGCTCGAGATCACGACCGTAATCGTCGGAAGAGGCAATCGATTCTTTCTCGGTTATCCACGACTCAACTTCGTCAGCTTCGCGAAAGAAGTTAAAAAGTTGGCTGGATTCAAGCAAATGGTGTCTTCGTTGCGATGCTTTTTGGCTGAGTTCTTCGAAACGTGTTTCCATCTCCGACTGCAAAAAGAGAAATGATTACGATAGCAAACTTCTTCGGGAAAGTATCAAAGGAAGAGGGGCAAAAATAATTCATACTACCATTCTTAAGCAAACAAAGTACAATTTTGGATCGTATTTACTTTAAATTATAAAAAAAGCCGTACGGTTAGGTTTCAATCTGCACTGATATTCTCTTTTGTAATTGTTTGCGGTTTTCTATTTTTGTTTTAGACATTTTTATCTCGGTTTTATACTTGTTTTGCTCCTGGATTCGTGTTTGAAAGAAATGGTATTTGGTCAAATTTTTTTTTCAAAGTGACAAACAGGCTAACTCCTCACTCAATGTCCAGCATTTAATTCTATTACCTGGCGGCGTTCAATTTTCTCAGCATCAAAATGCCCTGACGTCACAAGGTTCTGACTCGTAGTTCTCAGATCACTGACTTTCGCTCGGTACCCATCCAACTCTAATTCAAGAGTTTCATGCTTGCGCAAAAGAGCCTGTGCACTAGTCTCGTCTCTGCCGTAGTCTGTGCTTGATACACGTGGCAGCTTCTCTCGTACCCAGGTTTCCACTTCAGTAATTTCGGTGTAAAACTGATAAGTAGTCAGAGAAAAAAAACTTAGGTTTATGTTCGGTGCAAAACGATGTGAAGATCCTCTTTGCTTCTGGCCTTTTTTGTCGAGGCCTGCATTGTTTGAATTTTCTTTGTAATCTTGTAACAGAACCCAAAACTTAGCTCAACTTTGTCGGATCTCACAGCTTCATTTCACAATCACTCTACTTCTTTAACGAAAAAGCATTAAAGGACGATAAAAAGGGACGATAGAAGGCGGAACAACCTATTTTTGAAAAGTGCACGTCCTTTCAATGAAACGTAATGTATAGTGATATTAGTTTACGAGTTAACACTTACGTTATTTATTGTCAGTGGACGTCAGCTTCCCAATAAAATTAACCATTTAATCTCCAATGTCAAGACACAAAAGGCAAGTTCTCCGTTGTGGTCCCCATACATATCATACACTTACAGTTGGGAGGTCGAACATCAACACAGTTCACTACCAATTATTGTCTTCTTATATTACACTCACTCAGGTTACGCTGTATTGATATCAGCGAGAGAAACTGGACACTGAAAACTATTGGGACTTCACGGATGAATGGGACTTGCCCAGCAGATTTTTAACGTAATTTGCATCGCATGCACACAAATAACGTTAAACAGAAAACAGGATAAAAGGCTTCTAGCCAAATTATGATTAGTAAAGCTACTTCGTACTTGGTGAGCTTTCAAGGAATTCCTTAGCCTCTGCTGACGAGTGATTGACAAACTGGTTAGCTCCGACCATTTTTCCTGCAGCTCAGCGCACCGAGCCTCGATTTCCTCCGACGCATAGTGCTCGTGGTCAATCAACTGGTCAGCGGTAGATATCACGGCATTTATCAACTGTTCGTGTGTGGTTATTTCCGCGTCCACTGCTTCGTGCTTCTTGATGAGATTCTGAACCCCTGAAAGATCAGCAGATTTCAAACATTAGAGACTTTACACAGCGACGACAGGAGGGTTTGACGACGGCGTTTGCGACCTAAAGGAACTGGGACGACAACCTCTATCTGTCGACTGTCAAGTTACGTTGCGCAACAGTGGTTTTCAGGACGGTGTTCCGTGCTTTTGGCGCGAAATGGAAAACACAATTCTCGGTCTAGTTTTGTCTTTGTTTATCGGCCTGTTAAGTTTTATTTGTTAAACCATTGATTTTAAAACCTGGATAAGCGTTTTTCAGCTTAGAACAATCAACAACATTCAGAGTTCTCGTCCGGGTAGCCTAATGAAATAACCAACAACACACGGGCGCACATGACTGTTATGTTTTGTGAATGTCAAATAATTTTACTTATCATTTAAGACCCTCGCCGAAACCTGCTGAAAGAAGAGTTCGCGTATGGCGAAGTGCTGTAATCAAAATCAGGAAAAAAAACTGGTCAATCAGATGAAAGTCGGCCTTAATCTCGTCAGTTATAAAAAGATGAGGAGTTAAATGTTAATAGAGGTAACTTCATTCTTCTGCTGTTGACTGTTCGACGTGAAAGCAAGTCAAATGAAGTCGTGCACGGGCAGAGATCTCATGTATATACCCACAACGAGTCCGATTGTATGTAATTGTTTCCCTTTACAGGCAGAGATCTCATGTATATACCCACCACGAGTCCCATTGTATATAATTGTTTCCCTTTACAGGCAGAGATCTCATGTATATACCCACCACGAGTCCCACTGTAGGTAATTGTTTCCCTTCACAGGCAGATATCTCATGTATATACCCATCACGAGTCCCATTGTATGTACTTGTTTCCCTTTACAGGTAGAGATCTCATGAATATACTCACCACGAGTCCCATTGTAGGTAATTGTTTCCCTTTACAGGCAGATATCTCATGTATATACCCACCACGAGTCCCCTGTAAGTAACTGAATGGTACGTTGACGTAATTGAATGGTGCATTGAATAATTTAACGTGTCTTACGTAGTTGGGGACTATTGGTGGGTATATACATGAGATCTTTCCCCGCGCACGGGAGCACGACAGCATTCACGATTGAATGCCTTCACGATTGCGCATGCACATGACGTAATTTTGAAGCCAACCCCGTCGTCACTGCGTAAAGTGTCTATAACAACTGAAAGCAACTTTCCACAAGTTCACAGTGATCAAAGCCATACCACCTTCTTACCTACAAGATTTCTACCAAGATCGTCAGACCTGACCAGAGGTTCTTCGTCTCGAATCCAAGCCAACTCTTCCTCGACATCTGCGAGGTACTGCTGAAGAGTGAGGGAGTCCTGTAGTTTACCTCTTCGTACAGCGGCTGGCTTCGAAAGGCGGGAAAACCTGTATCGACAGAATTATGTTTCTTCAGTTCAAAGCAAAAAATAAATCATTTTAAATGTTGAAAGTTGTTACACTAGAAATTTGCAACTCAGCTTAGGGAGTGAGTTCTTGATGTCGCAGTATTCTTTGGCTGCATTAAAGTTCTGGTGTAAGAACGCGCCATTTTCATAATGGAAGCCAAACAAATATACAACTAAATGTTACGTAAAGAAAGAAACACACAAAGGACGCGAGAAAGCAACATGTGAACTAAGGGAAACCGAAATAAATACACAACTTAAAGATGGGAAAAGAAAGAAACACAACGTATACTGACCTCTCTGCAACGGCTTTCGCTCTGACTGCTATTTCATCCTTTTCAAAGTGATCAGCCTCCACAAACTCTGCAGCCTGTAAAAGAATATCGCTGACTCTTTCTTCATGATTTGTTATGTCCGCCTCCAGAAGTTGATGCTTCTTGATAAAATTGTTGACACTCTTCACGTCCTTCCCATAATCCTTCAAGGCCAGGGTGTTTTCTACCTCATCAATCCACGTCTCCAAGTCACCAACACTCTTCTCGAATGTCTGCCGTTGAATGGCTTCTCTAAGACGCTGACCCTTATTGGCCGACATGTTCTCTAGAAGTTTCCAGAGATCTTCGAGATCTTTCAGCCTGGTTTCTACCGTATCACGTGATCGGGGCGTGGCAGTCAGAATAGCCTGGCCGACTTTGAGCACGTTGTCTAGCTGACCTTTGTTCGCACTGAGTTCTGCCTCAAATGTCTGGTGTTTTTGTTGTTTCTGTAGCAGGTTGGACGCTTCTCTGTATGACGCTTCTGATGCAGTCTGAAGTTTGTCATTCATCCATGATTCAATCTATTGCGAGCCGAAACAAACGTTTCTAATTATGTTTGAATTTGTTAAGGTAAGTGAGGCAGTAAGTACTACTGACAGAGGCCTGGTTGGTTGGTAGTGGTAAAACTTTATTTCGGTGTTTCCATTCAAGGAGAAAAGAAATTTTACAATGTAGAAGTTATAATATTTGTGAAGTAATATGCTCGGTTTCCCCCAAAGAGATGCTTTGTATAATATAGCGTTCAAAAAATGTCTGAAGACATGAGGGCTTTCTAAGCGTTCAGATTTGGGAACTTTTCAGGTTCAATTCCATTTCGGGATCCATACAATAATCTTTTTCGCGTGAGCTATTGTATGTCAATTCGTGTCAAGAGATTGCTAAACTAGTGTAACTTGTGAAAAGGCCATGGGCTTAATTGGGCGCACAGATCAGTGCTTCGATTCTCACAAGTAACGTGGGTGGATTTATTTTGATAAGTTTAAGAAAAGATATAAACAGATCAAAAAATTCGAGTCTTACCTCCTCTGCATCTCTCAGAAATTGGAAAAGTTTTCTTGACTCGCCCAAGTCTCCGCTCTTAGTATTGGCAAGTTTCTTCAATCGCTCCCAGTTCTGTAGAACTTCACCGCATCGTCTGCTTATCAACGCAGAGTCCACGTGCTCCTGCTTAATAAGCTGGTCAGCGGAGTGCTGCAACGCTTTGATTTTTTCGTCGTAGGCGATGAGAGACTTCTCGAAGTTTATTTGTTTCTTCAGCAGGGTTTCTACTGTGTCTAGACTGTCACTGAACTCTTCAGCTTGCAAGAATGCCTCTTTAGATACAATCCATCCATCCGCTTGGTCAGCATCTCGTAAGAAGACCTATGGATATGATGTTTTATTTTTTTCTGAGCATCTGAGCGTTTCGCATCTCGAATTTGATTGTAATCACGCGCTCGTGACCGGTCCAGCTTTTTACGATACGGCCCACGGGACTGATTTTTTCCCATTGTAGCGATTACGGCTCGTTAAAAATATTAATGTTACAAAGTTAGTTTAAATATCCCCGCGTAGCGAAAAATATGCTACCGAAATATAACTGTTAAGGAAAATGGATTCGGATAAGAGCGGACACTGATAGTGAATGCGAATTTTACTATCCAGAGGAAGAAACTTTCAACAAAATGACGCATACAAATAGTGACGAGAAAGAAGTCATCCAAAAAAAAAAGGAAAGACCAAGGGCACAGACCAAGGGCTGCAAAGTTTGTGCCACAGGGAACAGTTTTTTCTCACGCGGACCCCCCGCCCGGTAAATAACATATAAAAAATTACCAAAAGGGTCAGATCTTCAATATTATGATATACAAGGTTAATCATCCATAAAGTGCTGGATACAAAATACGTTTTTGAAGAAATAGGATACAGTTCTAAGAAGAAAAAAAATCAGAGCCTGGAACTGAAAACAAAATCTCAATAAATCTTCCAAACCTGAAGTTCATAGGACTGTTCTAGTTCAATCTGTTTTTCCTGCCAGGATTCCATTAACTCGCCTTTTACAACTTCCATTTCTTCGCAGTTCTCCTGAATCTCCTGAGCTGCAAAATGACCCTGCTCCACCAAACTAAGGCCAAACGCATGCGCACTGTGAAGCGACTCGACACGAGCTTCGATTTCACCCTGTTATGAAAGAAAAGAACCAATAACGTAATTGGCTCATTTAGCCAAAATTAACCACAGAAGGTAATTATAACATCTTGTCAGTGAAGAAAGCCATAAAATGCTGTCGATTCCTTTACGAAATAAAATAGAAAGTGCCATCCCTTTCTTCCCTCTATATAAGACTCAAGTATCCTGGTAGTCGCTCGCCAACGGAGTGAAAAATACCTGCCATCCTCTCCCAACCCTCCCAAGTACACTCTTCAGGTAAAGACGCCTGTGGCCCACTCCCTGGGGATATTGATCCATAAGGTAACAAAATGTCAAGTGACCGTACCTTTCTTTCCACGTGCAATTCCAACATGGCCTCAGCTTCCCCGACATTTTTAGCCGGTTCCCCAGATGATATTCGCGTGGCTAAGTCTGTCATCCATCCCATCAGGTCACGATAGTCCACCAGGAAAATCTGAAGCAATCTGTTGGCGTCCAGTCTGCTTTTCCTGTTTAACACACGAAAAATGCTCCGGTTAGCTCTTCCATCGAAACGTTTTATTAAATAAATTTTGTCCCATTTAATGCCCTTGCTCCCGTAAATCTTCTCTAGCTCAGTGGTAGAGCTTCCGAACTAGTAATCAGAAGGTTGCATGTTCGACTCCTATTACGAGGACTCTGCTGAAAAACACATCTTTCACAAATTCTCCAGGCTCAAAATATACCATGATCACTGTTTCACAGCTTACTTAAGGGTTCCTTTTGGGTTAAAGTGGAGAACAAGCGTTTGTGTGTATGGTAGAAAGCGGTTTAGTGATAAATCCACGTAGCGTCGAAGGAGGAAAGCAGAGTGTGTTAAAATGTAACAGAATCATGTTCCCTTTCAATGCCACTAGCCATCTAGGATATCGATCTTCAACGTTAACAACCCTCTAACGAAACCAACCTTTCATCAAACAAGTCGTTAAGTCGTTCCCAGTTTTCAATTATTTCCGTCTGCTTGTCTTGGACGACTCGAATCATGTGAGGCTGAGACCTAACTAGTCGATGAGCCTCGCTTTCAAGAGCTTCCATCTTGCTTTCGATCACCGTCAAATCTCGTTCCAGGTCATCGTGTTTCCTGAGCAAAGCCTCAACCCCGGGAAGGTCGCGACCGACGTCTTCGCTTGAAAATAACACCGCCTGTGACACAGAAACAAACATAAATGCGATAGAACTGTAGAACAAGTAATGAATCAAGTCTTTGCAACCTAGAAACAGACTGAAGGCATTTTATTAAGCTTTACATTAATGCATTCTCCTAAGATTCACCTTTTCATTGATCATGTGGAACACATCATTACAGTCTCTGTCAAACGCATGCATTTCCCCAGCCTCAGCTAACCGCTGACGCCTTTCGCTGGCTCTATCCTGCAAACGATTCCAACGCTCACTAAGCACCTGCTGGCGATGGGAGATATCCGCTGACCCTGCATGTCCCTGGCCCATGAGTTTTTCGGCTAGTTTATTGATTGTCTCTACTCTAGCTGCTTCCACTGCCAAGTCCTGGTCAAACTCCTTCATTTTCTTTTGCAAACGTGCACAGTGCTCAAAGTCACGGCCGGTGTCCTCTGAAGATATCACCGCTTCCTGTTGGCATGAAAATAAAAATAAAACAGCAGGGTAGAAGTGTTGTACATACATATAATTGCGTAACTTGCACTTGCATGTGCACGAGACATATTGCACCATAACTTGCACTTTTGTACATTCATCCGAATTAGCATAAATAAAGATTCACTTCACTGTTGCACGAGACAGAACAACAGAAGGACAAATATACAAATTTCATTCCTGTTTAAGTTAGAAATACATTGCACGACCCCAGAATTGACTCTGGAAGTGAAAGAGTTTGAAATATGAACAACACTGTATGACTCAAGGATTGACTGTGGGGAAGGAGCAGTTTAACCTTAAAATTACATTTGACTCAAAATTGGAAGAGTGAAAGTTAGAGCCACTTTACTTTATATGAGTCGAGGTTTGCCTCTGGGAGAGGAGGGTTAAAAGTTAGAACCACATTGTATCACTCAAGGTTTGCCTCTGGGAGAGGAGGGTTAAAAGTTAGAACCACATTGTATCACTCAAGGTTTGTCTCTGGGAGAGGAGGGTTAAAAGTTAGAACCACATTGTATCACTCAAGGTTTGCCTCTGGGAGAGGAGGGTTAAAAGTTAGAACCACATTGTATCACTCAAGGTTTGTCTCTGGGAGAGGAAGGTTAAAAGTTAGAACCACATTGTATCACTCAAGGTTTGCCTCTGGGAGAGGAGGGTTAAAAGTTAGAACCACATTGTATCACTCAAGGTTTGCCACTGGGAGAGGAGGGTTAAACGTTAAACCACATTGTACCACTCAAGGTTTGCCTCTGGGAGAGGAGGGTTAAAAGTTAGAACCATATTGTATCTCAAGGTTTGTCTCTGGGAGAGGAGGGTTTGACTAACGGAATTAAAGGGCTGCGTAAGTGAAAGGGTAAAAACCGAGACCCTTACGAGCCTGTTTAATACGGAAATTGTTAAGACATTAACCACAACAAACCTTCTCACTGATACACGAATCAGCAACGTCCACTTCCTGGTTGAATTTCTGATGATCTCTAGATTCTTCTAGTTTTCTTCCTTTGTTGCCTGACGCTTCAAGTAGCTCTTCCCAATGAAGATACAGAGCCTCGATCCGACGCTCTACCTCACTGGCGGCAAAATGCCCGGATGTAATTAGCTCCTCCCCAGTTTCCCGTACGGCGTCAATGGCCTCCTCGTGCGCTGTAAGCTCAGCTTCAAATGCCTGGTGCTTCTGGAGTTTGCTTTCTAAATTGGCTGGATCTTTGTAACTTCCATCGCTAGCAGTCTGAAGCTTCTCTGTGATCCAAGATTCCGCCTGGAAAGGAAAATAGGAAGCAAACACGGTAACGCTGTGTGATTATATCGATTGTGCATTTGCTCAAAGTTGTACGTCGACGTCGTAGGAAGTTCAATAATTTAAATGTGCATATTTTTTTATATGAGCGATTAAAAAGATTTCTACTGAATGTAATCAGCAAGTTATTCTTATCATGACGCACTTGTTTTATTTTGAACTCCTTAATAATTTGTTTCAGTTGGCAAAACAAAAGAATATGGAAACACCGGGAGACTGGACAACTTTCCTTGAAACATTTGTCCTTTTGCAAGTTCGAACTACTAATGAAATAGAGATATCTCGGTGCTCGATAAAAATTCTAATGCTATTCGACATCTATATGCCGCAGCTCTTTGGTTTTCAGGGCTAGGGGCATTGCTTGTGGTTGTTTGTCTGGGTGTGTCCTATTGTTTTGATGACCAATATAAGAGCCACACATGCGTACTGACCCATAAAATATTTAAAACAATGACTATCCAACCCCTCACCTCTACAACATCCTGGTAAAATTGCGCAATCTTCCTGGAGTCTTCAAGCTTTGACCGCCTTTTTACCAACTCTTCCTTCAGTTTATTTCTTCGCTCACACACAGCGCTCACTCGCTCCCGAACCTTGCTTGCTTCATTATGTCCGTTCAACACCAAATTCTCGCCAAACTCGCACAGATTGGAAACCTTTTCGTCCTGTGACGCTACAAGCTTTTCCATGTTTTCGTGTTTCTTCAGTAATGTATTAACTTCATCAACACTGTCACCGAGTTCTGCGCCCGCGAGCACAACCTGTGATATCACGTGATCTGATAATTATTCTCAAACGCGGTTTGTAGCGTCAGGAGCCCATTACCCATTACCCTGCCCATTACCCTCCCATTACCCTGGTAGCATGCAAGGGATTATTATTTTTTGTTTCTGTGAGACATAATTAAGCGGCTACATAGCTTAGGTTAACTAGACTAGCCATGATATTGAGAAGCAAAGGATGTTAAAAAGAGATTTAACTTCTCGAATCAAACCAAATACATTCACTCCTGTTGTCAACACTATGATCACGGACGAAATAAGTATTTATATTAGGAGATAATACAGACCTTGGCCTTGATAATTCTCTGGCTCGCACGCTCAATCCCACCCAAAAATACAATTAAGGAGGATTCTGATTGACTGTCGTGGAACCAAATAATTGACTATAACTAACCAATCACAGCAGATGCGCAAAATTCAATAAATTAACCAAAAGTGAACACGTGTCGCCAGCACAAGCGCGTGAAAACTGAGAACGCTAGTCACGATCGGTTTACGCTTTACCACCAACTTGTTACGAATATAGCAAGAGATTCTTCAGCCAGTGATCTCCGAAAAAAGCAAGTGCGAAATTACTGTCGACGGCAAAATGGAAACTGTTCCAATTCTTTCAATTTGACCTTTAAGAACAGTAGTGAGGTAACGCCTCATTCGCCGGCTCACTGACGGGTACGAGAAAATCTGACAAACATTCTCTAATCAAATCGTACTACGAGGATTCACGAAGGTTGCCGATTATTAGAAAAGCCAGAATGTATATCTTACTTCCTGTGTACTAGTTAGCGTATCAATCTGCTTAGCGTCTCTCAGGAACACCTGTAAATCATACGCTTGGTCCAGCTCGGTTTTGTGATCTTCCCAAGTCGCCAGCAAACTTTCACGTTCCGTGAGAAGCAGCTCCATCTTCTCCGCAATCTAAAAAAGGTTATTGGGAGAATGACATGTTCCTAAAACCTGTAAGCGTAAAGAAACGTCTGTACCTATTTAACAAATGGAAGATCCTCGCCGTTATGTAAGCAACACAGTCAGTTGCCAAGATAAGACCTAAAAACTAGAAATTCAGGCTTGAACGGAATTCGAACAGATGACCTTGCGATACCGGTGCAACCAGCAGTCTGTTCCTTCTTTACATCGAACAGCGCATGGAAATACCCCCTCCAGCTTTATATTAACGCTTTCTACAAGAGCCAAACGTTGTAGCAGAGAACGTCGTTTTTAGGAATTTTTGGTGCGAGATCAGGAGTAGGTAAAAGCCGCTGGAGTTGAAAACGAATTTGCGTCAGTCCTTTATCTTTCCAGTAGAAATATGAAGAGCATAGTGGATGGGGGCACCACTTCCACTGCTTTTCTCCCACAACAAACTTTGTATAACTTTACTCCACCACCTTAATTATATGCAACAAAATCTCATAGAAGCAATTACGTAGTGTCCTCGACTAAAGGCTCACCTGAACTCGCATAATTCCGAACAAGATTAAGTTAGATTTTGAAATGACAAACCATAATATCTGACGAGAACTACTTCCTAAACAATAATTGTTTGTCGAATTCAATTGTCGAGATGTAAGTAGTTCCGAAAAGAAGTTGAAGTTGTCTGACATTTTGACAACCTGAGCGGAAGTCATCATAAGAGTCAAGTGGGGTTGTCCATAAGTAAGGCAACGTGAACAACAGTTCTCAACGGAGATACCTACACCAGGACGATCGAACGGAACAAAACAACTAGTGAGACCCTGGGTTCAAACCATTTACAGTTTTAAACAATATTTGCTAATAAATCCCGGTCATAAGAGTGATTTTCAAACTCCACGAAACAAGAAAGAAACCAACCTCGTCCGCGGCGAAGTGTCCGTTGTCAATCATCCTCTCCCCAGCCTCCATAACCTGATTAAAGCCTTCTTCCCGAGCGTCCATCTCTGAGCGATATTCTTCAACACGAGTTAACAACACCTCGGCATCTATGACGTCATGAACAGGCTCCTCAGATGAGATGGTGCGGCTCAGGTCAATACACCAAGATACAAGGTCCCGTATCTAGTCACAATGTAAACACATGACTAAAATTTCAATAGAATGATAATGATAATGAATTTGTTTAGCGCACTTTTTCATATAGATATGTTCAAAGGCGCTTTACATCAATTCTTTTATTAATTACAATTAGACTTTTTTTAACAAAGGTCGACCACAGCAACAAAATCAATTACTGAAATTAATGTTAACCTTTAACTTTAAAATATAAAAGAATTATAGTGTGTGAGCTGGGGAGCTAAATAATCTAGTTCACCATCCAATTAAAGTCAGTATGTATGCAGGTGAAAAAGAAAACAAAAAATGATAATAAATTAAGTTAATAAATAACTGCATAACTGAACAGCAGAAGAGGAAACAAAGAGCACACAAATCCACCCATCCCCACTCACCAATACTTCAGGCAGGAGACTTTTATGCCACGAATAAATAAATTTCAGGACATGAAGGCAACATTCAACATTATCCGCTGTTAAAATTTAGTTGTTTCCGTATGTGGGGCAAAAAAAGAATAATCAAGCAATATGATTCTGTTTTACCTGTATTTTCTTTCTGTGGGTCTTACATGCACTGCTCCAAGCTAAAAGGATATACGTCATCAACGTGACAGTAAACGCATGCGTGTGTGATAATAGTCATGAAAATGCTAAGTTTACCTCGTTGTTAAGTTTGTGAAAGTCATTGGAATCTTGTAGCTTGGCTTTCTTTCTTGATGTCTTTCGACTGAGCTCGTTCCACAAGCTCAAAACAAAATCTTCGTGCTTTTTAATGGACTCGGCAGTGTGGCCTAAAAAAAATCTATCTACATTAACGACAGCTTGCAACGTAGAAGTGTAGGTCACATGAACAAAATAAGCACATAAAACACTGAGATGCGGGCGGAACAGCCATTCCACACGCAAGCATTTCAAGTTAGCGGATTAATATGGCCTCTCGAAAGGTCCAGCGAGAGACAATACAGGATCCTGACTATCGGTATGTCCATATTTGCTCGACCTACATTTATTCTGTCCCTTAACAAATAGCACAATTTATCAAAAAAAAAAAATCACCAAATTTCACCATCGCTAGCATATAGAGATGCGCGGACCGGTCTATACAGACCTTGTTATCATTATCGTTATCATTATTTTTATCGTTACCCTTATCGTCGCCGTTATCGTGACCAATATAATTACCATTGTCGTTATCGTCACCGTTATCGATATCAATATCGATGTCGAAATTGAGGTAAGAACATCCGCAAAGTATTCGACACGTCATGTTTACTTTCCTCTATTACCTAAGTCATAGTGAATCGCTCAAAAAAGCACTTGCGCTAAGAATTCAACGCTCTCCCGATGTCTCTCCTTTTCGAACAAGTGCTTTTTGCTGTTTTGATACTAACAATTGATTGCATTGTTTTCTATGTGAATCTGGTTCTTATCAGCTGTCAAAATGTCAATGCAATCTAATTAACCAGTAGATCATAAAACAGAACTGAAACAAATCGGGCAATTTCTAACAACCGATACAGTTATTGCTGTTAATGTTATTGTCATTGTTGTTATTGTTATTGTTACTTTGTACTATAAAGTGCAGTGTCGTGAAGCAAGGCATACCGTTACCTCGGTCGTCAGATTTCGACAGAGAACCTCTACAAACAACATAACGTTTCAGAACAAGCCACAAAAAGATTTATACAGTACCTTGGTACGCAGCTTGCAGTTTCGCTGACTCAGCACTCAGAGTCTCAACTTGTTGTTGCACTGCTAACAAGTCCCTCTCGTGTCCATCGTGTTTACGTTGAAGGGCCTGGACACTAGCCATGTCTCGACCCAGGTCATCTAAGGACAGCGATGCATCTTTTTCCTGGACCCGAGTGATCAGTTCGTTTAAGTCTCGGTTAAACCGATGGATTTCAGCAGCGCTGGCCAACCGTTTGGTGCGAATAGTGATTTGATCCTGGAGATGAGCCCACATAGAGCTGCAAACAAATCATGTTAATAAGTGACCCATTATAAGCTCCAATGTCAAAATACAAATTCTTCTTTGTGGAAGCCATATACCTGATACAGTATCTTAAAGCAGAATAAGTTAGGACATCAGTACACTTCATCACTGCTAATCATTCCCTTCGTGTTTTCACTATTACGTATTAATACCGCAAGGAGAAATCGGACGCTGAACAGGCACTATTGGAGTAAAGAGATTTGGCATTTATCGTCCGGAGATAGTACAATGCTAAATTTTATATTATAAATGTATATGAATTAATTAATTCTTTGTATTGCGAAGCTTACCAGGCCAAAAATATAATTAGATTAAGAAACTTGCCAGCTTTATTCTGATTCCCACCCCACCTTAGTCTCGTGCTAAATCAACTTTCTTCAACTTTCATGCTTGAAATTCAAGTGCTAAGACGAGCATTCCATGTATGGGTTCCTTTTGAACATTATGGACAATGCTTGCAGCTACCACAAACACAGTAGACAGATTTAATTAGTATATACCAACTCAGCAACCTTGTGATTGTGGGCAATCTCACTGGCTCTCCACTTAGGAATATTTAACAATTAGACCCGTAGCCCTTGAGGGCGAAGGTTCCAATTGTCTTAGTATCACCCAACTAGTCGGACAGAAAAGGCAATCATAAAGTTAGCAAAGGCAAGTTGAAGAAATACTTATTTGGAAATAAAACGAAAGAAAGCGTCACGAATTTCGCTACTCGAGGACTACTACTAATAGTAGTGTAGCCAATCAGATTGCAGCATTTGCAGTAGTCCACTAGTTGGGTCATACTAATCAACACTATCCAACTCCCAGGAGGTGAATAATGCTGGGGTTTCTGGGTAATCCTTGCGACAGAGAGTTTTGGTTCAAGATTAAACAAAATGGCGTCCAAGCGAAGTGAAAATGGAGGCCGTCGATTCTCGCTTTAGAACTGTTTACGAGATGTGTCACTGGGGAATTTGGCAAAACACGACCACGATGAAACGTCGACCACGGTAGGACCAGACAATAGCGCAAATGAACAACACATTAAAACTGCATTAGCAAAATAAAATCCGGTAAGTTTCTTTGTCGTACGAACGGTTATGCTATCCTCGGCGTCACCGTCATGTTTACTTCAGCTCCTTACTGAGGTTGCTTCATTGGCATATACTAAAACAATTATTCTCTTCAATCTTGGTAAATAGTGGTTTTAGGAATATTCTGCAACTATTCACCACCCATTTCTGAGAACAATTGTTAATTATTACTACTAATCGTCATAGAACTAAGATGGAGCACAGACTCTATATATAGTTAAAGTGAACAAATTTGTGATAACAAACCTCAAAATATCTTGTTGTTCTTTAATGACAACAGTGTCTGTGTGTCCATCGGCCACAAGTTTCTTGGCAAAATTGTCCACTGCAACATAACGTTCAGTGTTGGCCGCTACACTCCGCTTGAAATCCTCAAACTTCCCCTGAATCACCTGACAATAGCAGAAGTAAAATAAGCTGAAGGCGTACAGAGGTTGAGTGGAAATTAACTCCGACACGGCTTATGCTGATAAATGTTTCGGTGGCAAGAAGAACTTTAAACCATCCTTCTCCCTTAGACGAAAAGAAGTTTTTCTGAAATCCAAGAAAGAGGCTCTCCATTCTAAAGCAGACAACATCAATGAACCTCTCAATTTTTTCGGTTTCATCAAACTGGAACAAACTGAACCGTAAACGTTTGGAAGTAATCAATACCAACTTTGGAAAGTCAGTACATTGTCGGGCAAGCTCTTAATAATTGAGAAAGTTAACTCGAATCGATTTCATCATTTTTCCAGACTAAGATACCAAGAAGAATATCGTCCACGCTGGGAAGAATAAATACTGATATTTTACTGGGACTTGACAGATATTACTGTGCCAGCTTAGGAAACAGATAATACCTATCGATCTCTGACACTCGATTTTATCATCTTACCTCTAAGTGTTCAAAATCTTTCCCATAATCCTCAGCCGTAGTAATATGCTGCTGTTCAGTAATCCACTCAGCGGTTTCGCCCACTTCACGCAAGTACCGATGCAGCTGTTTGGACTCTTCAAGTCTGTGAAGCCGGGAGCTGGTCAGCATCTGAAGTCCAGAAAACTGTTCCTCTATGTCGCGCTAGAAACAACACAAAATACTGAACTATTTTGCCTAAAACTGATTACTTCAAATGACATAAAACAAGTTTTTAAAAGTACATATCCAAAACCAAGGCGCGTACGAGTCAAAGGCCCACACGGCCGGAGCTTATCCCGGTTTCACTAGCATGAAGCACCTGGGAGTATTATTACTCCCACCTGGATGGGATGCTAGTCCATCGCAGGGTCACCCCCAGCATTATATCGCCAGTACCCATTTATATACCTGGGTGGAGAGAGACAGTGTGGAGTAAAGTTTCTTGTCCAAGGAGACAGCACAGTGCTCGGACGTCCGACAAGCTAACCACTACACTACTGTGCCTCCAAAAGTACCTATGAATGTCTCGAAAAACTTTAATCATCCTGACCAATAGCGCTTTACACTAATGACGTCATGAAATTTTAGACCCCCCGCGTGACTCAGACAAACAAACTCCACTTCTATGAGAGCTGCAAGGGAAATGGCGAGTAGTTCGCTTCATTCCCTTACAGTTCTGACCGAAGAGGACGGCGTTCCTGGCTCCAAATTTGAAAGAGAACCGGAAGAATACACTGTCGACCAGCTAAAAAACGGTGGCTAAAATGCAGAGGCTTAAAATGAAGCGGTAAACGAGACGATCTTGTACAGCGAGTGAGAGACAGTATGAGAAGCGGGAATTATCACACCCTTGATCCGGCAATCGATCATGGAAAATGGTTTGCTGCCAAAGTTCTTCACGAAAATTCTGATGTAAAGACAAATTCTGGATCGATATCCATTCCGTGTATTCCGTCGACTGGCTGGTGTGTTTTTCCGTCTCAAAACACTGATTCCTTCGCTCTTCAACTATGGGCACGTGTATTACTACGCGCTAGAGTCCATCCAAAATGTTGCTGATCACCCTGAAGACATCGAAGACGGGCTGGGGCACATGACGAATAAACCTTTGAAAAGGGGAAGAAAGTACGTGGATTCGGGCTTTGTTCACGATATGATGGACACGGTAAACGGCGATCTTTGTTTAGTGAGGGCTCACGTTTGGCCTTCGATGAGAGCAGAGTAACCGCACAATGTTGTCGTCGTTTTGTCTGTGAATAGTGGTGCTGTTCTTCATGCCTCTTGTGATCCTTGCTGCACAGTGAAACCACGATCTGCCAATACTAAGTCATATGGTTTCAGGTGTTTCAAAAGGCGACTTTCCTTAAAGATGCGAACATCATCAATATCACCCTCGAACAAATCAGAAATAAAACGTGCTCCACCACTGGGGGTTACAGCAGTGAGACACTTACATGTGTTGGTGTGCTTATAGGAAGAGAAAGTGTTTCCTTGCCTGGCAAAATTCCTGGAGCATTCTACACTAAATTCCGTGCAATCAACAATACAGCGTATGTTCTTCATGGTTTTAAATACCTTAGGGAGAAACCTGCTAAATTGGGCTCTCTCTGGAAACATAAACTTTTTTATGTCTCTAAAAATTACACACATCAACTGAATATATGTTGTAAAAATCTTTCCAATATAGGAGCAGTTAATTTTCCTGTTTGGTGTACTAAGAAGAGCTGCAATAGTTTTGAGAGTAAAATCCCTCTTCAGTCTCAGAAGGCAAATGAAAACTTTTTCTCTTGATGAAAAATCAGTTTTCGGGCCGGTTCTTGCGTTTTCTGTTGCTGAGCAATCTTTGCTTTCCAGTTGTTGATTGTCTCTAAAGGGCAAACATCGTCAAGAAAATCATGCAAACTTCAAACTGGGAAGGCTTGAGGGCGGTGAAGTGTTTCATGAGAGCTACATCTTGCACGATATTTTCGTAAGATAAGGTACTCACTATTGTAGGACCCTGTACCTGCGTTGTAGAGACGTCGTTTTTCAAAATCATAGTTTCGACCTTTGCAGACAACTCGTATTTTGAATATATAGTCTGAGAGCCTGGATCAGAAACCAGCTTTCCTGAAGAGTTACTGTAAATGTACGTATCGATCACGTCACGTTCCTCATCAACACATTCTTTATCAATAAAACTGCTTTCATCGAATGTCGGTTCAACTTCTTATGACTCCTGATCATGATCATCAGAAACTGTATTATCGTTAAATAATTGTTCCTCGTAGTTTTCATTGAATAATTTCTGTTTCTTTGACGCTACATTTTCTCTTTCTTTCGGTGCTTTTCTCTTTGGAGCATGTGCTCGACTTAGTTGCGCTGGTCTTAGATTTGCCTTTAGTGGATCGGGAAATTCGGCTGTTGGACCTTT
Source organism: Ricordea florida (assembly GCA_949710005.1). NCBI lineage: Eukaryota > Metazoa > Cnidaria > Anthozoa > Corallimorpharia > Ricordeidae > Ricordea > Ricordea florida. The sequence continues at coordinate 2,628,491 of OX453273.1, read as the reverse complement.
TTCGCCGGGCCAGTGAAGAGCACAAATATAAGTGTTTCTTGTTATGTTTTTCTCCGTAAAAAATGCACGCGAATAAGCCACTAGCCAACGTTTGCACTTTGCCATGTCTCGCGAAGGTTTTGGGAAAGGAATGAATACTTTCTTCCCCGATTTCTCTAACTCTTTGAGTGATTTTGGCCATTTATCTGCATATCTTGAGTCTGTCTTACACTCACCCCAACAACAGTGTTTCGTACCAACCATGCCGCTTCCCTTTAGAACGCTAAGTCATTTTTTGACGAAATCTTCCATTGCTTTATTTCAATTTTACAGCTCTCGCTCCTACATTTCCTTTAAGCTGGTTGCAATGTTTGTCTGAGTCTGTGCGGGGGGTCTCATGGGTTATCACGTTTCAAAATCTATTTTTAGTAATAGTAGAAAGCGCTATTAAACTCTGCTTTGTCGCAGAGCAACTGGACCTAAGTGTTGAGGAGCTTGATACCAGACTCCAACTCCTTCACTTCACTTGACAACGAAATTGTGATCTACACACAGCATTGCTTCTACTTCGTTACCAAAAAGTAATTTCAAATTCCGTCGTTTCCGTATCTTACCTGCCTTGCAGCAATTTTTGGCGCGGCAAAATGACCACTTTGTACCATTTTCCCAGCCTGCTCTGCCAATCCATGAATGATAGAACTGTATGCCTCGACAGCAGTCTGTAATGCGGCGTGTTTGGTCAGCAGTTTCTCAGCTGAAGATTCGTCTTTTCCGAAATCCTGATTGGCTGCAAGTCCAGCTTTGTCATTCATCCACGAATCTGCTTCGTTTGCCTCTGTGAAATACTGAATACGATGGCACAAAAATATGCACTGTTCAGTTACCTTATATGGCAAACAGGATCGGCTTGGTCCAAATCGCCGTTATCAGCTTTCGGAAAGTCGAGCCCAAGTTTCCCTAAAGACCCGGTAATTTTACGTGCACTGAGCTCCAGTTTAAGGTTGGAGTCTACCAAATGATTTTCTAGCTCTTAGCGAGGACACTAGCCTAACGTGTAAATTAACTTAGCATTATGTGCCAACCTTGGAAACCAACGAAATTGTAATCCCCGTCATAAACATTGTGATCATAAAATAGCTCTACGGCCTTTCGAGAAACGGGCCCTAGAATATTTACTCGAACAAAAGGTTCAAACGCGGCAAACGTTGCGTTAGCCGCCGTGTAGCAAGGATCTTATGGACCCGCAACGTGTCCTATGCTACGCTGACAGTAGAAGACAATAGGAGACCATACCATGTCAACAATGGAAAGTAACGAGGAAGTAAAAGATATCGTTATGTCTATGTGATCCTTCCGAAATACTATTTACCTTTTGCGACTCCAAAGCGTCGTCAAGCCTTTCCTTTCGTTCAGCGGCTGACTCCATGAGTTGTTCCCAGCTCGCGCTCAGTTCCTCACACCGTTCCTCTACGTCATCAGATGCATAATGATTGCTGTCAATTAAATCTTGACCAGAAGAAAGTACGGTATCGATTCGAAACTGGTGATTGGCGAGTTCGTTTTCAAACGCCTAAAACGGAAGGGGTACCAAGAGTGAAGCGTGTGTTAACGATTGCCATGGTAACAACGGCTTCATCTTTTTCAGCGGTCAAACGCATGCTTATGCGCAGCTAGGTCCAAGACAGATGGCTGATTTGCATATAACTAAGCATAAGTTTGAAAACAAAATCAGTTTAGTCTTGGACTGGGCACAACTGACGGAAGTTTTTTGCAGTTTATAAGAAAAGTTTAGTGTCTAAGGTTAAGGATCACGCAATTTTTTTCTCCTACACGTTTTACATAATTTATTAGTTTACAATCATCTGTTTGCATGCGCACTGTTTGACCGCTGTGCCAGTTAAAGTGGAAGTTAATTATTAACCTGGTGACGTTTCTGAAGTCTTTGTACTCCAATAAGACTTGTACCCAGGTCCTCTGACGTGGCCACGGTCATGTGTTCTCGTATCCAGGTCATCTCCATTTCGATGTCATAAAAGAACTGGTGCAGGCCAAGTGAGTCTTCCAGCTGAGAATGACGGGTGAAGGACAGTTCTTTTAGCTCATCCAACCTGGAGGAAAATGCACCGAGTAGTAGTGACCACTTGATGATTAAATTCAAGCTTCCAAAAGTTTGCAGAATATTGTAACATCAAGGCTGTAATAAGGCAATATCGTTCAACGTCATCATTACCCAAGAACAATTTGCGCTCTCACTTCAACCAAGTCGAGATTTGTCTGGCTACTGACTATATGCACTGTATTTTCTCTGTATTTTCCCACTGTTGCTACTTGTATACATGGGGACCCCACAAAGAGGCCAAAGCCATGTGGGGGCAATTTACCATCATTGCTAAATGTCTTACCTTTGTAACATATTCTCAGTTGCCTTCTCGATTCTTCCTGCGTCAAAATGTTGTCCGTCAATCAAACTCTGTGCTTGGTCGCAGAGAGACTGGATCTGAGTGTAGTGAAGCTCGATATCAGACTCCACTCCTTGATGTTTCTTGAGAAGGAACTTGACACCAGACAGATCGTGACCAAGATCATCTACAGAGAGAAGTGTTTCCACTTCGTTCATCCACACCTAACGAACACATGGGATAATACACAAGACAAACAAAGAGATGAGAGCACCAAAAGCAGTTAGTTGCTAAAGAAACTGGTGCAGCGTCGGTGGGAAATAAAGCCACAAAAGATAATCTATCATACGAGTGAGTTTACCTCGGCGTAAAAACCTGCGAAGTTTTTCTTTCTTTTGTTTTGTTGTTTTTTTTCTTTTTTTTTCACCATTATTTTTCTAATCTCTATTATTTTGTCTCCTTTGTTTTCTTTGTTCTACGTTGCTCGTGAACGTAACAGGTTTTTACACCGAGGATAAGCCAAACGAGTGCTGACGTTTCGCGCGTTTGTCTTTCCTCAGAGCAAATGACCAATGACAAAAGCTGAATGACGCAACGAAGTGCTAACGCTTGAAACGCCCACTAAAATATAAAATCCATAAAACATCCTCTATATAAGTACTGTCTTGCCTTATTAAAGGAAACAACAAAGCTCAAACAAAGTCACTACCACATAATTAACAACATTTTATGGGTAACAACAAAGGGAGGAAAAGCGAAGGGATCTTTGTATCTGAGCATGCTAGCGGCAAAATATGATCAAAAACTAGCTTGAAGTCTAGCATACCTTGCCTGGAGGGGGGAGGGAGGGGGGAGGCAATATGGAGGCATAAAATCTCCTCCCGTGCAAATTGATGGACACGGAACTATTAAAACTGTGCTGCTAAAGTGGACAAATCCTTTCTCTACTAACTCGTAAAAGACGGAACCTTCGACGCCAGAATACCTTAATTTATCCGACCCCGCTCGCGCAAACCCATAGAAAACTATGGTAAAAGCTGACGTGTGTAGGGCTGGACCGGTTGACATGAGCTGGTCCGGAAAAACCCATCATGCCCTGGTGCACTTGTTTGGCTTTGTTGCGAAATGAAAAAAAAAAACATCAAAAGAAAACAGAAATGAGAAAATAGGTCACGTTTTTCGGTGAGCTGCGAATTTCTTGTTCTGACTCGAAAAAATGAAGGACGAATTTTTATTGTAGAATGTTCTTTTGTGTAATTTTTCACGCGCGTGCCAGGCTATCGCTTCGTATTTATAATTACAACAAATTTACGAAATTTTCAAAAGTTATTCAGTGGTCATATGATAAAATGCTTATTAACTCAGTTAGGTCGGGCTGGACGAGAAAATATTTGGCTAGAATACCTTGATATCTTCCAGCGCTCGATTAAAATGCTGCTGTTCCTGAGCTTGCTGTAATTTAGATCCCTTGTCAGCGGATTTGCGGACCAATTCACTCCAACCTTCATTTAATCTCTTGAGAAAATCCTTTATTTCTTGGGCGCCATAGTGACCCTTACGAATCAGTTTCTTCCCGCTCTGAAAAAGAACAATCAGTGGTTTAATAAAAACAGAAAATGATGTGATGATCTCACTTGACAAACCAACTGGTAAACACGTTGTAATCTTTAAATGTAACGAAAATCAATGTAGAAAAAATAATAGTGACAAAACTCACAGCGTGACAAGAATCGACCCTTTGACAACTATGGTGACTTAAATGACTTAAAAATAAGATTAAAAAACGGTGAATTAAAAAAAGATAAAAAGAAGATTCCAGTTTACCGACAATTTTTCATGGAAAACCAAGTTGTCTGCGAATTCCCATGATTCCAAAAAACGTTAACTCTTTGTTCTCTAAATGCCTACTTGCTGATCCATGAACACAAAATTACTTTCACCCAACGAAAGGCTGCAAAATTCTTTCTAAAACTATCTGTAAGCTCTGGCGTATTTTCCAAAACAAATAGTTTGTATTTCCAATACACTGGTTGCAATGACACATACATCATTAATCCCGTCTACACCATCCTTGTTTGCAGCCATCTCTGCTTCAAATGCTTGATGTCTTTGGACCTTCCTCTGAATGTTTGTGGGGTCTCTGTAGGACTCGTCAGTTGCAATCTGAAGTTTTTCTCCAATCCAAGCTTCAAACTGAAGCAAAAAAACTAGCATAGATAATAAACTGATACAGAATGCGTGGAGGAAAAGCTGTAACCATCCGCCTCTATTACTTGAAGACCTTGTTAATTTTCGTTTCATTCACACCGATTTTACGCTATCTAATCCTCCTTAACTGTAATGCACGCATTTACATGATAAATGCGCCACATAAGTTTTATCATTATACAGTGTTGTCTCTATCTCAATTCTGATTGGCCAGAAGCACGCAGCTAATTCTCGCTGGCACTGTTTCGTGACGTCATACCTACAGACAATTGTTTTCGTATCGGTAAAAATGATGTCACATCTACGGACAACGGTCGAATGCAGCAGCCAGATGTACAAGCCACTTCACCTAACAAGCGCTCTTATCTCTTACCTCACGAGTGTCTCTTTTGAAGCTTTGAAGTAGTTGAGATTGTTGTAAACTTTGCCTTCTCTTGGCCGCAAGATGTTTCACGTTTTGTCTTCTTTTGACGACTTCATCCTTCCGCTTTGAAATCCTGTTGATGTCATAAAAGGAAGTGAGAATTTCTCGTTACTTTCTACAGGGATATTGTCAGCGCTTGGTGAGGCTTTCCATTATAAATGAATACCAGGAAATTGGGGGGCAGAAAAAGGAGGCAAAAATAAATGGAGTGCTTGAACTCCTGCTTTGTCTCTGATCACAACTGGGTATCACTCCAGAGGAGTGAGACAAAAGGGGCAGTGAACGAAAAACAGCTTCGTTCGCTTTCGTTTGCCATCAGAAAAATAAATAATTAAAAAAGACATACAAATGAGCAACTGACAGCATGCGACTAACAAGGGAGAAAGAATGAAAAAAAAAAAAAATAGAAAAAGTGGTGAGCAAGAAATTTATCCTGTGAACAGGAAAAAAGAAGCGTTCAGTGATGGCATGACACCAAGCGCCACACATACCACTGTTTGTCACGGTGCTGCGCTTTTATCAGACTGTTGGCCACGTCACACAACGAGTGAAGCTTCTCGTCTTGCGCCGTCAGAGTCTTCTCAAAGTTATCATGTTGTTTAACAAGCATCACGACATCGTCAACTGAAGTCTGAAAAAAAAATGGCAAAGATGAACTGTAAAGATAATTATATAGCTAGCGTGTCTAATGACTACAGATGAACAGGCAAGTCCAGATCATGGTACAGTAATTCTTAATCAACCAACTCCACCCTCTCCCCACCAGGGTGTACAATTGGTACCGAAGACCTAATGCTGGGGATATACTTTTGATAGATTTAGAAGGGTAGGATGGGCGAGGAACCAGGGACTTCTGCAGCAAAACTCGAAAGTAAGCACACGCCGTGGGCCTCCTGTGGCTCACAATGGTGCGTCTGTTAAAAAAACAGGAATAATAGTGGGTTCTTATGGAATTATCCGGATCTGGATTTGTGATCCGAGATCACACGGATCGTGGAGCATCAAAGGAACCGATGAAACCACTCTGGACAAGGGTTCGTCGGTTCCTTTGATGCGACATGATCTACAGCCAATATCACATGAAGGCTCCAGACAAATCCAGCAAACTGTATAGTTAGATACACAACGAAATACTCAGAACCCGAACTTCTTACTTTAGCAGCAAAAAGGCTTATGTGGATGTGAAAACATTAAATGGAAACTAAGTTTGGAAGGAATCACCTCGTGCTTTTACATCAGCACCACCCTACGCCTACAAGGTTTTGTCCTTGTCATCATTCATCCCATCCCCTCTTAAACTAATACTTAACACATACCCCCAGATCATCATTTGAGAGGAAAGCTTCATGGGACGCTGTTAGAGAGTCCACATGTTCAGCATCCCGAATGAACGCCTACAATAAGGAAATATAGAACAACACAGTTTTAACCAAATACAGTGTTATAAACGGAGACTCTTGGCTTCAAACAAGTTGTAATAACCTACTACGTTATCAAACCTCCCCCACTACAACTGGCTGATCAGCCAGTATACCTTACATCAAGCACCTGATGATAGGGCTACCAGTAACTGACCTGTAAATCCTGGCCCTGGTGAAGTCTGTCATTTCTTTCGCTCCACGTGTCCCTTAGAGCCTCCTTCTCTTGCTTCAGAGCTGCCACATTGTCTTTTAGCTGCTTCACACGAGGATTTGAGACCAACAACTTCCGACCATACTGAATCAACTGGTCAAATCTAGAAGGTTTGAATTCCAACATTTCAGCAACAAACATATAATACACCCAAGGTATGTGAATGTTTGGCAAATCTTTAAGACTTCTGCCAAAAGAAATCCGACTCTTGTTCTCCGATTGGAACTTAGAGCGAAAATCACCGAGTATTCCGAACGCTACCATGACAACCGAATGCTATAGCAATATCATGTTCCCTGGGAAAAAAGAAATCATTCCGTCCTTTCATTATTCTAAATTACGTTAAATCAAACAATGAAAAATCACAGAATTCAGGTCAAAAGATATAAAAAGTTGTATAGCAAAATAAACTGCTAAATTGCCTGTTTGTGTCAATTTTCGTTCTAACTGTCAACGAGTTTATCAGCTTCCAAACATCAACAAAACTGAATGACGTCTTACATTTTGACTGCGTTAAACTGTCCTCGTCGTTTGAAGTTTGTTTAACTTTACCTGTCGTTATGTGTTTGAATCTCCTCCCATTTTTCTTGATGCTCTTGAATAAGCTGCTTTGCAGTGCGTATGTCCTGCGGTTCATCCCCAGTCCTCAGGGACTGACGCATATCAGAAGCCCATGACAACTGGAAAGACAAATGAGGCAAAAATAGTTTACCGAGCATAAGCCAGTTTTGAAAATGATGGATCGCAGCTCAGTGGTTACAATAAGCGTTTGTCGGGTAAGGATTCCCTTAGCTATTTGCTATGTGTTAATTAGTTATTGTTAACCGGGGGGGGGAAGGGGTGAGAAACGTCGAGATATAATGTGATAACGTAATTCTGCTAAATATATTAATGACATGTTTACTCGTAGGTTTCTATCGTGCGAGGGCTTCAAAATTGCACGCCACGTGCACAAACCTTTGAATTGAGAGATATTTGTAACCTTCGCTCAGACCTCAGTGCTCGTGGTTGTTCGTGAAAAGTTAACGATAGGGTAGGCACGGTATCGTAATAAATTTTGCGAAATTGCACGTGAATTGGAGCGGAGACTGAGAGATACAGTCCAAGGACTGACAAGCGTGTGCAGAGGTTTCTTGATCGTGTTAGAGATTTCCGCGAAAGCGTTCAGTGACAAGATAGTGTGACAACTCACCAAGTCCCTTGAGTCTGCAAGAAAACCTTGCTGCCCGTACGCTTCGTCCAAGACATTCTTCCTCTTGCTTGCTTTACTCTAAACAATACAAACAAACCATAAGCAAAACGGACGATTTATCAAGGTTCACGTGTTACATATATCGAAGTTAAGTGAGAAGCATTCCAAGTTCACTAACCTTCAGTCCGCTCCACATTCCAATAATCTCAGCCTCCTTCGCTTTGATTTGCCTCGCCTGACGAGGATGCTGGGATACCAGGCTGAGGGCAGACATAAAGTATACAGAACGTTCAGTCATATATCTCACAAAATCTGAAAAGGCAGCGTGGCCGAGCTGCTTAAGTAGAAAACTTGTAATCCCGAGGACCCGAGTTCGAGCTCCGCCCTCGACCACGTTTGTGAAATAGCCAACCGGTTCACCTCCAACAAGTTGAGATTCTCAACCTTGCTGATTTTCATTTGAGTTCCTGTTTCACTCATTTGCTCGGCCGCATTAGCCTCAGTGCTATTCTACTGCCGAGGGGTAAGTAAATGGATATCTAAAAAAAAAGATGCAGCAAAGAACAAACTGGAATGTTCGTTCCCCGAGGGCCATTGCTACTCACCCTTTGGCTTGGTCCTGTAGTTTTGCGAGTTTTTCTTCCACAGCGGCGAGGTCTCGTTCAAAACCCTACAGAGCAACCACAGAATCATTCTCAGCTTGGTCCGTGTCTGTGTCGACAAACAAGATCATTACTTTACTCTGACCCTGGTTGGTCAAAGAGTAGATGGCGCTATTTAGCGTATAAGAAATACTAAATGTGAACACTTAACTAGTTAGTAAGTAATCCGATGGATAACACTGTCCACTTCCTGAACTGGAGATAGGTGTATAATTGGGTACTGGCTGGAAACAGACTGAAGTGGCCCCCTAAGTACCTAGTATCCCTATTCAGGGTAGACTGGATACGTTAGCATCTTCGCCCAAGCTAGAATGTTTCACAACAGCTCCTTGAAGTCTATATCTTTTGTTCGAAAAACGCGAGACAAACGCAATTTCTGGAGAGGATACTATTTTCAACGTTCCTCGCGCGTTTCAAACCCACGCGGGTTAGTCGCAGAGCTTGGCTCCCACTCCGTGAACCGGCACAGATGACGTAGCGCATCGTTTCACCATTGTGTGTAAATTATTCAGTAACATCTTTTTTTATCATCTGGCCTTGTTTTTCGTCATCTGTGCCGGTACAAGGAGTATGAGCCCAAAGCTCTTAGATGCTTCATGCAGCAGAAACCAACGAAATGATACGGCTGCCTCGGTCCGTGAAGGCTGTCATGGAGAAGCTAATATATGTTAACATATTCCTCCGAATTGTTACCACTGATAACACTGTATTGTCTAGGATTGCCTTCTATTGTTAGCACAGACTGCTGACGCGCCAGCGGTATAGAGGGACCCCAATAGTTTTGGCGGGATGCGGGATTTGGCTTTTTTTCGTGGTGATATTCGGGATTTGAACTGAAAACAGGGGCGGGAAGCGGAAATTTCAGTTGCGAGTGGGAGCGGGATTTCGTGCTTCTATAGGGTTGGGATGCGAGATTGGCAAGGGAAACAGAGCGGGATACGGGATTTCAATTCCAACGTCACTTCATCCTAAGTTGACCGGCGCAAAAACCGCAAGCGGGCGGCAAAGGGACTATGCTGGCGGAAATGAACCTTATGTGCATATACCCGTGTCAGGTCAGTTTCAAGTAATGGAAAGCAACGGCTCTGAACCATGTCAGGACTTGTCAAACATATCCATTATCGCTTACCCCACGTTAGTATCAGACATTATGAGGTCTTTGATTCTTGTGATCTCTTGTGTTGGCCTCTGACATACATGACATTTGTCCTTTAACGACATTTGCATCTGTACTCTTGACCTCAGTGACTCAGTGTCCTGAGTCCTGATCTTTTCTAGTTTTTCTTGTCTTTCAAACTTTCTACGCTCGCTAAGTGGTTTGTTATGGCCACGATGGCCACGCTGGATAGCAGTGACAGTAATTTACCAAACGAACCGGGAAACAACATGTACGCAACATGTAGCAATTATTTCTGGTTACTTATCTGCTACCCACTGCATACAGGTAGGCCTTACATGACCTTTTCAGTAATGTTTATTTCTATAAAGGTTCTGCGTTAATTATTATGTAACAAATAACTATTTAACGCAAAAACGTCTTTGAAAAGAGGGCGGGATCAGGATTCTCAAGTAAAAAAAGTTGGGATGGCGGGACTGACACGAAAAAACTGGCGGCAAAGCGGGATCTGAGAATCCTATTGTGAACCCTCAGTTCACGCATAAGAGCCTTGCCTTTGCCCTACCCCACCCCTCCACGTACCTGATGACGTCTTTGCAATGCCCTTACAGTCTCAAGATCTCTTCCCAGGTCTCCATCGGATAGCAAAGCATCTTTCTCTTGGATCCAGGATTTCATTTCATCGCAGGAGTCCAAGAACAATTCAACCCTGTTTTCAAAAGCAACAAATTAATTTAAGTATTTGCTCCATCGTGAAAACTTGTGAAGTTGATTTTCCTCATACCCGTGTTTTTCACGCAGCTCTTCTTCGCTTGCTTCTTTCAAGCGCTGTAGTTTCTCCCACCTAAAAACAGCCAACAAAGTTAGCTGGACTAACTGACAAGCAAAGGTCAGATTTGGAATCGCCCGACACTTGGATTGAATGTTATACAGGCTTTTTGCACTGTCCTTCTCCTTTGCAGCCGTTGTCACGCAAAGCTGTTCCACTGGCAAAGGGAAGCGTTGCGTGACAAACGCGAACAAAAAAATTTGCGGGATTAAAATCGCGCAGATTATTCAAAGGCTACTTCTAGACGCATCTAAACTGCCTTAAACTTTACTGGATTGTTTACTGGAGCATGGTTCGTACAACTTCCAGCAAATAAAATTCAAGGACGTATTAAGGACAAAATCTAGTTTAAAAGAACAGAGTTTCATTGATGACATCGGAACTCTTTGTCCCCTTTTCATACATAAAACATTCGACTAAGTCATAAACAATGCCAGATGTTTCAACCTTGGCAGGGGCGGATACAGGGGGGGTGGATAGGGTGGATATCCACCCCCCATTTTTCAGTAAAAAAAATAATTCGAAATGTCACTTTATTTGAAATAGAAAATAAATAAAGAAAGAAAAATTAGCTCTTGCTCATGTCTGGTTGTTGTTTATTGCGAAATTTGCAGGGAAACGATCGCGCTTACCAACCTATGTGCTCAGTCGATGCTCAGGTTTGATGGCAACCTCGTTCCCAGGGTCTTGTGGGTAATTTCCAAGATGGCGGGTCGACCCGCCATCCATCCACCCCCCCTTTTGAAATCCTGGATCCGCCCCTGCTTGGCTGATGAAACAACACCACATCAGAGGTCTGGTTCACAAAATTGAGGCAAAGATCAAAATTTTGCTGCATGTACGAGTTCACGTTGTTTACCGGTATTTTTAGCTGATTTGTTTCGTATTTTAAAGTCAGTTGCGGACAAGAGCTCCTTGACAAAATCATTAAATTCACCAGAAAATTGATAGGACATATAAGTAAGACTAAACTTCAAGGACGTTTCAAGACCAAGCACAGAAATCAAGTAGTTTTCAAGGACCTTAAGCAAATTCAAGGATCTTTCAAGACACCTGCAAAATTCATGACCTTTTCAAGACCAAGTAGAGACAAGGACCTTTCAAGACACCTGCTAAAATTCATGACCTTTTCAAGATTGTACGAACCATGTGAAGGGTGCTCCAGGACTGTACCTCCCATAATCCCTCAAAATCCCTCAAAAACCAAACCTTGCCCTTGAACGTTCTTAAATCCCAAGATAGGGCCAGTTCTGGATTCGGAAATAAGCAATCGTAGTTTCCAGAAAGACCAAAACGATAAAAAAAAAAAAGAAAAAAGCCCTCAGCGCTAAATCTGGAAAGTCATAACCTGTCTATACGAGATTCTTCGAATCCTGGATCAACTCAGAACAAGTTAATCTTAAAATGAACAGGACCAAGACCGGCCTAACTAAGCTCACATGTCATTGACATCTTTTCTTCTTCTTTTCACAGCCTCTGAATGCATGTGATCTTTACTGATAAGCACATCTGCTAAAGCGTTCATCTCCACTATACGGCCACTAGTTGCCTTTAAATCTGTTACAAGACCCTGCAAAAAAAAACAAACAAACAAACAAACAAGAATTTTCCCAGAAAAATGAGAAGCGCCAAAAAGTGAAAATCCTAGCAAAGAACTACACTTCAAAGAATGCTCAACTCCAAAGACCACTCATCTACTGGTCTACATATACATTTCCAAAACTTTAGGGAGGAAGATGTTATAGAAGGCAGTTATAAGGATGGGATAAGTAGCACAATGTTTATTACTTGTTAACAGAAAGCACAAAAACAGGAAACAGAAACATTCTCTGAATTAGAGCATTAGAACTAACTCATTAGTACAACACTCTACCTCAAAATTTTTGCGGATGACGTGAATATCTTTGCCTGTTTGAGACGCGTCAGACAAGAGTTGATGTTCCTAGTTTGTTACAGATGAAATGGTTACGTGTATCACATTAACACGGTTGCTTAAGATAAAAAAATTAAACAAATGCAACTCTTAAATGAAGGAAAAAACAGAATGAATGTTGGACAGGTGGTAAGATTCTTGCCTACGAATAGGAAATGTATTAATCTAAATTTAACAGAAATTTCGTCAAGTATGTAAGATGGGAAAAGGATGCATTTTAAGGAATGAAACTACGACATAATGTTAAAGAATCCCAAGAAAAGAAATGAGACGAAAGGGAATGGGATGAGATGAAATGAAATGGCATAGAATTGGAAGAAATAATGAGATGAAAGGGGTTGAGTTGGGGCGACAAGGCAGAATTACAAAACATGGTATGGGATGAAATGAGTTGGCACACACAAATATACAAGAGAAGAAATGAGACATGATGTTAGATTAAATGCAACTAGACAAAACAAGATAACATGACATGACATGGCAGATCACCGCAGATCACTGAGGTCATGAGGTCAAACGAGAACCATGGTAACACGTTCTGAAGTTAATTCAAAGCAAACCTTATTTTTCATCCAGCTCTCAATATCGTCACACTCGTGACAAAAGTGATAGTACTTCGTGGAATTCTCCAAGTTTTCACGGCGTATCTGACGAAAAAAGAGTCAGCTTTAAACGTTTCACAAGTATGGTGACTGAATAAAACGAGAAACTATACAATATGGCAAGAAAACCATAAAAGCAAAGAAGGGAAAAATGTTAGGTAGACTGACCTCTGCCATCTCAACAAGTCTTGAGTACATGTTTTGTAGAGAGATCTGACGAGTCGCCACATTATCGCGATCAAAATGAGCTGTAAAATGTCGCCTCACAGGACGACGGGATTTTCCTGGAATATAAAGCAATTCAGCTTCTTGAAATATCTGGTAACGCGCTTTCTCTGAAGCCCAAGACCACAAGCCCTGATTTGTAACAAAGTTTACGGTATGATATATTTTATGAACGGCACTTTAGTTTATTTTAACGGGACTATACATGGTGGCTTTGCATTCTCTGCCCGATCCTCTGATTCTTGAAATAAAAAAGCCCTTTTCCTTACTTTGCGGGCCAAAAAGAGGTGCCATTGTAAGGCGGCACTTGTCCTCTACAGTCAGATGGGACAAGGCAAGGCTAAATAGTAAAGATCGGCACCTCCAGTTATGGACAACTTCATTTGGACATTTTATGGTGCATTTTAACAGCACTAGCCTATGATTGTTGTGATCAAGAGGGAAAGAATCCATCAAATATATTGGACATTTGATATGGTCCTGGCCAGTATGGTACAGACAGTTACGTTCTGGAAGACACAGAGGTAGATAATTATTATTGGACCCACAGAGGGAGTGTTTTCGCATACGTGACAAGGCGGTCGAGTTGGTAAACAAGAACCAGAACAAAATCACTTTAGATGAATTGCTTATAAATGGAGTTAGGTTCCCAGTACAGGGAAACTTGATTGTTCATGTCCATAAACATGGCTTTCATGACGTCACGCACGCTCCATCGTTTGCTTTGGTGATCGAAAAAGTCTATAGGCACAAAAAAGGGGGTCATCATTCTTCTCCATTTACGGGTATGTTACGAACTCACAATATGACCAGCTCTCAGTTGGCTTGATAGCTCAGTTGGTAGAGCACTGCTCCGGTATCGCAGAGGTCATGGGTTCGAATCCCGTTCAAGCCTGATTTTTTTTTTTAGGCTTTGATTTCACAGCTGCTTAAGTTGTGTACATAACTGCGATGATCAATTAAAGTCATTACAAGGGGGTTTTTAGATACAGAATCCGTGGCGACTTCTACCCCTGGGAGAGTTCACTCCGTTTCCCTCCCGAGGATCTGTCTTCGATTACATGATACCACCATAAAAAGTTATGAAAGAATTAGTCATACCAGAACGATTTTCCTCCGGTTTCCATACCGGAGCGAAAATCCCGTTCCGGTACGAAATCTCGCACCGGTATCATGTAAACAAAGGGTGACCAGTCGATTCGGTATGAAAATTAATATTTCAGTGTCTTGAAACGGGTGGGGCATGCCTAATGTAGGTTCATTCACTTATCACTTGTATTTAATAGTCATGTGAACAAGAAACGAAAATCAAATATCTTAGAATAAAACTCGCTAAGTCAACTAAGTGACCCCAGGTAAATCTCCAGTAGTTTGACTTCTGTGTAATCAGGTGACACACACCTTTCTTGGTTGGAACTTCTAACTTCACAGCTCGCTGCTTCTGAATTTTCACCTTTTTCTTCACCTTCCTTTTAACCAAAACTGTCTCAGGAACCATCACTTTCTGCTTGGTTGTTTTCTTCACAGCCCTTGGTTCGATCTCTTTGACGTAGTTTGCTGGAACATAACCAGCTTCTTTGGACGTCAGCCGTCTAAGAGCATATAAACCACAAGTTAGGATATTTTTCTCACGCGTCTCCTGTAGGTTAGTGCTCAAGCGTCTGAACCACCTTATTCGTACTTAATTTAGCGCGTACTTAATTTCGCGATTTTCGCGAGACAGTATTTCGCGAAGCTTTATCTCCGCGATTTCGATGGGGGAAAATGATAAAAGACCATTAAACTTCGCGAAAGCGTTGTCAACGTCATTTTATTTTCAAAGAAAAAAGTCTGAACTACAACCTTTCTAAACAAACTGGAACAAATTAATATTAGGTACATATTGTCCTGGAGTCCACGATGTTCCTAAACATCCAGGTCTTCAAAGGGTGGAAGACGGGTGGAAGTTTCTTTGAGCCACTAACAAAACATCAAGGTACGCGCGTTGTCTTATTTCAAGAGGAAACGTTAAAGTAACGGTAGTTGATTCTAAGTATCACCGATTCCCTCTCGTACAGGGTGGCCTTGAAATTCCTGTTACTGTTTGCATCGAACTCGACTCCACCTCGAAGAACGTTTCACTGTTGGAACGGTACAAGAAACTTGTGAATTAGAATTACAAGGAACCAAATATATGGCAATTTTGACGACTGCACGAAAGACATTATTAGGGATTTGCTGGAAGACAGTGATTCAGATGAAGATGCGTAGTTAGATTTCTGTTCGATATATTCATGTGAAATCTTTGCAAATTACCTTTATTGATCACAAGACAAGTTGCAAAATGGAGCTTACCAGTGAATAATTTATTATTTATGTCGATACATAAGCTGTACATGTCGTTGTTGATCATGTTTATCAAGTTTTTTGTGATTCAAATTTTACCATGGTATTTCATTTCGCGTGTGTAAATTTCGCGAGAATTTTTATTCGCGAGGCTTTAATTTCGCGATTTTTTTACAATCGCGAAAATCGCGAAATTATTAACGACGCGCGAAATTAAGTACGAATATTAAAGACGCGCGAAATTAAGTTGACTCCTGTTTACCGAGTTTGCCTGTGACAGTGCAGAAAACATTGTCATACAGTGATCAAAATACACCACCTTCATTATTTCACAATCCCCTCACTTTGACATTCAAATATCAGCAGTGTGCAGGATATTTTTCCCAAGAACAAAGTTTAATGGCCCTGTTCCCATGAGTCTCCTATAACTCAGTGGTAGAGCATCCGAACTACAATCGTGGACAAAAACGTATGGGACAATTAACCTGTTCTTCGCATGGTTCTGTCTAATTTGAAAATAGTCGATATACTTTTTCCTTAGAAACTTGTGACAAGGATTTTTTCCTCGCAACCCCTATACAGTGTTGAGCAACAGAAACTGTAAAATATGTTGCACGTGTTAAACGTCTGGTGATCAACCTTGTTCGGAGGGAGGGGGAGGGGGAATTAGAGATACTGATGTGGAGATACTGATGTAGAGATACTGATGTTTCAATGGGAGTCCAGGAAACTGTCCTAAATGTTTTAGCCAAGTTATCGTCAGGTCGTAGGTTCGATTCCCCTGATAACTCGGATTTTCTTTTTCCGTATTTACCTGTGACAGTGCTAACAATACTGACGTCTTTAACAAATTATCCAGGCTTAAAATATACGACCTTCATTACTTCACAACCAGCTCCCCCTCACCCCCTCAACCCTCAGTAAATAAATTGACACAATGCTATCCTTCTCATTACTGGTAACGAAACCGTCACTTCTATTACTTCAGCAGGCCGTTGTCGATATGGTCACTATTGTTAACGTTATCCCTTCCGTTATCGTTATTGTCATCGTTTTCGTTATCGTTTTTTGTTCAGCCTTATGATGTCGTTATTGCTACAGCTCTCGTGATCGTTATCGCTACCGTTATCATAAGTGTTAATGCTCTCTTTTTCCCTTGTATTTAGCCTATCGCTTAACTTTCGTTACCTTAAATGTTTTGTTACTGTAAACGTTACTCATGCAGCTCCCCCCTCGTCTATTTCTAACATTTCTATTTGCTCAACAGCAATTTAGAGGGCAAAATGCATTCTACCTCCGTTACGTTAGGGCTCACCTTACACTCCACCAATCTTTGTTCGTTTTGGCGATCAAGAAAAACACCTGACAGGGAAACATATTTTTTGTGTTTGAACAACGCATTTAAAACAATTAATACACAACAACAACTGTGATCATTTTCCCAAGAACGCACGACAAAACCGTTAGCAACTGGAAGGATTGTTTTTCTAAGATAGTTTTTTTAATTGCTTCTTGTTGCTACTGCTGCTGCGCCCTGTTTGAGCTTCCATAGCACCTTGGTAATGTTCTATAATACCTCTCCCCTCCCTGCTGAATCACGTACTGCTTCCTCTCACCTCTCCCCTTGCCATTTTAAGTCCCTGTCCGCTAAACGGGTGTAACGCCCTCACTTGTGGTACTCTTAACTCTTGAACGACATCTTTGATGACTTCTTTTTCCAGAACTTCTTCAACTTCCTCATCTGTTTCAACTTCCGCTTCCTCTTCATAAACTTCAAACTTTGTCTAAAAAAACGTAACCGGCTAATCAGCGATGCACGGCAAAAAAACAAGCAAGCAGAAATTCGATTTCATATAAGTATCAAAAGCGAAGTAGAATTGCAACAGAGCTGTAGTCGCAACAAAGTTTGCTGGAAGGTGAGACTGATTGGCTATTGCACTGCGTGACACATTGACGCGAGCAGCGTTGTCTAGACTCTTATCGACAACGGCAAATTAGCCAATCAGATTCCGAGATTAGTAGCAACTGTGGTAAAAAAATTAATTAGATGCTTGACGGAAAAAAATAATGAACCTTATCCCAGAGGAGCTTTGTCATTGCACCTTATATGTTACTGTTGGTAGCATTTGTTGTTCTGATATCACGGAGTTGTACCTGAGAACCCATCTCATTGCTTTCCATCAACTTGCTCTGCTCTTTGAGACGATTCATATCATCGGCAAAACCTTTGATCTCATCTATTACATGCGCATGCCTCTGGAGCAAGGACTGAAATAAAAAGAAAAGAAAGAAAATGCGTCAAGAAATTCGATGAAGTTCGTTCCTGGAGAAACTTGTCCTGCCTCGGTGGTGAATTGAGGGCAAAAAATTGGTATAATCAAACGAGTTAATGAAGTAAATTTTACCACTGTAAAGTAACAATGAAGCTGGTATTTCCAGATTTTAATATATGGCTACAATAGTACGCGCGCTCTGATTGGCTGCTGAGCGGGCAAAATTTTCTTGTAATGACCGGGCATTATTAAAATTTTTCAAAAAATAATTTTTTTCCTTTGATTTGGACAAAAGTGGTCTCATTTTCAAAGAAACTGTTTTTTCTGTCACTTCTCCTTTCGATAGCGTGTTCATGCGTCTTTCGGTTCAGTGAATATGACCTCAAATGACCTTATGTGCGCGCAAGCATCTAAGAAAACCCTTCCGTTTTTCTTTTTTCCAGTGCTAAAAAGGCCATATAATAAATAACTTATTGACCTCGTCCGTTTGGTCATTACAAGGAAATCTCAGACCTCGGCCTTGACTGTATTGACCTGGCTATCGCTCGGTCAATACATCAAGGATTTCCCTTTAATGACCTCACTCTAGGTTAATAAGTAGTATGCAATGGGGTTAGTTTCTACGGAAACTGGTGCTGCTTCAATGAGGAACCGAAGCGCCAAAAATAAGGTCACCAAACGAGTTCATGATATAAGTTATAACATTGTTTAATAGGTCACAAAGAACATGACGTGTCAAGTGAGAGCCTTACATCAGCGAAAAGGACGAAGGCCTTAACCACAAACGCCAGTTACGTTATTACGTCGAGCGCGGGTTGTTGTCTACCAGAGAGCGTTACCACCCAAAATGAGGACACAGTTTTTCGCTTTCCTTCAGTACAATCTGCTTTACAGTCAGCGGTGATGTTCTCTTTGAATTGGTGATTAAACCACTTAAGGTTCACTGACTGTCGTCTTGCTCTTAAAAGTAGCTGGACCACGAGCAGTCTGTCTTTTTACCCGAGATCCTCCGCCCGGATGTCAGCGGAATAATTATGCAAACTTCGCATGTTCGCGCATCGCGCTCCGCTGACAAAGAAATCAGAAAAAAAGAGACTGCTCGTGGTCTAAGAAATATCACTCTGAGATGTGTTTATGGACCATACCATAGCACTTTGTTCATCTCTACCGTAGTCTTCACTGCTGGCCACATACATTTTCTCTTTAAGCCACGATTCAGCGTCATTAGCATCCGAGTAGTACTGAAAATATACATAGCTTGTATTAATCAATCACATTTTCTGGTTAGACTAAAATGGAAACAAAAATACCCGGTATTGGTATAGCGAGTTATTAAACCAGTAGAGAATAACTAATAGGACGTTACTCGCGGAATAACCGTTTTCTCAAAGGCAAAAATCCAAGACGACAAAATTTGTTGAAATATTTGGAATGGGAGACTTTGAAAACCTCTAAAATTTCAAAGACAAATGTGAACAAAACGAAACTTGACTGTCGCCAACAGTATCAAAATAGGTTTGACCTTTCGCCTTTGTCGTCGCGTATGCTAAGCCTCTCTAGTATAACAGTATTGACGCCTGTAACGTATTTGTATATAACAAATTTGATGACTTTTTTCCTGTTTGACAAGTAATAATAATAACAATAATAATAATAATAATAATAATAATAATAATAATAATAATATTCATTTATATGGCGCAAATCCAACTACACAATTTCAAATGCGCCTCACATACTAATGAACACCACAACACCGGGATCTACGTCCCCTGCTCTTTGCGAACAGTGTGTGGGTTCTTTAATGTCCCACGACAATATACGAACAAGGGTTGTGAGACGAGACTTACGGTTTAGTGTCCTTATCCTAGAAGAATACAAAGTCTAACCATTTACAGATGTCATTGCAAAGACTGCACTTTATCCTCAGTTATTTAAAGACCCTGAGTGATGGTCCGGCCGAGGTTTGAACCAACGACCTCCCGCACTATAGTCCAGTGCTCAACCAACTGAGCTAACCGGTCGGCGGTTGAGCATGATTCCTAAGTTAATAATTTTTTTGTTCATCTATTTCTTTAGTTGCTTAAGTGTTTGTTCGTTCGTTTGTTTACAAGCTTACTTGTGCCCTTGTTTGTTTGCTTATCTGTTTCTTTGGCTCTGTGTTTGATGTTTATTTGTTTTCCTGTTTCTTTGTGTCTTTTTTGTCTCTTTTTACCTGAAGTGACTGTGCAGCATCCTTCAGTCTGTCGGACCTTGTGATTAAGAGCTCTCTCAATTTCATCCAGTTGTTTTGAAGCTGTTTGATCTTCGCTCTAATTTCTTTAGAGGCATAATGCCCACGATCAATCAGTGACTGTCCTTTAGTACATACTGTCTCACAGTGGGCAGACCGACCACTCAGTTCAGCTTCTAGTGCCTGAAAACAAATCACACAGACCAACTGTTAGACTTGCACACAAGTCGACTTTTGGACAAAAGTGCGAGCGAGCGAGCGAGCGAGCGATGGAGTCGCGAGAAGTCGTTTCCCCACGACCGCAGACCAAACGAAAACGGACTTTGAGAAAGTATAACGAACTATTAACTACAAATCTTATGGTCAGGAGCTTTATCAAAGCCAGAAGGATATTAAGATAGAGTATGCCAAGTGATATTGATGCCAGGAAACTGCAGGATTTGTTCGACTGCCCGGGCCTGGAGCAGCATGTCAGAGAACTTACCCATACCAACTGAGCCATCAATTTTTTTCAGGCTTTAATTTCACAGCTGCTTAAGTTGTGTACATAACTGCGATGATCAATCAATGTCATTACATATTACTCCGCAGTTCAAATATATGGTCTTTCATATATTCACTTACATCTTTCTTCTCCATCTACGGGTATATTACGAACTCACAACATGACCAGCTCCCAGTTGGCTTGATAGATCAGTTGCTAGAACACTGCTCCGGTATCGCAGAGGTCATGGGATCGAATCCCGTTCAGGCCTGAATTTTTTTCAGGCTTTAATTTCACAGCTGCTTAAGTTGTGTACATAACTGCGATGATCAATTAATGTCATTTTAATGAGCTACTGTTAGCTCATCCTAGAGTTCGCACAAAGGCAACACGAGGGGATCGAGCCTTCTGTGCGGCTGCCCCGAAATTATGGAACTCGCTTCCTCAGTCACCAAGGAAAATAACATCAGTGCACTCCTTTAAGGCGCAGTTTAAGACTTTATTTTAACCGTTAAAAATAATCTTAAAAAAATAATCTTAAAAAAATCGGATTTTTTTAAGATTATTTTTACCAAGAATTGATATACTTTGTTAGTTTTCCTTTTTATATATCAATATTGTAATTTGACCTAGGTTTTTCATTATTTTTTAACTGACTGTAACGCGCCGGCGATCATATTTCAATGTAGCCAGAGCGATAGAAATGATTAAATTACTATTAGTAATTACAATACATATACCGGACAAACTGGGGAGAGGTGCCAGAGAAAGAGGGAATGATGCTAGGGCGTGGCAGTGGCGAAAGGGGTACTTGGGTACTACACACCCTTCAAACACCACCACTTGTTCTCTATTCTTCGTGTTCCCTTCACTCTATTCGTTATCCTGTTTGCTGTTCAGTCAATTTGAATCAGAGGTACCCAATGGTGAGCTCGCGGATAAAACGTTAACTTAAAAGTTAGCAATATTAAGGAATGTATAGTCTTTTACGTGATAAAAGCGATGACCGTGATAAGCTACCGACAGAACGAAACTTCAACACGATCGTTAAATACGTGGAAATCCAAGGTTACTATTGGCCCCGTTGTTTCTTTTATTACCCATTATCCGTGATATTTCTGACCCCAATACCTCGTGAATCCACGCGATCCACATGCATACTCATTACGACAAACAAAACTTTGGGGCCTGGGGCTCGTTTCTCGAAAGTCCTGTTAACTTCCTGGGCCGGGGAAGCAATTTTATGACAGCAATATTTACAACAGGAAGAACAATTTTGCTGTTTTCTACGTTTAAGCCAGGAGATTCTGTGTTAACTTACCCGTTGGGCCGGCTTGTACATCAAAAACAGCACAAACAGTATAAAGACTCTAACCAAAAATACAGCTCCGAGCCAGGAGTTACCGGGTCTTGCAAGAAATAGTCTTCTGCTCCCCAAAAACTGAAACACTACAACAAAACAAAATGAAAGGTCCCCACCTTGTGTTTTTGTTGGAGACGCGTCAAACTAATCAAATCCTTTCCAACGTCCTTTGAATTTAACACTTTTTCAATTTCTTTGACGAACATTTCTTCTTCTTCCACATCTTCAAAGAATTTGTAAAGTCGAAGAGAGTCTTCTAGTCCTGCGCGTCGTTCTTTCCCTAATTGTACTAAAGCCTGCATACCAAGATAACCACAGTAACTGAATTAGATTAACCATTTTAACTCCAATATCAATATATCATTTTCTCCCAACTGTTCTCATATATTTGTTATTGTACTAGTGAGGAGACCTTGTTTAAATATCAATACAACTCTTTTTTTGGTGATCGTTTTCGTTATTCTTATAACCTGGATGGTTGATGAACAAATGGTTGATGAATGGTTGAAGACAAAAAATGAGAAATTGGATGCTGGTCACTACTAATGAGACAGAAAATGTACGTGTAGCTCAGTTGTTACACAGACACGTGTCTGGTGAGTCATGCGTGACAGGTAATGAAATATTCTAGCAGCGTAACGCAGCGGAGTACGTGACAAACATAACTGACTATGATAGGGAAGCACATACATAAGTCTACCTTCTTGAAGTATGATATGAAACACTTCAGAGTCATGTTTTGTTGAAAAGCAAAAAGAGTAAAAAAACTACTTTTACGAGGTGGTGTTTGTTTTGTTGTTGCTATCAATTTTTCAGTTTTTCTTAAAAAAAAATATATCTTTTAGTGTGTTCTTTAGGTGAAGGAAAGTATTCAAGATCAGACTCTGAATAGTGCAAGTGATATCAGGATGTCAATGGTTTACCTCAAATGCGTGACTCAGCAGAGAGTGTCTTTCCTTGATAACCTTACTCTCGGGATGTTTCGCCTTAATAAACCGCTGTGCCAAATTATTGATCCGCTGTACACTTTCTGCTTGAGACTGAATTTGTGACTCAACTAATCTGTGTTTATGAAGAAGATTTTCTACATCCAGCAAATGTTTACCGTAATCTTCAGACCTTACAGCAGCCTAGAACAAATACAAAACAAATGGAACATTAAGCCAGTTCACGTATATAGGTTTAATTACATTTGTTTCTGGTATAGTATTCTCGTCCAACCTGATTAAATTATAAGAACGGGATTCAAATTCGATATTCATGACACTGTTTTTTTTTTCTTACATTAAAAGATAATGGGCTCCTGAAGACAAAAAATGTTGTCCCCACTGTCTCCCTTCACCTAGGTGAAAAAATGGGTACCAGTGATACAATGCGAGGGTAACCCTGTGAGGGACCAACATCCCATCCAGGGGGGGAGGTAATGAATACTTTCAGGTGTGGGTCTCTGCAATGGGGGCTCTCTGTAATTTGGGAGGCAGCGTGGCCGAGTGGTTAGGGTGCCGGACTTGTAATCTGGTCACGATTCCTGGGTTCGATTCCCGTCCTGACCACTACCTGGATATGTAATACGGTAATCCCGAGTTTCAAATCCTTCACATCATCTGCCACCCTTGTAAATAGCCAACTGGTCTGCCTTCCGTCAGTTGGGATTCTTAGCAAAAAGAGTTTATGTTTATAGCCCACAATGTAAACTACTGGGTTACCAGTAATTGTGTCAGCTATTTAAGTGCTTTTTTTTTCTCATGGGTCCATCACATTATGGGGTCTATGAGTCCATCAGTTCATCAGTAACCCTGTGATGGACCCATCACAGGGTTACTGTGATATAATATTGGGGTTAACCCTGTGATGGACTAGCATCCCATCCAGCTGGGGAGGGGGAGGTAATGAATGCTTTCAGGTGTGGGCCTCCTGTGGCACCTGTGGATGTCCTGTGAGTACTTGTGATATAATGCTAGGGGTAACCGGGCAATGGACTAGCACCATACAGGGGGGATGGGAGAGGGGAGTCGAGTAACAATACTTCTAGGTGCCTCATGCTTCAGAAACCAGGATACTCTCCTGTAGCGTGGACCTCCTGTGGCTGTTGACAACTATTGTGTTTCCTTAGCTCAATAAAGAGTGTTCTCACCTCAATATCCTGCATATCGCCATGGGCTCCATCCATTTCTCTGAATAAACCAACAAGATCTTTAAAACCCACCAATGTTGAACGGCGAGCCTCTAACTTGCCAATCAATTTGTCCCACTTTGTCATTATCACTTCCTCCCTAAAGTCAACACGAAAGGAAAATTAAAAAAAAGTTAATGCCACTGAGATTGAGCGCAATATGCTTCACATAGTGAGTATAAATTTCCCAAAAATATTCAACTCCTGCAATGTGATTGCCTATTGTACCGACTTGATATACTGTAATTTGTTTGGTAGACAGAGGGAAGCAAAACAAAAATCAAGAACTGTTGGTATAAAATCCCAGGTAGCTGAATTAGTTGGTTTTTACTATGACTTTAAAAAAATCTCTAGTTCCCGTAGCTGACTCAAGTAAACTCGAACTCACTGTTTAGTCGTTAGTAATACACGGCTCACCTCGCCCTGATAACATCAGCTCTGTGGTAATCCTCATCAAACAATTCTTGAGCCAAGTTGAAAACCACTTGGAAACGTTCCTCCTAAAAGCACGACATACACAGCTTCTTCAGTTTGAAGGAGGTTTAGACCGAGCTTAACAAAACCGTTGTCTTAATTGAATTTGCGCTGCTCCAACTTAATTTTTCAATGTCATTTATATCAAACAAGACAAAGTGGTCAATACCTGCCATCTCAAATTGAATTAACTTCATTGCCTCATTCACTAATTGGTCAGTTTCGATCCCTTCTTACTTTACTTAAACTGCAGCTTAGGTTAAACACCGTTTGCATAACTGGCCATAAAAATACAAGGTACAGTTAACAAGAAGCAGCCAAACAAACAAAGCTTAACCGCCTTTACCTCCTGTGTGGTATCACTACATGGCGGTTAGGGTTTTTATTGATTTGCTACTACTCGGTGCTCGGTATACCACTTAATTCTACACGACAAAAGAAAACTTACAGGTCTGGCACCTTGTGATACGAAATTTCTCCTCTCGTGTTGAAAAATGTTTGATTCGTTTGCGCAGTATTTCTTAACCTTCCAAGAGAAATTGTGTGTTCCCGCGTGGCCATGCTATACCCTCTACATACTCAGCTTACCCTGGCCTTGACGTCAGTACTGATGGCTTCATGGCGTTTGAACGCCGCCTCAACAGTGGCGGCATCTTGTCCTAACTCTTCACCTTCCAACACGTGCATCATGTCATCCAGCCATGATTCACGTAACGAAGCCTGAGCAACACACAATACAAGATACAGAGCAATCAGACAGTTCGTAAGTAACGAAAACAAGGTCAAATATTGTTGCTAAAAATCGCTTTCAGTCCCATCGATTTGGCAACACACAATGCACAGCTGAAACCTTCGATACATGAGAGCCATAGTATTTCGAGTAATATATGCCATAATAGCCGGTTCACTAATTCTCGCGAAAGACGAGAAGTGACTCGAGAGAGACAAGACGCATCTCGCGATAAACGAGACAAGGTGTCGTAACTCACATTTGAACGGTAATGCAAAACCCAGGTTTTGGTTTAATAACATGCAAAGGATTTAGAATACCGTTTTTGGCTCTACTTCAAAGTCACAGTAATGTATACCTCTTACTAACCGAGTTTGGGGTCCGTACTGTAAGTTAAGGACCGAGTTTTTTTCCGCTCGGATTTATGGCCCAAGCGCGATAGCGCGCGGGCCATAACTCCAACCGGAAAAAAACGAGGATCCGTAACTTACAGTACGGACCGAGAAAACGAGCTTTGTAAGATATTTATTATATCTCAAAAAAAAACTTTTAAATTTAGCGGGCCGTACACTGAAGTACGACCCGCTAAATTGACCAATCACGGCGCGCATACTAACTAAGAGATATAACACTTACTGCACATCTTTTTTGAGCAATTTGCACAGGCACAAACTCGAAATATGAATCCAAATACGCGCTGTACATGTAGCTGGGTGGAATAGAACCAGACTCTATATTTGTTCATAATTGTATGATAAACTGCACCAATGTTTGTTTAATAGTAGTGACAACATTGTCCAAAGCAGAAACTAAAAGGCACAATGTATTCAAAGTTTAAAGCCTGTAACAAAGTCCATACCTTATCTCAAAGGTGCGCCACGTGAACACTACGTGCTACAGATACCTCACAGTTAACGTACTTCAGTATTCAGGGGGGAGGGGATGGTGAGACCTTGCCACTGATAAAAAAACTGATATAAGTTGCAAACGCGAATCACGAACCATTTGACCTTGAGCGCTGACGTGGGAGTGAAAGGGTCCGACAAATAAAATGTAAAATTACCTTTCGTTCAAATCTGTCAGCAAGTTTGTCAAGCATCTCTTGTCTGAAATAAAATCCAAAAATCGAACCTGAAATGTTACATGGCCATGATCATAAAGGTATACTAGATCGGAACCAGGGCAAAATTCTTTAGGAGAACTGTGCAGAGAATAAGATAAGTACTCAGGGCACCTGTAAAAACAGGAACTGGGCAAGTGTACCTCCTGCCTGCAAAGCCCTTGAGCATACTTTGTTTGTGGAAGGGAAGGTAATTTCTCAGACAGGCACCGTGAACATTGAACAGAACTGTGTTGAAGGTGTTTACTTGGAGAGAGGGTGTACAAACTATACCTTATCAATTCTTGACGCAGTGCCATTTCCCGGTCATGCTCAGCACTTTCCATGACTAGCCACGCCTTGTTGATGTCGAGCACCAAACGCCCCTCAGGGGGAGTGTAGGGCTTCTGATTGTTACCTTTCCTCTTGGTTTGCAAACTGAAGAGATGTGCTTCAACATTCACACGCTCGGAGTATCTGAAATAATAAAGTAAACAATACAGAAAGAGAAAATGAACTGTAATAAACCAATTGAAAGACTTAAGTTCAACATGTTTGTGAAATTACGAAAGCCTGTAGTTTGACAACTTTTGAGCTTTCAAAATTCAGCATAAAATTCAAGTTCAACACGGGCGCTTTCCAACAACAAATTGTCGGAAATTCCGGTTAGGGTGTAAGTGGAACACAACCTTTTGGTTCCTTCCACAGGAAATTTTCCGGAATGATCGGAAAATCTGAAAAGGTAGTCCTGTTTACCCATTGGGAATTCCCGAATGAAAATCCGTGTTCGATTTACCGTTTCTCTTAGTTTGCACCACTTCCAAACTCTTTAATTTGCACAGCCACGGTAATTCTTCGCCTGCGCGATTTCTGGAAAACTTTCAAATGGACCCAAAAATTTGAACCTGTAAAGGGAAAGCGCCTTATGCAACTTTGGCCTACAGTGTTTCCTTCTTTCACAAAAAAAAACATTTAGGAAGCTGGCCAAAACTTACAGAATATTTTGTAACATCAGAGCCATTAGTTCTGAACTGTTTTCCCTAACTGGGCAGCATACCCAGGCTAAATTAACTTACTAGATTTTATGAAAGGTATCCTTACACAGCTCACTACTCTCAACATGTGCATGTACTGCAGTGGCAACACAGAATACACGACAATGAACATACTTGGGAGGTTTTTCAATCGTCCTGAAGTGTTTAAAGGCTGCCATTTCCCTCTGAACAGCAACCATTGACTTCTGAAAAGGACGTCCAAGCTCAACTATCTTAGTGTTGAGCCACTGAAGCAAATCTGATACCATTCGTTCATAGTCATTTTCCATTTCCTCAACCTCCATCAAAATACCAAGTATCTGCAAGGTGAATAATAATTTATATATTATTCTGGGAATTCCCTACAGCTGTGCTTTGATCGATGCACAAGACAAACTTTAAGCGTGAAGAAGTGTGATTATTGGGTTTTACATAGAACTGCATAAGCCAAAGAAAACTTGCATTCTCACTGGCTAATGAAGCAAGTGTATATAGCATGACAGAATTGATGCAAAATTTTGCAGTAGGTTGTTTCGTTACGAAATTTTTTGGCTCCATTTGAAAGTTTTCTGGAAATCGCTAAGGCGAGGAATATATAGATTATGGTTTAAATTTATTTTACGTTCCGTGGATTCTGGTCGGGGTTGGTTATAATCCAGTTGATTCTGGTTAGGATTGGTTATAAAAAAATTTAATTGTTTAGGGGAGGTGTGTTGGGATCTGCTTTTTCGTACTACTCCCTAATACACACACTCTTCCTCCCCTTTATACCCACTGTACAGTGGTGACTTGGGGAACCCAGTAAGTTGAGGATCCCATTGCATACAACACCACAAAAAGCCACAAAGGTTGCTAGTAAAGCTACTGCTTTTCTCTCTTTGTTTGTAGCAACACAATTTTACCTTTGCAATTCGCCTTCCACCAGTTTCTTCACTTTTCATTTTGGCGAAAAACTGATAATATAAGGACACGTAAGTCATAATGGATTTCTCATCAGGTCTTGGACAATCCACATCTGAAAGTAGCAAACAGGGTACAAAGAAGTCAGTGGGGTTGGTTCAACAGCAAATGTCCACAACTAGTATTTTTGGAAGTGCACAACACTCACTATGGAAAACTGCAATTTTTGGAAATGTGAATATATGAAAGTTAGTGTATTAGAACAGCAAAAGAAGCAAGTGAAAGATCACTCCAGTTATGTGTGCAACTTAAGCACTAACTGTTGCAAAGATAAGGCACAAACAAATTCAGGCTTGAATGGGATTCAAACCCAAGGCCTTCCAATACTGGACCAGTGCAATGCTGTAACCATCGGAGCTACCACACCAATTAACTGGGCACTTGTCACTTTGTGAGTTGGTATGCAGAGCATGAGGAAGAAAAGGGTTACTAAAATACTTTCCTTTACCTTCTGCATCCAGTAGTTTGGCAATGCCCAACTTCTCTTCAGCAACATTAAAAGCATTGTTGAGGTTTGCTTCATGCTGATTTGGTCTCAAAGCAACATAGTTGATTAAATCGGGCCTGGAAAATAGATAAGAGTACAAATAAGCAGATGCGAATTCCTGAACAATTCTGTGATCAAATTACTATTGCAGAATTCAGGTACATCAACAAACTAAGTACTGTGTTACTACTTGCTTTTGATAACAAAACTTGGAGCATGTCTGCAAGGTTCTCCTTACATTGCAAGGTAGACAAATACATCATAGATATGGATGGCTAAGGAAGTGAGTGCCAAACAGAGACAAATTTGAGTCTATACAAATTTCTCATAAACTGACTTTATAACATTGACTGTGAAAACATCTGCACAAAGGCAATCTCCTTTAATAGCCACTACTGTAAGTTAAACACATTCTTTTCCCAAAAAAAAGTAGAAACTACCTGTGCTTGTGAATAAGAGCATTGAACGCTAAACCATTCCTCCAACTAGTAGTAAAATTTTGAACATCAACTCCAGGGTAACTAAACAGATAAATTACAAACAATCAATTGCTAATAAAAATGTTACATTTAAGCAATAGACCGCAGTTTCTATGGGTTTACTGGTGTAATAAACCATATGCAGGATGTTGAAAGAACATGAAAAGAGCTTGTAAATCATGAGCTGCAGGTGAGTGATTTACAAGATCTTCTCGCATTCTCCCAACATCCCAAGTGGTTTATTACACCAGTAAACCCATAGAAACTGTGGTTTATTGCTTTTATAAACTAACTTTAAACAAAAAACAGCAAATGTTTCTCTTTTCAATGGGTTTACCGGCACATCAGTTTTCAACCAAACAGTGCACGCGTAATATCTGAATTATTTATAAATGTTAATTTTATTCTTGGTAGCATTTTTACATGGTATAACCTTAACTGTATACTCAGCAGATTATTATTTTTTTGCAATAAATTCTCTATGACATTCATGACTAGGACAAGAAAACCTGACCCCCACCCCCTGGTCATCCTTTGACACCAAAGAAGCAAGGCCTCTTTTGCAGACTTCTTCTCCTTTGACATTTCATCCTAGAAAGAAACATTTAACAAATTATACTTGAATGAAGTAATAATTACTTTACCATTCACTTGATCAAAAACAGACACTCAAAGAGTTACTAAATTTTTCCTGAAATGATAGGCACTTTACAAGAAATGTTACAGAACTAACAATACTAATGTTACAGAACTAACAATACTATAACAAGAAAGAATAAATCAAACCTTTTCATGATGGAATTTAAACATGCAATAATTATACCAAATGAAACTTAGCAGAGTAAACAATTAAGAAGGATGTGGTGTTGTTTGTAGCAATGGAAGTGCAATTAATTGGTGCCAATTTTTAATTTGTACAGTGAAGCACATCAACAAGCCAGTTCCCAGACTGCATGTTACTGTTAGCGTTTGTTTCTGACACAGTAGAAATTCTACCTGGTAAGAGATATCTGCAATTTGGAACCGAAGGATAATCATCCAAATAACAGCAAGAATAAGTCGCTCATTGCCATCCACTACGTCTTCTGCTCCAATGCTTTCTAACTTCACCTGCAGGTCACAGAGAAAGAAAATTATTTACAAATAGGTGAACCGATGAATGAATCTGCCATAGGCTTCAGCAGAAGTTTGTTTGATAGATTTGGAGACTGGAAGCTACTGATGTACAGTAAACAGTCCTAAATATAAAAATCTGCTGAATGCCTTTCAACACTGAAGCAAAGGTTAGTAGGGGTAAGTTCCTGATGGCACCTTTGAGGGTACTGCACGGTAACTTATTCTGTAGACAAACTTGAACAAGTATTTAAATCCATGAGACTCACTGAACGCTGAAGAAACTCCAGGGCTCTGTTCACATTTTCCATTTTATGCACCCTCAGTTTACCACGAGCTGAGAACAGTAAGAGGATGTAACTGCATCAGCAATACCAGCATGTATCAATTTAAGATATTAGTATTAAAATTAATATCATTAATTATAATAATTATCATAATTACTATTAATATAATATTATTATTATTATTATTATTATTATTATTATTATTATTATTATTATTATTATTATTATTATTATTATTATTATTATTATTATGTCCATTCCTTGTAGACTCAGGCTAAACTAGGATGTTCAGCCTGGTATATAGTCCTTTGGAGCGGGTTACAACAAGTCACCACAGGTCCCAGGACTCTCTTTTCCTTCTTTTTTTACAGAGTCAGTACTTTCCTTAGTATCTTTGCTGTCCCCAACAGTGCTGTTTTCTGGATAACTTCCAGCTTCACGTTCACGCCGATTCGCTTCATGTGCTCCTTATTATTATTATTATTATTATTATTATTATTATTATTATTATTATTGAAATTTGTGTGTACTTTATTGAATAGAGCAAACACTTCTAGTTCCTCTGGTTATGGCAGTTATCATCATGATCAAACACCATTTCAATAACAATCATCAAAATGAGATTTGATGGATTTGTTATGATCATCGTTATCACAATTTCCCAGTGAACTATAGTCAGGGATAATTTTTTGAAAAGTGCAGACTTACAGAATATTGAATGAGTTAAACATAATTAAATAATTATTACATAATCTGAACTAAATGATTAAACATTAACCCAGTATCATAACAACAAAGTCAATGAAATTACCAATTTTCCCAAGCTTTTCTCCAGAAATGATCTCTAGGAGGCTTATCAACAATCGACCATCACACAAGTCAATAAACAGGTCATCCACATGTTGGTTACTCTGCAATTAAAACAAAACAAAATGCAGTAGTATCTAAGAATGTTGGGGTTCAATTTTCTCCTTGGTTTAAATTTTATTTCCTTTGTTTTAAACTTGTTACAACACATAACTGTACCCAAAAACAAAAGAAAATAAAATCAAAACAAGAATAAAATTGAACCAAGACATATAAAAGGTCCACCTAAAAACAAACAAAATAATATTCAGTATTGTTATTGCCATATATCACCTTCAGAGCATTGATAAACAAATTCCTTTGACAGCAACTTCTTTGAATATGTTTTTTTTCTGACAGTTGATCAATTTCACACATTACTTTGAGACAATCATTTCTAAGGTCCCTGGGCAGGGCAGCAAATAACAGTCAGTCATCAGTCATTAGCCAACCTAAATTAGCTCATGAATGACCCACAAAATCCCAAATGTGGTAAGACATTATGTCCAGGCAATTCTTTACCATGTACCGTGTAATAGCAAAGATAAATGAAATTCAATCTTCTTTTCGTTGGTGATGTCTGACTACGTTTTTGTTTTGTCTGACCAACATTGTCACTAAATAGTCGGACATTATTTGCAGCCCTGCTAGGGTATTTATGGGTTATTGACCGGGCAAGAGGCTAACTACTGAGCAAATACTGACAAGCAAAAGTTGTTTGCTGAAAGGTGGAAATCAGGAGCACCTACAATTCTTTCAGACAAACAAAGCCACTGTAAGTTTTGATACATTCCCATATCTCCAGAATCATTTTCAAAAAAAAAAAGAAAAAACCAAAACAAAACAGAGATGACCAACTGGAAAACACTACAAGCCAGATTGACAGGTCAATCAGGACCGCCTTTGAAGGTGGTCCCAAATGTTCTGGCCTGGCAAAAACAAAATGGACCCTTCCATTCAACTTTCAACCAAAGTTTCAGGAGTTTTGGTTGAATGGTAAGCATCCCAGAGTTCACTGGTTTCCTGAGTTTTTATTGGCAGAAAAACCATCTTTAACACTCACTTAAAGTAATTGGCCAGTCTTGATTTAAAAAACTCCTATACAAAAACTATTTTGAATTACGAGTTTTATGTTATCCAGCTTAGGAGGAAAATTCCACAGGAAGCAGGAGCGGATTATGAGTATATAATACAAGTCTTGGGAGGAGTATTAGCTTTGTTTTCACATGTACCACTGAGCCTGCAGGTTGGTAACATGCTTCCCAGAAGACTCCAGAATATGGCACAGCTTCAAGCAACTTGTCCAGATACAGCGATTTATCTTGCACATCTGTGCCATTTGTCATTTAAATATCATTTAACTCCTGCTTGCCCTGTGTTTAGTATTCTATATTATTTTCATAAATGACTAAGTAGCAAAACTTCAAGGGGGTACGAATTCCATTCACCTTTAAACGGATTTACGCGTTAAGTCCTACAAGTTAAATATGATTGACGAGGGAATGACTTCCTCGAACAAATTACCGGTAAATTAACAAATCAATGTACTGGGGAAATTCCATAAGGTTGTATAAGCATCTACCACACCACTACAAAACTCTGCAAGACTAGAGTATACTTTTCTAAATTTATGTTCATTAGTGATGAACCGCAGAAAATTTCGGCTTACCTTGTCAAGGAAAGAGTTCACCCACTTTGTAAAAGTTTTCTTCTGCGAGTTTATTCGTTCATTCTTCAATGCTCTTATTCGGTCTTTCTCAAATGTAGGTGTTGATGGAGGTAAATACGCCATTATTCCGTCATATACGCGATGTGAATGCCAATAGCTACTTCAAGGTTATGAAAAACCGACTGTTGTGTTGTTTACGAATATGACTACGTCCCATCGTGTTTCGACAAATTACTCCATTGCACCTCGTACAAACTGACGAAGGTCTACTATTCTCGCAGAGGCAGATTGAGACAGTTTTCCTTGTAGAAAATTCCAGCGTCGTTCCTCTTTGTTACCAAAGTAACACAAGCTGTAGTTAACCTCACCTCGTGATGAAAACTGAAAACTCTAAATTGCTGATCAGTTGCGCTGACCTTACGGCGAACAAATCAAATTTTGTTCCTTATCCACCGGTTTGATCTCCTGCATGAAAACCCCAAGCGCATACCAATCAAAATTGGGTTTGGGGTAATTTCGGTTTGATTGCAGCCCAGCACAATGAATTCATTTGATAAAATTTACCACAGAAGCGTTAGAACCAGTAAATTAAAGCGGTCATCGTGACACGATAATGTAATGGAATTTCGAATCGCTAACTGCTCCGCCCTCTTGTCCTTATATGGTGTATTAGTCACAAATTCTTGGAGCTACTGAAAGAGGAAAATGTTCCTGAAGAAAAGCGTAAGTAAATTTATAGAGTGGCTTAATTGTTACAAGATTATTGTACTTTTATCCGTAAAATGTAAGGCAGGGGAAGACAGAAAAACGGCTCACAAATACCACGCCAATTTTTTGACGTAATGAGCTGCTGTTTGACATTAAGTGTGAGGAACACCAATTAATTTTTCTAGCTACTGGGGAGACATTAAGTTAAATACAAACTCTGATGAAGCTCAACCTTTTGCGAAAAATCGTACGGTACTCACAATCTCGTGCTAGCAGAGTGTCTCACTGTGGTAGCCAAGTCTTCGTACTTTTCGGATGGCGCGCGTGGGCATCAGTGGTTGGGGTACAGTTAAAATGCTCCCCCACTGATTCTCCCCTTCCTAGCCGATACTGCCTTCCTGCCCCACCCCTTGGTACAATACCCAGAATGGTCCTAAAACTGCGCTCGCAAGGAAAATTGAACGAGGAAATGAGAGGGAGGATGAAAATGAACAATTGGGGTTAACTGCTGCCGTTCAATCCAGTGTAAAACTGATCTGCTTACTAGGAAGTGTGGACAAACACGGTAGTGTAGAGATGAATGTCTTTTATTTTCATGTTACACATAACACCAAACGGCCACCAAGTTAATATGTAATACGTATGTCGCATCTCAGTACATACTGCTTTCCTTGACAATATACTATATCAGAGACGGGGGAGCGTATTTTGTACTGGGGGACTAACAAGCAAGCGCCGGAGACGTTAATTTGTAGGGGGCTCTGGGGAAATTCCCCGCCACAAAATTTTGCTTGAAATTGGGGGGGGGGGGGCTATAGCCCCCTAGCTCCCCCGGCTCCACCGTCCCTGTATATAGAACATGGTGACTGAATCTACCCGGTTTACAGGAAGCTTTCAATCAGCTCCTGAGAGACGTATTCTATTACTGCACTTATTTCCAGGTACGATTTACCAGGTCCAGGTCAATTTTTCCCTCAGCAAAGAGAGGTCTGAAGCTTTGCTTGTTATTGGAGATCGACAAAAAAACCAATGCAAAACTCCCGCGTAGTGATCAGCAGGACACTCCTTTACCATGTTGTGTTGGAGTCGCCTGTCGGGTTTCCTTGGATGTTCCATTGAGGTCTTGGTTGATGAGAAACACAAAACGTAAACCACAGATCTGCGAAAACACAACAAAGAGACAAAATCAGTGTCTTAAGTATTTCTGCTCGGAATAAAATCCTTTTTAAAGATGCTTTTTTTTGCACTGTGGAAGACGAACTTGGAAAAAGAACCTTCTGATTACTAGTTCAGACACACTACCACCGAGCTATAGAGGACTCATGGGAGCAAGGTAATTTAACTATTGAAGTTCATCCCGCCTATTGCTTAGGATTGTTTTCCTGTGAAAGAGTTTCACCTCAAACGTGGAATTGTGATGAAGCCTGGCTCTGTTCCCTGCGACAACAGGCTTGCCGTCTATGTACAGCGGTCTTCGACCTTCATTTACCACGTAGTATTCGCCGTCACTACGAAGTTTTATCACAGCCTGTGAAAAAAAAACAAGGGATAATGTAAATAACTGAAGAAACAATCTAGTATCTTTGCTATGTTCAGAAGAATTTCCCTTCCCACAATAATGCAAACGATGAAAAACAAAAACACTTAATCATGTGCTTGCGTTTTCCATTTCTTGAAAAGGGCGACAAAAAGCCCTACTCCACTCTCGAAAAGTAAGAAAAAGACCCTGACCATCCCTGGTGGTAAAAAGGCCACCAATCTTAAGTTCTGGTAAACTCGTGGTGTTGCGAATAGTGCGCTCACCAGTTCACGCTACAGAAAAACTTGAAAACACTCAACAATGCCTACACAAGAACACGAAGGTTTTTACCTGCCGCCTTGAAATTTTCCAGGCTGGTCCTTCTAACGACAAATCCACGTCCACATGGTTATCAGCGGTTGATCTTCCCACTGTAATCTGATGGACAAAACACAGTTACTAACTTTCTAGATGTTGGGAAAACATCTTTGAACAGGTCTCCATTAACATTTGTATGGTTGTCACTATCAGATAAGAGTTTAAACAAAGAGTTTAAACAAAGACGAGGATACGCAGAGGAAGACAACGATTAAAAATTTGTTCAAGAATTGTTCCGTTGGCGAGTGGCTGGTATCATTTTGTTTCCATTTTTCTTTTTAACTGTCGTTGTCCTGTTTTGCTTCAGCTCCCTAATCATAATGAATGGATGATCTCCTCGCTATATGATGAATTAAGAGCGATTTTTTAATTCACTGCAAGAAAAACTAAATAATTACGCTGGCCAATCACAACAGACAAACAAACCCCAATGAACCAATAAGAATTCAGAGAAAATTTCAAATTCATTTTATCAGCAAAAAGCGCGGGAAAGTTTTAAGGCGCACGAGCTAGACGTAATCGCGTATACATCTATAATAAATATACTTCTCTTACTTCCCTTGAGCGCATCAGATATCGGACCAGGCGTCCTCTTAGTACAGCCAGAGTGTGCGAATCAAACTCACTAGCTGGGGTTATAGCAGTGGTTCCGGCTGAAAAGGAATAAGATGAAACGTAAAAAGCAAATAATAAACGTCACCACTGACAGGGGATAATCACTACCATTTGTTAATAATAATCCACCCATTTATTATAATGCAGTACAAAGTATGGAGCGATATCCAAGGGGGTGAAAAACTGAGTAACATCCTCGGAGAACCGAGTGGTGAAAGTCCCAAATCCCTCCCTGTGGATGCTGGAGTTGATGCTGCGAGCTGAATCCATGATACCAGCGAAAAAAACCAGTGAAAGCGGAATTAAAATTCAGAGAAGCAAGTATTAAGTACAGCAAACTACAGAAATGTAAAACCAATGATTTGTATACCTAAACTAAGCAAAATGAAATAATGCCACTAACTCAACCAATGAGATGCACGAACAAAACCAATTACAGCTTGGTCACATTAATTTTCCCGCGCTTGGCGACAGTGACATGTCTGCCGCTCTAAAGTGTACAATATGGCAATGTTGATGTTTTCCATTTCTTTTTACAAAAATAAAGAGACTGGTTAAAGTAAAATAGACAATCATTTTCTTACTTGATGAGTTAAGCGTTTCCACGATAACTTGCCACAACGGAATTTCACCCTCCAACTGACGAATTTCACGTTTGCTGTGCTTGTCAGCTAACGACAGCTCCTGCTCTAAGTTATCGTCCTTTGGTTCTCTGTTAAATAGATAGCCTTCATTTCAAAAAATGCTGAACAAACCCAAATAGAAAACAAAACTGCTGACAAAAATGCTCAATCAAAACATTGCATATAACTTAACACTCACAAAAGTTCTGACTCCACAATCTGATCTTCGACATCGGAGAAGTTCAAAGAATGTTCCGCAGTAGAAACTGATCACAGAAACAAATCAAAACTGTTAGCAGCAAATTATGGATGGTTCCCAATGGTGAGTAACCATTGAACTCAACGAGAGTGAACTACCAGACGTTTAATGACTCTAATGTCAGACGACCGAAGGTTGCGTCCAGAATCCGGTGCTGGGAGTGTAGCCCCAAACGCAACCCCTACTTCCCCCCTACTCCCCACTACTCCTCCCCTACTCCCCCCCTACTCCTCCCCTATTCCCCCCTAATCCCCCCTAATCCTCCCCTACTCCTCCCCTACTCCCCCCCTACTCCGAACAAGTGCCACATTTCTCACACAATTGCGAGCGCCGCCCTAGAATAAGCACTGCAGTTCTGGTGCGGCCCGGTTGGATATCTCGTTTTGAATGCACAGATTCAGGTGTAGAAGAGGTGTTCCCTCCAACGCTTAAGCTGGTGGACTTAGACCAAAAATGAAGTTAGTTGGCGATAATTTAAAGCGGGGTCACAAACTCACGGAATCGGAGTCGGAAGAATCAGAACGGTTCCATTTTCTTCCGATTCCGCTTATGACTCCGACGCTTATGATCAAGTGAAAACTAGATTGTCGGAGTCGCAATAGAAGCGAAAGGATAAACCAATCGTAAGGCCTGGATTCTACCATTGTGATTGGTTTATTCTTCTACTTCTGCTTCCGACTCCGACAATCTAGTTTTCACTAGATCGTCAGCGACGGAGTGCAAGCAGAATCGATATTTTTCTCACGATTCCGTCGATTTGCTTCTGACTACGACTCCGATTCCGTCGCTAGTGAAAACCAGCCTTTACACTGTACATCTCAACTTAAAACATTTTTAGGAACAATTTTTCTAAACCCTAGGTAGCTTACAGTGTGGTTTAATATTATTATTTCTAGTTACAGTAAGCGCGTCAAATGTCATAAATGTGCCAACAAAAATATTATCGTCATCGTTATCGGTAGAGTTAAGTTACCATTATCATCATTATATTTTACTGTACCTGTCTGTTCGGAAAGAAGCTGATATTGCCGCATAAGAAGCCAATGATTGCGAAGAGCCTTGGCTGATCGACATTGGTGGAAAACTGAAGGATTTTTATCTAACAAATCTTGAAATAATTCCAAAGAAGCTGGACTGTTCTAAAAGAAAACACGAGATCATACATATCCATCTACAAATTACATTATTTCTGCGATAAGGTTATGGCCTTTCCCAATTTTCATAAAATACATAATAATTATTATTTATCTTATAATAATATTATTACTAATCAAAATTATTTTAATAGTTAAGGTTGGAAGAACCCTTTAACAGTATTATTATTATTATTATGTCCATTTCTTGTAGACTCAGGCTAAACTAGGATGTTCGGCCTGGTATATAGTCCTTTGGAGCGGGTTACAACAAGTCACCACAGGTCCCAGGACTCTCTTTTCCTTCTTTTTTTACAGAGTCAGTACTTTCCTTAGTATCTTTGCTGTCCCCAACAGTGCTGTTTTCTGGATAACTTCCAGCTTCACGTTCACGCCGATTTGCTTCATGTGCTCCTTAAAGTTGACTGATACGGCTCCAAGAGCCCCAATGACAACAGGCACTACGATGACTTTTCGCATGCACCAGACTTTTGCAATTTCATTTTTCAATAGTTGGTATTTCTCTACCTTCTCGAGTTCCTTCTCTTTCACCCTGTCATCACCTGGGATGGCAACATCAATCACAACAACCTCTCTCTCCTTCTTATCAATAAAGACAATGTCTGGTCTTCTAGCCTCGATTTTCCGATCACACTGGATTGTGAAGTCCCACAGTATTTTGAAATTTTCACTCTCCACCACTCCCTCCGGTTTCTGTTCATACCAGCAATTAGCTCTTTCCAATCCACATTTACCACAAAGTTGCCAGTGAATATACCGTGCCACGTTATCATGCCTGCCTTTATATTCTGTCTGCGCCAACTTACTGCATTCACTCACCACATGGGCCACCGTTTCTCCCTTACTACCGCACATTCTACACAAAGGGGATTCTGCTGTGTGATCAATATGAAATCTCGTATAATTTGTTCTCAAAGATTGTTCCTGAGCGCTGCATATCAGGGCCTCAGTACATCCTTTCAAATCTCCTTTAGCAATCCACTGCCAAGTTCTATCCCAATCAATACCTTCCTTTTCTCTCACATACTGCCCATGCATTCTTTTCCGCTTCCATTCATTCTCCATCTCCTTTACTTCATTCACTTTGAACTTCTTTGAACTTCTTTCTTATTATTATTATTATTATTATCATTATTATTATTACTATTATTATTATTATTACTATTATTATGAAAATAAATATGTCATAACAAGCAACATGAGAAAATGACAAGCAGAACTTAACAGATTGAAATAACTTACTGCAGGAATATTTGCTAAGAGATTTTCTTCATCTTTGCTCCACAGAGCATTATTCTGTGCAGCTGCAATAACATCTGAAGGCAGTTGCTTCACAGCTGTTGTCGCAAGTCTGCAACCAAGTGAGAAATAACATTGTGCCATTCAGTTTAGGATTGGCAAGGGGAATCACTGTAACAATCACGGTGATAATGATTATGATGGTGATAATGATTATGATGGTGACAGTGATACTAGTAATAAGTCTACAGTAAACAATTTGAAATCTAAATTCCCACCAAAACAAGAATATATACCATATTTACCCGTACATAATATGCACTTTTTTACCGAGAAATTATAGTTCGAATTTGCGATGCGTATTATACACGGAACCCATTGTTTAGAAACATTCATATCAGCATACTCTAAACAACAAAACAAAAGCTTAAATGTAACTGTTTGTTAATGGCTACAATTCAAGTTACGACGACTAAAACGTTTTCCATTTCGGTCTGTGAACGAATTTAAATGACTTGAAAACTTGAAACGAAACATTTAACAAGAACAACAAAACAAAATGTCTATCTCGAGCAATCAAAAGTTTAAGGAATGAGAAGAACCAAGTGACAGCGGGTGGTGTGCTGAGAAGACGGACAACTTAATGATTTTTAACCAAAAACCGTAAGGCCTGCTTTTTTGTTACGCATTCCAGGCAATCGCGACAATGTTGTTCAAACCAGATCGTTGATCAGCCGCCATCTTGGAAGATATTACATAGAATGGATTGGGCAGAGCACTATTTGACGCATTTCTAACATGGCGGCCCAGCATGATCAAACTTTATTACGAGCACTAGTATTCGTACACCACAAATACCTGCTCTACAGGCTATGTTCAAATAAGAAAGCAAGCCATTTTTCTTTCAATACATGATTTAACAAAGATCGACTACTGGTTTTGTTGGTGCAAAACTTTTTTTTCCAAATTATGGTCGAAAATATAGGGTGCGTATTATACATGGGCGCGCATTATACACGGGTAAATACGGTAAACCCCCCAATCTTAGAAAAATAAAATAAAACAAATAAAAATCTCTTTAATTAAAAAATTATTACAATATAAAGCATCATTATTGGTGTTCACCAGGGCTTTCAGTAAGATTCAAAGAAAGCGTCTGCCCATATTGTGTCAGGTGGCTGTGACTATTTAGGTGGCCCAAGGGCACCTC
Source organism: Ricordea florida (assembly GCA_949710005.1). NCBI lineage: Eukaryota > Metazoa > Cnidaria > Anthozoa > Corallimorpharia > Ricordeidae > Ricordea > Ricordea florida. The sequence continues at coordinate 2,587,555 of OX453273.1, read as the reverse complement.
TTCTAGGGGGGTTTGGGGGCATGCTCCCCCAGAAAATTTTTAAATTTAGAAGCTCAGAAATGCAACTTCCAACTTTCTTGACAAGAAAAAGTAAAATTAATGATGAATATTTATCATTAAAAGAAATATATGTTATATTTTTGAAGTATTTGTTGACAAACATGGCCAAGTAGCCGGTGACTCGATGACTCACATCTGCCACCATAGCCGGCTTGTAATGAAAGCCCTGATTCACTATTAACAAAATATACTGACAGCCACACGATGATGATGATGATGATGATGATGATGATGACCATTATGACAAAACTAATACTGACCTGGAGACAACAGGATCATAGAGCAGTTGAAACCAGCGTTCCTGAATATCCTTGAGTGTAAATCGACATGAGAACTTTACCCCCAAGAAAACAGCAGTAAGATCATTTGTCTATAAAAAGATGAGATTGCTTCTTAGTCATGACATTTTAGGAAGTGCTATCACTGCAGCACAACACAGCAGTGACCAAGAATATTTTGGATGCTGTTTGAACATTGCATCTAACAACTGGACATAGAGGTCAAGTTTGCTGCAAGTCAAAATTGGTGTCTCCTGTTAAACTCAGAGAAAATATGTTGGTTAAATTAAATACTAGCACTAAATGACTGATAACTTAAAAATTTCAATTCACCAATCTAGTTCTTAACCAGCAAAGCATCATACTTTGTCTGATTATAAACCGAAGTAAAATGTATCACTTTTTTTTTATACTTACCTGCTGAACAGCTGTAATAAGAGACAAATCATCTGAAGGTCTCCATCGCCCAAAATCTTTACTAACATGAGGATTCTGTGATACAATAAAGACAGCAGCAGTTTTTTTGTTGAAGCACAAAATCACTCAAGCTGAACACTATAAAATTGTCAGAATTATAATCTAAAGAAAATTAAGGAACAATAAAATATGAAGTTTTTCCAATTTTACACAAAATCTCTCATGTACCTTGCTCTTTCGCTGTTTCCTTGCCATCCCCTTCCCAGTTGGCTATGAAATGCAAGAGAAAAACAAATTGGACTATACCAACACAACAATAAAACAAACTCACCTTGGCATTAATGTATGAATGTTAAAACCAAACAACAAGAACCAGTGTGAGCTTTCAATCTTGCACAAGAAAGTGAACAGGTTTGTGAAATCTGTTGCTACAAGCTAGTATTGTTAGCTTTTCATAGATTACAAACCATTGGTCGTTTTAAATCCTTGGCTTCTAATCCAGGAACATCAACTCTCTGTTTTCCTGTCTTTTTTAAACTGCTTTCTACAAGCTCATCATCAAACTTCTTCCTTTTAATTGAACGAGAAGAACTTCGACGAGGTGTACTACGCCCACGTTCAGGCCGAGGTAGTGGTTGTGGGGGGTGAGATAATGCTGTTGGAGGTAATGACATGGTCCTGTTATGGAAAATAAAACAGATAACAATAATATTATTATCTCTCACCATTATCATATTACTAAATGTAAAAAAGACTAGGGGGTATACAACATTTGCAAAAATATATACTAAGTAGTAGCAACCAGTCCCAAAGTGTTTAATGTGATTTGAACTCATGGAGAAACAGCCTTAAATGCAGTACATTGCTCAATATCATTAACATTTCAGTGATGCTGTTTACATTAACCTTTCACTAACTGAGCATGAGGGCTGTACTGGGGAATATTTACCCAAGGTTGTGACAATATGGAATATTGGCTGTCGGCCCCGTGCAAAAATGACAGAGGGCCAACATTACCCAGTATGGTCCAAGAAACAAGGTTAGCAAGTAGTTTATTTTATGGCAGCTAGTCAGGCCATTCATGCTTAATTCTTCTTTTAAAACCTACTTCAGAATTAGGCAAAATGTTAAAAATGCATCTTATACGTAGTTTCTTTGAAGCAGATTATTTATAATGTATCCTTTTTCCTGCGTTATTCACAAATTTTGAATTTGCCACCTTCTATAAACAGAAAATACATGGCACATGACCGTTTCTGTGGGAATGGTCCACATGGCAAAATCCCAATAAAAGAACCAATCAGAATGTTCAGATTCTCCTCAAGACTACCATGCCATATAATAATAATAAAGCATTTCTAGACCCCAGATGCCAGAAGTATGATCATTGATGCTAGGCTGATTAAGTACTAAATAAATGCAACTCAAAAAATTATAACTCACCAACCCAGTGTTTTGACATGCCAGTTTTTTTATTTTTTTTTGGGGGGGGGAGGTAGGGGGTAGGTAGTTTGGCTTGGTGGATCTCTTTATTGAATGGGAGTGTTGAAACATTAGGTCAATAAATTGTTACTTTTAAAGTTTCATTGATTTCGTACTTAAGCATGCACACATATTTTGTTATACAACACCTTGTTGCATTGTGAAGGCTTCTAGCAAAACAAATAATGGCAATAAGGAAAGGCCACACACACCAGACGCAGTAGCATGGAAATCTCTTTATCATTTACCACACATGTCTAAAATTCCAGCTAGATTCCAGAAAATTCCGCATATGTGTACCTTGTCTACAAAGAGTTCTGACACATGAAAATATGAAACAAGGCGTTTCACACTTAACTATTCTGTTTCAGTGCTTTCGATAACTAAAAACCACTTCAAGTAAACACTCGGTAAAATAAGACAGTTACAGTTCCGTCGAGAAAACAAATTCACCACGCAGTAGTGCGTACAATTCTTAGGAACAACATTTTCATGTATTTGCATCGAATTTAATTCGATTTGCACTGAAAAAACCCAAATTAACTTCTAAACAGCCAGGCTAACTTATAATAGATCTGTACTTGTAAACAAGCTAAACCACGGATTCTACTGTTACCTTTTCAACAGCTGATGCAGAGAACCTTTCCTTGGAGACAAAGAGTTGTTTGATTCCAACTTTTCACGTGCTGTCCAAAACTACGGCGCGGATCACGCACAGAAAGTTGTCACCTGTCCCTTTCTTACAATAGCAACATTTGGCACAAAAGCTGCTTTAACCTTGTTATTCAAAGAGGACCTACATCCGGTAATACAACGCTTCTCTACAGTCAACCTAATTATTTCCAAACTATAAACCCCAAAGAACATTTAACGACGCCATCTTTGAACTGTCGTCGCAAAGACTCATGGACTGCCTGGTATCAGGCGACAGGTATGAACAGGGTAAAAGTGCTCTGTTGGGAGGAGTGGGGGTTTTCGCGTGCAACAAAAAGGAGATAACGGAAAGTGAAAGCAAATATAGTCCATGGCGTGGGGACTTTCTCAGGATTTGCCATGTTCAAAGTATCTTGCAAGGGCTTTTGAGCATCCCTTCATATTGCAGTAAAATATTCTGTTGGACAACATTGATGCAGGATATGCAGCACTGGCATGTGCAAGTGCAATTAAACCTCTCTAATACAGACACCAAAAGGACAGAGCAAAGCGTCCATATTATTGAGGTCATGACTATGATGTCATTTAAAACAGCCATACAAATACATCATAAATTATTATTAAACTTTAAAGAAACAAGCTACAAATCACATGTCACACCCAAATAACCTGTAGTGATACTATAGTTCAAAAGACATCTTTCAGTAGTGATTGCACCTAACAGTAAATAAACAGGGATGTCTGCAGTGAACTGAGGCAACCATGTTGAAGAAGTGGCTAACAAACTAAATAAAGCTTCGAGTGAATTGTAAGATTGGTGTGTTCAAAATCAGTTAACCATACACAGAGATAAAACAGAGGCAATGATTCTAAAAGCACAATGGTTTTACAGAACCCTTGAGACTGATAATGTTTGGGGATACGATAATCAAATATTTAACACATAGTAAATGTCTGATGGCATAATTTATAACTGACAACAGATTTACCTGGACTAAACAATATGAACAAATCTGTAAAAGCTATTCAGCTAAAGTAAAAGAACTCAAAAGATTTAGATATCTACCAAAACCAGTACAAGAACAAATTTATTTCAAAACAGTAATACCAGCAAATTATAACGTACTGCATAGCAGTATGGGGTGCAGCCAAAGCTGTGCACCTCATGGAACTTAAATTGAGACTTTACATGCAAAAGCAAAAAAGATTATTTATAAGATCAAAGTGAAATGCTCTGATGGAGAAGTTGCCTTTTTATCTGACCTGCATTGCATTATCAAATAAATTATGTATGTATGCATGTATATGTATGTATATGTAGGTCAAGTTTATTTGGTGTTCATTCTAGGGCCAAGATTTAATGTCTTCTGTCCATATCAGAGGTTTCTGTCAGGACATAGCTAGTTCACATGTAAAATAGAGATGTCCATAGGAGAGGTGAACTGTACCTCTTAATGCTGAATAGATAATTTAATATGTAATAAAATTTGACTCAAAAAAAATACTCCAATATTTATACATTTCACTCATTTTAAAGACACAAGGTCATAATCAATTATAGCATATTCAAATTATAGCCATTACGTTTATAAAGTGCTTTTACTTGCTATTGATGTTTGGATTATATATGGCTTGACTAACAATTTTTTTTAGTTTAGCAAATCATCCTGGGATGCTCTCCATATATTGCTTACAGTCAAACTTTGGTGAACCCTGTAAGTTAAAGTCATCAGCTACTGAATTTTTGGCATGATGTTGTTGATAGGCACAGAATAATTAGACACAATATATGAATGATCCCCTGCCAATTAGGAGTTCTTACCAGTTCAAATACTTAGCCAGTAAATGTGAATACCTAAATCAACATAGTTTTGAATTGATATCGTCATCAGAGTTCAGATATCCACCCTGTCCCAGAGATGGGCTATCAGGCTTTCAACTTACAAGGGCATTAAATAATACATTTTTCACTTCTCAAATGAGATTCTTAGGAGTACATGCACTTATACTTAAATTATCTTAAATTGATCAGAGTAAAGGTACAAATAAATCTACTATCTACTTCAATGCTTTGTGACTTAGTACTATGGAAATGTCAGTCATCAACAGGTTCCCAGTTGGAACCAATTTCTTGCTGGAAATGTAAGGATCCTTTGTCAATAGGATTCCACTTTTCTTTAACTTTGCAAAGGCGAGAATAGTTATCACCATAGAACTCTCTCGGCCAGTTCTTCAGATGACGATCCATATAGTTGATGTAGCTGCCAAGGGCACACCCTGATTCCTTTACCAAATTGTATGTTGAGGTTGCGAACTTGAAGACTTCATCCTTGTGTGTGGCATCTTTAAATCTGCCATATGTATAAAAACTATACTGGGCAGAGCGAAATGGAAAAGCTGTTGATGCCATAGGATATTGAGCAATATCTCCACCCATGTGAACAAATTCAAGGAGACATTCTGGTGGGATCTCAAGGCTGACGAGGTCCTGGTTCAGTGATGGTGGCAATGAATCTATCATGATCCCTTTGACATAGATGGGTTCCACTTCATAATGAACAAAACCATGGCGCTTGCTGTATTCAGTAGTGAATTCCAAGTAAGATTTGAAGACCTGCCTGGCTGATTCTTTTGTGGGAGGGAGATCTTTGAGGCTTGACTGTACCTGTTCTTCATGAATATCAGAGTATACAGCATCTAAAGTAAGTACCTTCTTGCCAAAGTAGCCATGAAGTGCCATATCCAGATTGAGTTCTTTAGGAAAAAAGTTAAGGTTTTTTCCCACTGCATCCAACCCATGCTTGCTTTCCTCCACAGTGTCATACGTAAGACGTGTCCAGATGAACTGTTCAGGTCGTGGACAAACTTGTAGAGTAACATCTACCAGGACCCCAAAATTCCCTCCTCCACCACCTTTTAAGGCCCAAAAGAGATCTTCATTCTCTCTTGGTGATACTTTGACTATATCACTACCATCAGCTGTAACCATGGTGAATGAAACTGCCTTATCACATGCTAATCCACCATAGGCCCGTGACAGCATACTGTAGCCGCCCCCTAGAATGTACCCCCCAATACCTACAGCAGGTACACATCCCCCGACAGCAACATAATCAGTATCATCAAGGGCAGAATAAACACTGCCCCAGTTGGCTCCAGGTTGTACAGTCACCTCATCATTATTCAGAATAACATCGCACATCTTTTTAAGCGAGATGACAAATCCTGTGCTGTCAGTGGTGGAGTAACCACCGAAGCAGTGCCCCCCGGACTTGACAGCCACTGGAGTGCCAGTTTTATTAGCAACCTGCATACATCGCTTGATGTCATCGACATTGCGAGGAAAAGCAACAAATGCTGGATGTTCGTAGCTGTAAGTAGGGTTGTATATCTTCACGGCTTCATTGTAAAGGTCAGTTTGGTCTGGAGTAACAGCAAGATCCTTCAGTTGTTCCAGTGCACGACTCGATGATCTGCCCTCATGCATCATTCTGGGACATTCTCTCTTCTTCCAAAAATCTTTCAAGGGCCCTCCATGACGAGACAGACGGACGCGTCGTATTGAATACATTCTTGTTAATAAACAGTTGAGAACCCGAGAAATGGTCTGTTTGAGGCTGAAAGTTTAAACAAAAACATGTAACTTCTTCCTTCAACCTCAATTCAAAGCACCGTTGTATTTTCAATTTTTTTTCAGTTGTTAATTTTCACACACTCTGTGAGTAACTTGTGCGACTTTCACATTCGTTTAGACCCGTAAAAACGTAGCCGGAAGTTCATAGACGACAAGAGGTGCCATGTATGAACACCAGTGACGTCATTTTCGTCAGTCACGAAAGCAACATAGGATTTTGCAATGGGGGTGTCACACTGTCTCACACCCAGGGTACTTACCAGACCTTACCAGATTAAGTAAGTTATACCACCGTAAGGTAAACGGGAGGTGCTGACGTTTCGAGCGTAAGCCCTTCGTCGCTCGAAACGTCAGCACCTCCTTTTTACCTTACGGTGGTATAACTTACTTAATCAACTCGTTTGATTTACCCCATTTCTTGTTTCAATTTCCCACCGACACAGCACCAGTTTCTTTAGAAACTATCCCCACAATACTTACCAGATTAGCATGTCAACATCCACGCCGTGTCTTACTAAAAGTGACATTTTTTTTCGCCGGATAAGCGGTGAGCGTTAGGGAAGGACAAGCATATAAAAACGCTAGATGAACTAGGTTCCACGTAACATAAATTAAAGAGGTTCTATTTTAATCTCACATAGGGGGTTTCACGGACACCCCAGGACCCCGCTATCTACACCCCTGGGCAATGTCCATTAATGATGATTACATTTACATAAAACATCCCCCTACATAAACACAAAACTGAGATCACACTTTATTGACAAACGTTTGGTATTATAGTCTCAAAATGATTGGGGCAAGTGGCCTCTGTTTGCCTCTTCTTGACTACGACTCTGAGCTTCTAGAGCTGGTTATTTTTCATTCGTGCGTTCTCATTTTGGGTTGCTGAAAACGCGAAATAAAAATCCGTAAACTGTAAATGTTTTACCTGTCGTGATACGTGAACCTTAAAAATCGTTTGTCCGATCATACGTGATGTGTTATTTCTACATTTTATTACTTGTTAATAATAATATATGAAAAAATTTAATCTCAAATTTCTGCACCCAATTTAAACTTTCTGCACTGTTCGAAATTAATTGACATGCCCTCAGCCAATCAGCGCGTTGAAATGTCTGCATCTATATCATTACTCAGGTAACTGGTAACATTTTTGTGCGGATTACACGAAGTTTGTAGTCACAGTATGGCACAATCGGATTTATTTATTTGTCCACGAGAGTCGGGCGTCTGTCAGGTGGTCTAGCAAGCCACACATGTATGCATTGCAGACCTATTTTTGTGTTTTCATCAATGATTCATCTAACGTAAATTATTTATCAGTTATACCCAGTGCGTTTCGTTTAGTCTTTCTTGTTTCTTTGGAGATATCCTCTTTAGCTCTCTTCTCATTCAGCGAGATACATAAACTGGCGATTTTTTCCTGATGGTTAGTACAGTGAGAAAGGTAATTTACTGTCTTGGTTTTCTTTTGCTCAAAATAAGGCCAACCCAAGAGCTGCGATCGAGCTTTAAAGTACGAAGCATAATAACGTATATTTTTAATTTCTTGGTTAAGTTTAATTACAGAATGCGTCCAAGTTGCAGGTAGTTCAGTTCATTGGTTATTTTGTCAAGGAAGGACATTGAAAATTATGTTATGATAAGACATGCAATTTTGTTCCTCAGTAGCTTGAACTGTAGATGTTTCTGACCGTGAAGAAAACCATCCGAATCAAAGGCCGAAGTGAATCGATTGAAAGACAACATCTGGACAACACCAACAGATACTGAACTAATACATTTAAAAGACTTTTAAAACCGCGTACAGAAGAAACTAAAATACATCCAATTAGTTGACCATTTAATGTAATTTGACTTGGACTAACAGTGGAACTGATATGAAGCTCCAAAATGTCGCAAATATGTTGGAGGTATTAAGCATCAAAACTGAAGCATTTTAATAAAGTCTTTTAGTAATACTTGATTTAAACTAAATTTAGCACATTTTAATAAGTGAAAGATCGTCCCAGTTATGAGAGCAACTTAAGCAGCTGCAAAGATAAGATCTGACATAAAAAACATTCATGTCTTATCTGTGTAACTGTTTATAAGCTGCTCACATAACTGCGACGATCTTTCACTTGCTGAAAAATCTTTCTTCCTCAGTTCACCTGTACGAAATTTTCATATATTCACATTCATTTGTCAAACTATTTCAGATTAATGATTTTTCCCGTCATCCGTCAGGGCGCTGAGATGGCGGACGCTACCGACTGTCGCGGTAATTGGATATTTTCTGGACGTGATGGCATCATGACATTTTCACGTTACACGTTGCGTGACCCAAGCTTTGTTGGTCACGCAACCTTCTCAGTCGACCGTACGAGCGATAATAGGGAGCTTAAGCACGCGCGTTTTTGAGACGCGGACGGCAACCGGAAGAGACCACTACGCGTGTCAGGACAGTGGTGTCTCTCAGATTTTTATAGTGATCATCTCTAATGGAGAAAAGATACTAATCAATGTAAATGTGGTTGTGTGAAGACAAGAGAAAACAGCTCACTTCCGGTAGCCGTCCGCGTCTCAAAAACGCGCGTGCTTAAGCTCCCTAAACTTGTGGCGTGCTCCTCGCTGGAGTGCTCATTTTGCCTCTAAAGGTAACTGGGTTGGTGCCATTGGTTGGAAAGCCAGTACTTACAACGATTGGCGGTTACTGAAGAGTGGACATCAGATAAGAGCTGGGCCTTTCCGTTCGACTATCGTCCATCGTATCGTCAATGAAGGAGTATATTGAAAGTTGGCATAGAAACCCAAAACATGAAAGACCATATATTTGAACTGCGGAGTGATATGTAATGACATTAATTGATCATCGCAGTTATGCACACAACTTAAGCAGCTGTGAAATTAAAGCCTGAAAAAAACTCAGGCCTGAACGGGATTCGAACCCATGACCTCTGAGCAAATATATGGTCTTTCATATATTCATTTGAATCATTCTTCTCAATCTACGGGTATATTACGAGCTCACAACATGACCAGCTCCCAGTTGGCTTGATAGCTCATGATCTCTGCGATACCGGAGCAGTGCTCTACCAACTAAGCTATCAAGCCAACTGGGAGCTGGTCATGTTGTGAGCTCGTAATATACCCGTAGATTGAGAAGAATGATTCAAATAAATATATGAAAGACCATATATTTGCTCAGAGGTCATGGGTTCGAATCCCGTCCAGGCCTGATTTTTTTTTTCAGGCTTTAATTTCACAGCTGCTTAAGTTGTGTACATAACTGCGATGATCAATTTATGTCATTACACATGTGATTCTGAGAGAAGACCGTTAGCTACACAAACCTAACTTGTATCCAATTGTATTCCAATATTCAGCTTGAATATTCTCTCCTTTGCCAATAAACTACCATAGCTTCCAATTACTGATTTAATGATACTGATTTAGCCTACGCGTAGCCGCACCCTCCCCCTGAAGGAAAAAACGGGAGGAGGAAACGTTCCCTCCACCCGTTTTTTTTCCTTCGAGGGGAGGGTGCGGCTACTCGTAGGCTAATACTGATTTAAAAAAAGAATCTTTTTAGGGACTGTTCGTTATTTATGGCTGGGGGGGGGGGAGGGGAGTCGGTGATTTTTTAACCAACTAAGGCAGATTTTAAAAATGTACCTCTCCCCGAAAAAAATGACGAACATTCGTTAGATCAATTTAAATATGTTACTGTACCAATCGTTTTTGCAGGTTATCTAAGAAACAGAGGAACAGGTTTGGATTTATGATCCGAGATCACACGGATGATGGTGCATCGTCAAAGAAACCGATGGATCTACTCTGGACAAGTCAGGATTCATCAATTGCTGAGTGATCTCGGATCACAAGTCCAGATCCATATCATACCAATGGAATGCACCCTTACTGTTATACCAGATTTTAACGACTGAATTGAGGCAGCGTTGCAAATTAATGGGTTCCAATCACGCATTCTTAAAAGAAAAAGAGGACCATTAATTGACAGTTCTAATTAGACTGAAGGTAACGGCATAATGTAATGGAGGTATCACGTCACTAAAACTTTCCTCACAGGAACAGAGGTAAAGAAATGAATTTCTTCAGGACTTTTCTGTGGTGTTTTCAGTACGGAATTTTTGCGCGGGAAATTGGACGCAGCTGCACAGTCCTCGGTCTCGGTCTCCCATTGCCTAGAAAAACTCAAAATCCCGATAAAGCGAACGTAAGACCCATAATTTCACTGCTCGCTTTATACAACGACAATTCTCGCTGTATCGAAAAAACAGAGACGTAGCTACAAATTTAGTTTCAAATTTCTTGTCTATTTTGGAGGAACATTTAATTGCCAAGTGAAGAAGTGCACCCTACCCCCATAGTGTACTCCCTTCCCCTCCCTAGTGGGGTCGAAAGTGTCAGCGGTTGTACACATCAAATTTAGATAATACAATGTGGTGAAATGCATGCAGAAAGTTCTAACCCACGTGCAATGATTTTATTTTCACCGTGTTCCATTGCTGTGAAGCGGTCTTAACGTTTTAGGAGCCCTAGTTTGATAGACGAAGAGTTGCAAGGCGTTTTAATCATCATATTTGTCAAATATCCTGCAAAATGGCGGAGCAAGGTACGAACGGACAAGCGGAAGCGATCTCTGACCTCGAAAAGAAAATCATAAAACAAGTTGAGGTTGGTTATGCTGTGCTATTTTGCAGATTTTGTCAATCCTTTCCTCGAACTTTAGTTTCTGAATCTAAGACGAAGAACAGCTTGTGTGCTAAAAGGCAAGAATGAAAGAGGCTGGCTCAGCCAGAGATACATGAAGAGAAGCTGTCTGCCTTAGTCGCCCTCAGAGAACCGAAACTAGATAGACACGTTATTTTCTTTCGATCGCTTCACGAGGATTGATGAGCTTGATAATTCCACGATTTGTATGAATTAGTGTTTGAACCTGAATGGGTTGTCAGATATGAGTTTGTAGTCACAACTTAACTAACATTCACCCCAGAAGTGATCAATTTTCCACTTCTCCTGCAGCTGACCAAGTTAAGTACAGTGTCAAGGAAAGAATCCTTGGAATGATTTCCGCACAGGTCCCTACTTCATTATGCATGCTGTAGCCGTACGGTTTCGTTCTCAGGAAACAAGAAATGTTTGCACGTGCACTTCCCAAGACAATTCAACTACAGCATGCATAATGAAGGATATTAAAATTATAGATTAAACACCAAATTCTACAAATTAACAAATAAGAAAGTCTATGGCACTCACTTTGGAGAATTGCTTCTCAGATCTTTGTAAGTTACACTGTGTGTATCAGTACCTGGTCTTTTGGAGGTGTAGATTTTTAAGATCATTCTTCTGAACCTAAGCTTTTAACAGTCTGTTACAATTTTCTTTATAGTTTTACTTTGGTGACAAGAATCTTCCAAGAGACTCTTTCTTGAGGCAAAAAACTGAGGAAGATGAAGGCTGTATCCTTAACAGAAAGAAAATTACATTAAATAGCTTTACATGCAAAATATAAATAATAAGACTTTGACATTAGTTTCAGCTATTGTTATAATTGTGTAGTTAGACAATTAGAGGTTAGCATTGATCAGAATAATTTATTGATGCCTCAAAGGGAGGGGGGACTATTGTGGATTTGAAATTTTTTAGGGCAGAGTTTGAAGAGATTTGCTACAGTGTTTTTTGGGAGGGGAGGAGGATGTTGATCATTATCAGGAATTTCTGGGTAACATTAAATATTTTTTTCCATTTCCAGCTATTTATTCCAGAGGATTGTTACCTTTCTTACAAGAATCATCCAGTATGCTTTTAAAACTTGGTTAGTTTGTTGAAGGAAGAAAATTTCCCTTTGTCATTGAAGAAGAAAAAAATTGTGCAAAACCTGGTGGGGTTTTACCCTTCCAGTTGCTATTAATAATGAACCATACTATAAAATGGAAAGGGAGATAGATTTCAAGAAACTGATTCTGCCTACACTACAACAAGACAATCAATGTGAAAATGAATTTATTTAGGTTGTTCCAGTGAGTCATCTACAGCACACAATACTTTAGGTGAATTTACAAGGTAACCTAGATCTGAGATGTTATCAACATGAAAAGCTAATTGATGTCCCATGCCAGAGAGGAAAGAGCACTAAAAACCACTTTTCAGATGTGGCCAAAAAGTCTGTGGAAATGTATAATTCCCCAGCTGATGCTGTGGTACCAGACCCCATGAAAGAAGTAGTCATAGTAGGTTTCATTTTAAAATAACTCAGGCAGACCAGAGACTGACTGACATAGAATGACTATTATTTCCTTTTTTGCAACAATAATGACTAATATTTCCTACTAGTACTCAAAAAGCCTTGTATTGTCCCTTGACAATACCTGAGCCTCTACATAATGCCACCAGAATAGCAATTTTTGACTAGTATCATTCCTTAAGTATAATTCCTTGTAATAAGTTATGTCTTGACCATGTGAGTGTTCTGTAGTACAAGTAAAGATCACCTTGAGCACTTACAAGTGTAATTGTAATGGTTTTGAGTCCTTGACATTGAATTTTCATGGGTAAAGGGGTGACTCTGGAGTGTCTGGTGACGTTCAATAGACTTCGTGTAAGTGCCTCTGATTTGAATATTTTAGTTCTATACTTGTTAGATTGCAGTAATCACTGCAGTCCAAAAAGTAATATTTCTTTATCATATGGCTTTCTTGGAAAGTAGCTAAAATGTACCAAATCCTGCTCTGTGTTTGGATGTACCCAAACATTTAAAATAGAGTTTGCATGCCAGCTAGGGATCCATCAGGCCAGAAAAGTTTCTTGCTTTATCTGCATATAATAAGAACTTTACTGGTCAATATGAGTTGGATATTGGCAGAGATTTTTTGCATATTAAGGGCCTCCACCATGTCTTGGTTCATAAAAAAAAGAACCACAGGAATATACAGCCATCGTCACCTCACAATTAGTCAATACCTTTACATATCATTGTCAGCAAAATAAAGCAAGAAAAATGGAATTTAGTTTGGATGCCTACTTTGCTACAGTAATTACTATCTAATTGTGCTATAGTTAGTAATAAAAAACAATTATTGGTATTGGTATTTTTGTTTCTTCCTATCTATAGGCACTTTCTTCTGATACAGATGTTATAGCAAAAGCACTAAGAAAATCAAATGGCGGTTTAGTAGAGGTATTGTTTTTACAGTGTACAATTGGAAAGACTAATTTGTCAATTTTATGTTTGATATTGTAATGTAAAGGAATGCTGTTGGTGTAATTGTAATTGCAGATTTCTTTGTTGCTGTTTTAGATAAGTGAAGATAACAAGAAAATTAGAAGAGTTCAGTCAAAGCCTGTTCCGGAAAACACTGTTGAAGCAAGGCAACAATCAAAAGTTAAAACTGTTTATTGTGTAAGCAAGGCAGATCCACTCTTGATTACATATCTATTTCTCACTTTTAGATAACACATTTTTATGTATTAACCCTTTCACTCCCAAGGGGTCTCCATTTGACGAGTAAAATCGTCTGGCGTTAGACAGAGTAAAATCTATAAAGTCACTCTTGGGAGTGAAAGGGTTAATGAACTTACATGTCATTTTGATATTTTTTGTTTTACAGAAAGGGTTTCCGACTGATACAAGTCTAGATCAGATAGAAGAATTCTTTGCTGATAAAGGAAAGGTAAATAGTAATTCTTTTTTCTTTATGGATTGTTTAAAGTGCAGGCTAAAAGTACCAGAATGTAAAAAAAAATGAAATGTTGGAATGTTGCTAAATCAACATTATATAATAATGCTTTTCCACCTCAAAGAAAGTCTCTGCAATGGACAAGTGATTGTAGTGTGGGTTAAACCTGCAATTGATTAAAATTATGTTGAGCCCCTAGCCTTTCAAGTGAAGAGGTTCAACATGTTTTTTTTGGTTTTAACAAATTGTAATTTCTTCATGTTGTATTTTTCTTGTATGTAGGTTATTTACATCTCAATGAGGAGGAAAGATGATCGCTCGTTCAAAGGATCTGTGTTTGTAGAATTTGAATCTGTGGAGGATTCAGACACTTTCATGGCACTTGATTCTGACAAGTTGAAGTTTAATGGAGAAGAGATCATCAAAATGACAAAGTGAGTTGTAGACAATACCAAAATAGCTTCACTTGAGACTTAAGGTCCATTGCTCATAGTACCGTTACTGTAAATAGGCAGAGGTTCATCTGAACAAGGACTTATAGAGATTCACAGTGATAACAAACCGTAGATTTGGCATCTAGCATATCTCCTAGATGTTATATGCTGCATGGATGCAGGTTCTTTGCGTCAAAGTAATGTACTGTTATATAATGGTTATGTAAATCATCCTGTTGGAGCAAGCAAAAAATCTGTCGATTTTTTTTGCATACTTTTTCTCTTCAAAATGGTGTGCCAAGAAAAAATATATAAATTCTGTTGCAATGGTTTTCTTTTCTTGTTTTCTTTCTATTTTAAATAAATAAGACCAAAACATCACATTCATGTATGATAGGTTAAATTATCTTCAGATCTCCAATTATGTACACTTTGATCATGTAAAGAAAAGTTAGAATTAGCAGTTAATTCTATAGATTTGGATGCATAGGCCCTCAGAGTACATAGAGGATATTACATACACAACTTTTATCTTTGAGTTGAACACGAGAAGATAAAATTCATATTCACAAGTGGGCATGTAATATTCTGTTTTTTATTTAAAGATTCTTCGGCCATTCTGATGAAATTTTAAGGAGACAAAGGCACCGCTGAGTAAAGCACAATTTAGTATGTAACCATAGCAATGGTAATCTTTTCATGTGCGAAGATAACATGTTATTTTCACGTGTGAAGATATCATATCATGTTTTTGTGCAAATGCTCACCTGGTATTTCACTGGTTTTTATATAATAATAGGCAATACCACACCTGCTGCTGCTTTGAAATATTAGTTCAATGTGTTGTTTAATTGAAACTGCATTCTCAGAGATGAGTATCACAAGAAGAAGAATGAAGAAAGAGCACAGTTCAGAGAGGCAAAGAAAAAAGAGTCAAAAGAAAAACAAAAAGAGTAAGTCCCATGGTATTCAGGGAGTCAAATATGCCAGGAATTTTGTTGAATTGAGTAAGAACGTTTGAAGAAACTTCTTTTTTTTATCTAGAGAGGAAGAGAAGAAAGATGGGGAAGAAAAGAAAGAGGAGGATAAAGAAAAAGAGGTAAACTGCATTTCATCATATTTGTGATTCATGCAATTTCAAATGTCATAGTAGACAGGATTTTTCAGTCAGGTTAGGATATGCTATTAGTAGTAGTACTGTAGTAGTATTTAATGGTTTCATGAAGGTTTGGAGCAGCAGGACATCTGAATTTGGCACCCGGTTATCCATTACTCAAGTCAATGTTACACCTGGCAAAACTTAAGTTTTTTTCTTGTGGTTGAGATTTTAAAAGCAGCCAGGCCAAGCCATCTCCACAGATGCTCAATTTGCTAATCCTTTATAAAACCACTGAGTATTATTATTGGTATAGAAAACTGAATATTGCAGACCAAGTTGTCAACATGGTACAACTCTTGACTATACAGAGTGATTGAACACAGGGGGCTGAGCCTGATTCTGCAGTGAGGAGATGGGTCTGTGTTCATGTGCAATGTCACAGTGTGTAGGTTCACAAGTTTCACCGGAACATTGCTGTACGGGAGGATTAGGATTACTTGATGGATGTTGATCTTCCACAGGCAGTAGAACCTACACGGGCTGCAGAACAGAAGAGGAAATCTGTCCATGTCAAACATGAACCAACATATCTGAAGGACTATGAAATGTGAACTTCAATCGTGGTTCTGAACAGTTTCTCATCAAACTTGTCTTGAACATTTACAAGTGTATCAGTTGTGAGCTTCAGTCAGCTCAGAACAGGTTCCCACTGAACATTTGCAAATCGTAATATGCGAATTAGTTTTGTTGGTTTCAGCTGTTTTCCAAAAAATGGCCCTGCTGATTATAGCTGATTTTTAAGTCCAGTCAAGGGAGGATTTTAGTGTTTGTATACAATTCCTGTAACATAATATCTATGATTTCATTATGGGATTGATTCAGAGGCGTGTGAGCAATAGAATTATATAGGTGTGTGCTAGAGATAAAAGGAGTAGCAATCGGGAGTTTGGTGGTTTACTGTCTTCCTCAGTCATACATGTACTAGATACATAAAACCCAGTACATAGATTATGTATGAGATTTCATTGTTATTCCATGGTGCTAATTGTATCTTGTATTCTAGGAAACTTTAAATTACGACAAAGGCTGTGTATTGCATTTCGAAGGTGTTGGTGAACAAACTTCTCGTGAAGACCTAAAGGTGATGAATGAATGATATTATAAAATCACAAACTCATCAACATTGATATTAAAGATGTAGTTTCTGGCACTTTCACCAGCCTCATCCAAATCTTAGCAATATGCATGAACCTAGTTCAATGGCCTTGCTACCACGAATCTCTATATCTCAGTGGTAGAGCGTCTGAACTAGTAATCAGAAGGTCGTAGGTTCGACTTCCATTGGGAGAACTCGGATTTGCTTTTCTGAGTTTACCTGTGACAATGCCTAAAAATACTTCTTTCACAAATTCTCTAGACTCCGAATACACCATTTTCAGGATTTCACACTATCATTGTTATCCTTATCACAATTTGTACATCTTCATTTTGGCATAAAGTAATGATGTAGCGATTACAGAATAACTTCATTTACATGTGCTGGAGGCTGTTATTCATCAGTGTGTAACTGAGTGCTGAAGGCAGCGTGGTCGAGTGGTTAGGGCGCCGAACTTGTAATCTGGTCACGATCCCGGGTTCGATTCCCGTCCTGACCACTACCTGGATATGTAATACGGTAATCCCGAGTTTCATATACTTCACATCATCGGCCATGCTTGTAAATAGCCAACTGGTCTGCCTTCCGCCAGTTGGGATTCTTAGCAAAGAGTTTATGTTGTGTTTAATGAAAAAGTGACTCTGAAAAGCCCCGTGGGGACGAGCCACTAATGTATGTATTTATGTATGTATGTATGTATGTATGTATGTATGTATGTATGTATGTATGTATGTATGTATGTATGTATGTATGTATGTATGTATGTATGTATGTATGTATGTATGTATGTATGTATGTATGTATGTATGTATGTATGTATGTATGTATGTATGTATGTATGTATGTATGTATGTATGTATGTATGTATGTATGTATGTATGTATGTATGTATGTATGTATGTATGTATGTATGTATGTATGTATGTATGTATGTATGTATGTATGTATGTATGTATGTATGTATGTATGTATGTATGTATGTATGTATGTATGTATGTATGTATGTATGTATGTATGTATGTATGTATGTATGTATGTATGTATGTATGTATGTATGTATGTATGTATGTATGTATGTATGTATGTATGTATGTATGTATGTATGTATGTATGTATGTATGTATGTATGTATGTATGTATGTATGTATGTATGTATGTATGTATGTATGTATGTATGTATGTATGTATGTATGTATGTATGTATGTATGTATGTATGTATGTATGTATGTATGTATGTATGTATGTATGTATGTATGTATGTATGTATGTATGTATGTATGTATGTATGTATGTATGTATGTATGTATGTATGTATGTATGTATGTATGTATGTATGTATGTATGTATGTATGTATGTATGTATGTATGTATGTATGTATGTATGTATGTATGTATGTATGTATGTATGTATGTATGTATGTATGTATGTATGTATGTATGTATGTATGTATGTATGTATGTATGTATGTATGTATGTATGTATGTATGTATGTATGTATGTATGTATGTATGTATGTATGTATGTATGTATGTATGTATGTATGTATGTATGTATGTATGTATGTATGTATGTATGTATGTATGTATGTATGTATCCTGTAATCTAGCCGTAATGATCAATAATAAGCATTATTTTAAATATCCAGAGTCTGTTTGGTGAAAATGAAGAGATTGCGTGGGTGGATTTCTCAAGAGGAGCCAGCGAGGTAGGAGTCAATATTCAATGAAATGTATTAGGGTTAGGGTGGGGAGAGTGGGGCTTTACAATGCGCAACATTACCCGAATGGCCCCGCGCGCGTTCCTATTATGAAATCATGAAAAAGTCCGCTTGCGAGGGCCGTTCGCAACGGAGCGACCA
This sequence comes from Ricordea florida, assembly GCA_949710005.1. Classification (NCBI taxonomy): domain Eukaryota; kingdom Metazoa; phylum Cnidaria; class Anthozoa; order Corallimorpharia; family Ricordeidae; genus Ricordea; species Ricordea florida. The sequence goes on along the minus strand of OX453273.1, from coordinate 2,568,796 downwards.
GGGCAAAATTATGACATCAAGTGGTTTCGTTTAAGTAAATAGTTTTAGCCATTTCAAGGCTGAGCGGGACAATGGCCAATACTTGTTTTCAACTTGTTCTGATAACTTTTGTCACAGTTTGAATCGTATAAACAACTTCCTAAAGCTTCCCAGTCATTCTAGCTCCTGTGCCATCGTCGTTTGTATTTTTGCTAGGGTTATATCCGATTTTCAAAGGAGGGTGGAGCCCAGCGAAGTTTCGATGCTCTAAAAAAGGACGATGGTAAAGTGGTTATAAGAGACACAGATGCAACTGTCAGGGTCCTGGAAGGTACGTCCACATTCTTGAGTAAACTTTTTCACTCACTCCACTCTAGTGTACAATTGCATGCAACCGTGTTACCCTGGAAATCGACATAAAGTTTCTGAATGTTGCAATGCATTTGTTTTTTGTTCAGTTCAATCTTTTGTGCGAATCCATTGTATTTTCGAGGTTAAGTTTTGTTGCTATACAACAAAATAATGTGCCAATATTGATTGAGAAAGTCAATTAAATGGACTTGAAACGAAATTGTCCAGTTACACACGGTTCTGCAACGAGAACCATATACAATTTAATCTTATGTTTTTAGCGCGAGGTCATCAAACTTGGATGTGATATGTTTATTAGATTTCAGAACTAACTGAGAGCCTGAAAAGTAAAAATTAACAAAGTCTGAATAATCTATTAGCAACGAAACGATCTGATACTCTCGGGAACCTTTTAAACAGTTGGAAATATTTCAACGCGTAATTCGTAGTAATTGGTAGTAATTGGTTTTCATGATTTGCAGGAAACGAAGAAGCAGACTATTGGAAAAAGATGATAGAAGACAGAAAAAAAGCGAAGCAAAAGAGAGGTTAGGAAATTAAATATTGTCAGTACAGATTGCGAGTGTTATACCCCGTTCACATCAAAGCTTAAACATGTTTAAATGCTGCTTAATTAAACACGGCTTAAAATTGTTTCCTTTATAAAACCTGCCTGCTGACGTTGTCGACTTCAAATTTAGCACAAAGAGAAAGAACATGATAAAGTTTATTTGAATCCTGTGTAAAAGCCCTTGTTCCAGTGTTCGGTTACCAATTTTTACGTTTTAAAACCGAGTTTAACTAAACATGTTTAGTTGGTGTGAATGGGACATAAGTCTTGGTTGGACTTGCGAATAGTTATCTCCATTGTCGAGTGACGTTCGTAACCTTTCCTCAATATTTGAACACTTGAAATAAGAAATTTGTAGCTTCTGCTTTCAAAAGGTTAATTATCTGTTTTTTTGTTAATTTTTGGTAATTTTTCAATATAACTGATGGACCGAGGGCGTTTTAATAATTCCGGGAAACCGTAGGTCCCGTTTCACAACCCTTATTCATCGTCTGACAAACACTATTCACTTGACTCTGAAGATGACTTCCGCTCAGGTTGTCGAAACGTCAGTCACCAACAACAGTTCTTTTCAGAACTACCCTCACCCGGACGATCAAACTATACGAACTACTGATACTCTTGGGTTCAAGCCTTTTACTATGTAACCCTTGTTCATGGTAACTGTGGGACGTTAAAGAACCAACACACTGATCGTAAAGAGTAGGGGATGTAGTTTCCGGTGTTGTGGTCGGACCTTTCGGTTGGCGCTTCACGTAGGAAAACCTCATTGCGCCTTTCCCCCTTGGACAAAATTGTTGAAGAAAAATAAGTATGTATGTTCTATGTTTATGAACCAACGTAATGTTTAAATTCTCTTATTGAAGAACAAGAAATCCGTCAGGAAATGGTCAACAAACCTGCTCTAACCCGTGGTCATAAAATGTTCCAATGACGTCTCTCCCTTCTCCTCCCCTCTCCTCCCCTCCCCTCCCCTCCCTTCCCTTGCCTTCCCCGCCCCTCTCCTCCCCTCCCCTCTCCTCTCCTCCCCTCTCCTCTCCTCCCCTCTCCTCCCCTCTCCTCCCCTCCCCTCTCCTCTCCTCCCCTCTCCTCTCCTCCCCTCTCCTCTCCTCCCCTCCCCTCTCCTCCCCTCCCCTCTCCTCTCCTCCCCTCCCCTCTCCTCCCCTCCCCTCTCCTCTCCTCCCCTCTCCTCGCTTCTCCTCTCCTCCCCTCTCCTCTCCTCCCCTCTCCTCTCCTCCCCTCTCCTCTCCTCCCCGCCCCTCCCCTCCCCTCTCCTCTCCTCCCCGCCCCTCTCCTCCCCTCTCCTCTCCTCCCCTCTCCTCCCCTCCCCTCTCCTCTCCTCCCCTCTCCTCTCCTCCCCTCCCCTCTCCTCTCCTCCCCTCTCCTCTCCTCCCCTCTCCTCTCCTCCCCAGCCAATAAAATGGGAATACTCAGCAGTTTCCCTTGCTCAACTCCTACTCCCTCGAGAGCGAACTTTCCTTTTTCCCCCTCCCCCTTGACAATGTATAGTGCGGGGAGTTTTAGCCTTAAAGGGAATTAAAAATTGTCACTGAGCAATTAATTTTGGAAAATATGTGTAAAGGGAAAGTTTCCTTCTTTCTTTACTTTTTCTTTTTCACTTATTAGCTGGAAAATTTGGAAATCGAGGTCGTGGCCGCGACAATAAAAGAAAAAGCAATCGAACATCTGAGAGGAAAGAAACAGCAGCGAAGGCGGATGGCGACAAAGAAACAAAAGGATCGCACGTGCGATTTGATGATGGCGAACCATCTCCAAAGAAAGCAAAAACTGAAGACGTTGATTAATAATTAGACCGAGAACCAACTGTAGCTGTAGGTAATACTCGAGTTATACATCTCCAAAGAAAGCAAAAACTGAAGACGATGATTAATAATTAGTCAGAGAACCAACTGTAGTTGTATGTAATACTCGAGTTATAGATCCGCCGGGAAGCTTGCCTCGTTTGCATACTTTGGCTGGCTCGTCACACAACGTATGTAGGGAGAAAGCGCTGCGTGACGAGCCAGATAACGGCTCTCAAAAAGACCACTGGGAAGCAGGCAAATCTTGGAATTATTCGTAGAATTGTCGGTTCTTATTCTCCAATCAAAAAGTAGCACATTTCCCGGACTGACTTTGACACGAGGCAAGCCGAGTTCGCTGCTTCTGCCAGAATAGGGACTTAAAGATCAGCAACGGCGACATCCATGAAAACCGAAGGCACACAACGAAGATTTCGGTGAAATATGTTTGGTGAGGCATAGGTCGCCTATAAAATTCGATGATTGATAACGCTGTTACATTCACCTCAGATTTTCTGTGGTTTTGTTTTGACGCAACTTAGCACAAAGGTAATTAACAGACACTCTAGGCTGCTTTTTACAGTGTTTTAACCCATATGTGAGAAGATCGTCATTGGATGCCCCTGGAAAACGTCATTTAAAATTGCTAGTTTTCGTTTTGCAAAGTTTTTCGTGATTATTCCACTAATTCCAGTTTATTCAACTTCTGCAAACTATCAGAACTACCCAGGAACTTAATTGGGAGGAACGGTGTTCAAACAAAGAAAGACTGAAATCAGAATTATCCGTCATGTGCTCGCGTTTTCCGTAAAACTTGAGACTTGGTCATTTGACTTTTAAAGATGATTGGCAGAGAACGGCAAAGAAATGTACCAAAAGTTCAAAACGCACGTGCAGAGCCATTGTTTTGTTCATTAAAGTCTATTGTGTGGTGACGTCCTCGCTGAAGTTGCCGTCGTAGATCTTAAAGTCCGCAATAACCGGCAAGCACCACGACATTTGCAGGCGAACAACTTCCGATGCTATGGCGACTGGATTCTCAAAGTCGTCAAGTCTTCGGGTTCGCATTCAAAGATCTATCAGGCAGGCTACTCGAAAGTTGTTTTTTGTCTTTAAAAACTTCTTAGGTTAGGCGTGGTAACGTGGTAACTGATGTTGTTTTCTTTTTGATAAAAGTTTGTCACGAGGAAACTTGAGGGGCCGGCTATTTAAACGAGGTTTGGGTCGTGATTGACAAAAACCGTTGTTTAGGTTGAATTTGTGCTGCTCCAACTTAACATTTCAATCTCGTTTATACCTCACTAGACAAAGTGGTCAATATCTGCCCACTCTAAATGAATGAACTCATTATGTTTATCACTAATTGGTCAGTTTTCACCCCTTCCAATTTTACTTAAATCGTGACATTAATTTGATATACACCATTTGATTGACAGACCCGATATGTCCATTCGTCTCTGGGCATTGAAAGTGTCACGTAGCTGTAAAGTAGATTGTGTCTAGTAAATAACTTGGCCTGCAACAGGCATCGATTGCTGGACCTGTTGTTTAGTGAAGATAGTTACTATGCTGGAAAGCCTGTCACTGAACTGGCAACATTTCTTTTTTCTTTTCAGATTGTCGCTTGTTTTAGCACAGCAGAAGCTGTCCTACTTTTCTATGTTAACGTTTTTAATGAAAATGAAGTAGGGAGTAGAGATGTCTTTTTTATTCCTTTATATTTGGAAGCTTTAAATAAATGATAAGTACGCATTGCTGTGTAGTTGATGATCATATGTAGTAGATGTTAAACTGTTGAATGAAGAAACTAGAGAAGATATGCGCGAGATAAAAAGCAGTTAAACACAAGTTTAAGTTAGGAACCGCGGAGACCATTATAAAGTGGTAGTCCTAAAAAATCAGGTCTATGTAAGCAAACGTTAATGTCAGTGTTTTGCCGCTTATCTTGCCCTAGGAAAAAATCCAAGCAAAAAAGTGGTGGGGGTGTAGCCGTACCAACCCCACACGCCTCTGCAGTCCCTGCAAGGTGGCACCTGAATATTCTTCTAGCATTCCCTTGAGCGCAAAAACTCAAATTTTGCGATTTGTCCAAATATTGCATCGCAAGGGGACTGAATTTCGTGAAAATAGTCAAAATACTGATTTATATTAACAAACAAGTAGTCTCAGAATTGACACGCCTGGTGTTAATTTCCCATAGCGATGGTTTCTTCTTCACTGAACAGGACCACGTGACTCGAGTACTACATGATACCGTGGAATTGCGTTTACAGCTGGAGGACATTGTCAACTTCTTAAAACGAATCCTCGTTAGAGTTGATCGAAGCATCATATGGCGGAGTATTATGAAATTTCGCGTGGTTAATTTTCAAGATAGCAATTACATGCACGCGCTGATTGGCTGAGAGCATGTTAATTAATCCCAAACAGTGCAGAAAGTTAAAATTAAATTTTTACATTTATATAGTTGACAAGTAATCAAATGCTTGCGAATATAATTTTTTTTTTATATAAATAAGCACTCCTAAATTTTTAAAGACAACAAATTGCCCTCACCCTACAGGCTCGTGCAATTTTTTTATCTTTTGAAAAATTTACTTGTCTTCATTTATCCAAATTGCACTCCTAACCACTTGATTACCTATCCTAATAATATACATGAAAAAATTACTCGATTCTGTTTGGCTGAGAGCAGTGCAGTTCAAGTGTAACACCAGTGCAAAAAGTGTAATACCAGTGCAAAAAGTGTAACACCAGTGCAAATTACACATCGATTTTCTGGATTATGATATTCTTTATTTTTAAACGAACCGCTTTGAGTTCGTAGCGTTATCAGTTGATCTTCATCAGCCAATCAGTAAATAAAGTGTCAAATCCGCGTCAAATGCTTACTTCCTGTCCGTCCGCAATGAGATCTTCCGGCACTTCCTCCAGGTGAATTTTTTCATGTTTATATTATTAATAAGTAATCATACGGTTTCGAGTTCAATTTGGAATTAATTTGCACGAGTGAGTTTTTTTTTGAAAAATTTACTTGTCTTCATTTATCCAAATTGCACTCCTAACCACTTGATTACCTATCCAAATCCTTTTTTGCGAGACTTAAATTTCGCGGTTTTTATGAAAATCGCGAAATGTACGTCCCTCGAAAGTAAGTAACAAGAAGGTACTGAATTACACTGATAAAGTAAAGCTTTTTGTCAGCGTATCTCATGTTTAACGTCTCCTTTGGAAACCATCGCCTTCTTACAGCTTCTTACGTTCCCAGCTCCCAGCTTACGTTCCCAGAAAGCCCCTGGGTCGAAAGCTGGTTTCACTGACTAGCATTTGTAACATTTTTAATTATTTCTTTTTAGGAGTTCTTTGTGAAGTTTCGAGTCCCGTTTTGCCAGCTGTGACAATGGAAACAACGACGTTAAGAAATCCGTTACACGTTTTGTACAGCACTTAAGATTAAAACACGTATATAAAAGCATCCTACAAAAGCAATTAACTCACGCTCTGGCGGCTTTTTACTTATTTGATCATCTGTTTAGAACAAAAAATCCCAGTCGTAGGAGACAAAAACATACCCCTTGTTTACTTATTTTGTCCGTCTTTATTTCAATTTGAATGGTAAGACTTGGAAGTTTTAGATTTGTAGTGCGTTTAATTGAAGTAATTTTACTTTCAAATCACGTACCCTCCTACTATGCAAATGAGTTTTAAGCTTGCTCGTTTTTATGATTAAAAACAAGACAGTAAACACAAAAGAAATATCTTTCAAATTCTAATTGGTCCTTGAGATTAACAAATTGAAAACTGCGGGGGTATTTGCACTAAATAAAGTCATGGTCCGGCTAAGAAGCTGGCATAAAAATAATAGCGCTCGGCAATAGTGTCAGTTAATTTTGTGGTGCTAATTGGCGCATAGAGCAAAACCCTGGCCGAGAGACAGAGAAAAGGGATATTGAAAAGACAAGGTCTAAGAATGACGTTTTGTTTTTTCAATTTTTTCATTGTGTTTTCACTTTTTTTTTTGGTATTGGCTAATGAAATGAGGCGATTTAAATGGCATTAACAATTAACTGTTCGCACCTTTTTAATGAGTTTTGCCGTACACCTGCCTACCCTTTAGCCGGACCATTACTTAAACAGGAGAATCAGTGTGTCGCTGCAACCGAAAACTGAGAAAGGACTTAGAGGAGATCTGTCGTAAATGATTTCTTTGTGTAACACCTCAATGAGTTCTAGATAGAGCGTGTTTTGGGTGAATCAGGTTGCGATCAGGTCATAGTGCTGGACTTTCAAAAAACCAGAATAAGAAACAATGAAGAGCACAACTTTTTGGCAAGGAAACCAAACTAACGGATCAAACGAATCTTACAGACTTCTGAATCGATCTGGAAGTGTGAATTCAACGCTACTTGTAACGAACGAAACGTTTCCAAACAGAACAGAACTCGCCAATCTCATCTTCATTTCTCACACCATGGTTAAAGCGGTTCAATTTGGCTTGGTGTTTGTCGGTGTTATTTTGAATGCTACGGTTATTTACGTCATGATACGAAGCTGTCAAGTGTTTAAAAGTATCTCCAGTTTTCTTATTTTTCATCTTTCCGTGACGCAGTTCGTATTTATTGCTATCTTTCAGCTGTTATTGTTTATTCCATTTAATTTTGGCCTCAATCCTCTACGCTTCTGCAGGCAGCATGTTTTTCTTGAGAACTCCAGCGCTGCAGCCATTTTCAGCACTTTAATGGCCATTGCGTGGGACAGACACAGGAATATTTACCAGCCTTTTAAAAGTTTAGCACCAAAAACTGCCAGGTCGTATTTTCTTTTAGTCACAGCGATTTGGGCGTACGCTACGGCAACTTCAGCTGCATTCATACCTAGCGTACAACTCAAGCCTGTTGAAATCTGTAGGAAAGAAGTAAACAGCTCCACGATACAGTGTGTGGAGCACGATCTTTGTGATTTGCCGCACAATTGGAAGACACAGGCCTCCCAGACAGTGTACTTTGCAACCGGGTTTGTCATTCCTCTGTTTTACATGGCGGCTGCCTACTCTAGAATCACCTTTTATCTGTGGAAAAGAAGCAAAAATAAAACGATTCACGGCGCTGTGGTAAAATCCAAAGTCAAATCAATTCGTTTACTTGTTCTTGTGGTTCTTGCTTTCGTTCTTTGTTGGGGACCCAAGTTTTTCCTCGATTTGTTACTGCGGTACAGAGCATTAGGGCATCTTTCACTGAAAAGCGAGTTTTTGCTGCGAATGTGGATGGTGTGGGGACAGGCGTTCAGCAGCTGTATTAACACTGCAGTTTACTTGGTTTTCAGCCCAGAATTCAAAACAAATTGCTATAAATTCTGCTGCTGTTGCTGGTGCAAGGTGACGTCATGTGTACCACATTGCACTTCATATAAACAAAACAAGGTGTGCCCTTGTAGGCCATACTCTCGCTCCGCAGAACTGCAGACACGGGACATTACCCCACACGCATCGTCTAACGTCATCCTTGGTTCCCAAGCCTTCCGCCCACAAACTCAGCGGCCAGTGAATGAGTTCGCACAGGAGACCCGAATTTGAGGCTCATCTCCGGTGTAATAAAATTTATTCACACAACTGACGTAAAACAAAGGACACAAAGCATTCTTACTGTACCTAACCGTAACTAACAAAGGAAATGAATAAATTATATTAAATCGGGCATGACCCGAATTTGATTCTAACACTTGGCACATTCACTCCCGGAAGACATCAATTTAAAAAATTTCAACAAAATACTAAGCAGAGATGAGAATTAAAATAGATAAGTCAAGCATTAAGTGGGTCTAACCAGAATTTCTCAAGCAAGAGGTATATATGTTAGTCACACGTTTATTATTCATTTCATACTTGAAATTAGCTTTTGCGTTTATAGAAATTTCAAGGTAGCAAGAAAAACATAAATAAGCGATAAGGATGCTTTTAATGTTATCAATAAAAAGTTACAATGGATACCGTACACGGTACGACTTAAATTACAGCTGTACAAAATTTGTTACCCACAGCTAGTACAGCTATACGAGATGGGTAACAATTCACGTTAAGTTTGAAATAAATGATTAAATAGAAGAGATAAAGAGAGGATACTACACGGTGGCGCGAAGTTATGAATTTTATTTTCGAGTGGCAAAACAATATTGTTTTTGCCACGAGAAAATAAAATTCATATCTTCAAGCCGCCGTGTAATGTTCTTTTTATTATATAGACAAAAAGAATTTCGGAGGGAAATTACCGAAATTACGTCATCGATAAACTCACGTGTGAGATTATGGAAAATAAACCACTCGGGTCCCGGATGTAGTTTTTATGAATTTTACGAGTGGTATATTTTCCAGTAAAACACTCGTGTCTATATAATAAAGAGTGTTAATTTACAGGTGTAAATTAACAGTCTAGACGTACATGGAATTGACATGGAATTGATTCATTAAAAAAAATTAATTAATTAAATTCAAATCATTCACATAAATAGTTACAGGACTTACAGCAGTAAAAATGACAATAAACGTATAAATAAGCATTACGTGGTAAGAAAGAAAGACAGGAAGAAGTAATCGTCCTAACGTCAACATGCACCTCCTCAATCTGTAAAAGCTTTAAGAGTAACTTGCGCAATTTTTGCTCAAAAAGTTTTTTACTTAACTTGCGTAGTTTAGGAGGAGTTTTGTTCCAGATTCTTGACCCAGTTCTTGAAAAGGATAATAACTGTTGATTAGTTCTAGATCCGTATGGATATGAAAATTGCCAACAGCAGAAAATTTAGTGTAGTGAGAATGTGTAAGGTCAGAACGGATGAAAAGGTCAGTAGTTTTGGGAGGAGCACGATGGTTAGTGACGTCATGTATGAGGATGGTCATATACTTGAAGAAAAGTAAATTTACAGGTAGGATGCGGGAACTTAGGGAATGATGGAATGCGGGAACAAAGGAATTGCGTGAGCTCTGCAGTCAGTAGCCACAGGCAGTAATACCATAAGAAATATACGGTTCAATTAAATCATGATAAATCATGAGAAGAGTATTTGTAGGCACAAAATATCTGAGCCTTGCAATAATACCAACGCCCTTGCTTATCTTAGATGAAAGGTAATCAATATGATATCCCCAGGGGAGGTTACTATCTATGAGAACACCTAAATAGTTCACAAAGGTTTTGCGTTCAAGAGGCATAGATTTCTGTGAGCTGTTATCGTAGATGTTTCAGTTCACAGCGTTATGTTGATAGGGATGACGAAGTTGGACTTGCTGGTGTTTAGCGATAATTTATTTGCGTTTAGCCACTCACAAACATTTGTTAACTCATCATTAACGACTGCTTCAAGGGATTTCAACTTCTTGTCAGCTAAAGGAGATTGGTATCATCAGCGAATAAGTAAAAGCTACGCTTGTGGGAGGCATGGTAGATGTCATTTATATAGATCAGAAAAAGCAATGGGCCTAAAATAGATCTTTGAGGAACGCCGTATATTTTCTTTTTATTAGAGATACTGGATCCTATTTGAGTAGTCTGGAGCCTGACACATAAATATGAAGAAAACCGATCGTTGATAATTCCACGTATACCGTAGTGATGAAGTTTGCACAACAATATGGAATGGTTGACGGTGTCAAAAGCTTTTTTTAAGTCAATAAAGACATCGCAACAAAACAATCCAGCGTCCATGTTACTTGGAATTGTATTGATAATCTAAAAATGCATGTTGAGTGGAATGATTTTTTCGGAAACCATCTGATGTATTAAGTGTAGCTCTAACGTTTGCATGTCTTATGGATTACAGTTGTGCATCGATGGTTTGAACTGATTAATCTAGTCCTTGATTTCTATTCAATTAATTTATTGATTGACACAAGAATGATAGCTGACTGAACCTTTGTACATTGTATTTTTCTTCAGGCAAAATGAGGTCCTAATTAAGTATTCAATATCTTTACATTCACGATAGGTTAGTCCCGGAACCCACCCCTGGTAATGGCCCCCTAGTAATGGCCCCCTAGTAATGGCCCCCTAGTAATGGCCCCCAAGTAATGGCCCCTAGTAATGGCCCCCTAGTAATGGCCCCCTAGTAATGGCCCCCTAGTAATGGCCCCCTAGTAATGGCCCCCTAGTAATGGCCCCCTAGTAATGGCCCCCTAGTAATGGCCTCCTAGTAATGGCCTCCTAGTAATGGCCCCCTAGTAATGGCCCCCTAGTAATGGCCCCCTAGTAATGGCCCCCTAGTAATGGCCCCCCAGTAATGGCCCCCCAGTAATGGCCCCCAAGTAATGGCCCCCAAGTAATGGCCCCCAAGTAATGGCCCCCTAGTAATGGCCCCCTAATAATGGCCCCCTAGTAATGGCCCCCTAGTAATGGCCCCCTAGTAATGGCCCCCTAGTAATGGCCCCCTAGTAATGGCCCCCAAGTAATGGCCCCCAAGTAATGGCCCCCTAGTAATGGCCCCCTAGTAATGGCCCCCTAGTAATGGCCCCCTAGTAATGGCCCCCTAGTAATGGCCCCCTAGTAATGGCCTCCTAGTAATGGCCCCCTAGTAATGGCCCCCTAGTAATGGCCCCCTAGTAATGGCCCCCTAGTAATGGCCCCCTAGTAATGGCCCCCCAGTAATGGCCCCCAAGTAATGGCCCCCAAGTAATGGCCCCCAAGTAATGGCCCCCAAGTAATGGCCCCCTAGTAATGGCCCCCTAGTAATGGCCCCCTAGTAATGGCCCCCTAGTAATGGCCCCCTAGTAATGGCCCCCTAGTAATGGCCCCCTAGTAATGGCCCCCTAGTAATGGCCCCCTAGTAATGGCCCCCAAGTAATGGCCCCCTAGTAATGGCCCCCTAGTAATGGCCCCCTAGTAATGGCTTCCTAGTAATGGCTTCCTAGTAATGGCCTCCTAGTTGATGCTATTCACGACGAGGAAGTAAAAGGTCCTGAAGCAAGCAGCAGGTTTCTGAGAGTGAAGTGTAAACAATGAACGGGAGTTCTTTTTGTTGGGTAGGAACCCAGTTCGTATGTTTCCCTCTTTGGCGTTGTGAGGCTGTGTAGAAATATAGAGAACCGATGAGATCAGATCGAATCATCACAAAGTTAAAAGGTCAATAGAAACCTATCAGAACGCTCTATTAAAGAACACAAAAGCAAACAAATCAGAACACAGAGATCGAGAAACACGAAACCACTCACAACATTGAGATAATAATAAATAAATAGGTTTTTCCACAGGCTTATCCACAGGGTGGCTCTGCGTTCACTGTTTCCTGGTCAAATTGTAATTTTGGAGTGTTGGTTTTTATGGAGGGGGAAAACTAGAGAACCCGGAGAAAAACCCTCAGAACAAGCAGAGAACCAACAACGAACTCAACCCACATGGGACGGCGGGAATCAAACCCGGGCCACAGTGTTGGGAGGCACGTGCTCTCTGCCAACCTTGTTCCAAAAAGCTTACGATGCGAAAAATAGCCAAACAGAACAGGGGTATCGAGATGCCAACAAATCAAAACCAGCAGGAACACACCGCCTGAGCTGGGTGTAGCGGGGAAGGGGAGTAAGGGGAAGGGGAGTAAGGGGAAGGGGGAAGGGGGGTAGGTGGAAGGGTGGTAGGATGAAGGGGGTAGGGGGAAGGATGAGGGGTGTAGGGGTAAGGGGGAAGAGGAGGAGGGTGTGGGGGGAGGAGAGACACGGGTTGATAGCTATCACATGTACCTTGTTTCTTCGTCGTCGTCAGGGTTACACATGGCGCGAGCGTCCCACAGTTTCACACAGCTGTCGATACCACCTATGTTACATTTCGTTACGTTAAACAGGAAAAATTTGTAACGGTAATCATACGGTTTCGAGTTCAATTTGGAATTAATTTGCACGAGTGAGTTTTTCAAAAAAGCTGAAATTGCACGAGCCGCTTATATAATATAAACATGAAAAAAGTATTGGCCACATTAAACCTTTCTTGATTTAATGTAGCCATTTTTTCTCACTTGATAAAAGACATAAAAGCTTCCGCAGAAAATTTTCGTCATCATTATACGTGATATCATTGGCTTAGAAAATTTCCAATTGTCTTTCAGCCAATCATAATCCAGAATTTCGATGCATAGTTTGCACTGGTGTTACAATTGAACTGCACTGCTCTCAGCCAATCAGAATCGAGTAATTTTTTCATGTATATTATTAGTGCAATTATTTGAGTCTTTGCTGGCCCGCACAACTGGTTTATGCATATTGTCTACATTGACATTGAGCTTGTTAAAATCTCAAACGTTTCTTCCGTTCTCACGTTAACAAAACTTAAAATGGAACAAGTTTTCCTTACTTCGCTTAGAGAGAACTGGGCAATATATAGGTCAGAGCGGTTTTTTAATTCTCTGTCGAAAGTACGTTCGTGATTGCCGTGGTTTTAAAATACTATGATAGGTGATTGGCTAAAAAATATCAAGCCACTTTCTCGACCAATCAGAAGTAAAACCAAAACCACGTGTCACAAGTTAGAATTTGTTTTCCCACGGTTGACGCTGAAGGTTTGTATTGCTTTGTTGTGATTAGCCAAAGCACTTAGTTTAGTTTTGGCTTTACGACAGTGAGTCAAAACTCCCTTTATTTGAGGGAAGATGTTCCGTCACTAACACTTCACAAATTGAAACCACGTAAGCAGGACCATTCTCCTTGAATAGTTTTAAGTCAACTGGTGAAAAATATTCATTCTAAGATTGGTCAATTTAGCGGGCCGTACTTCACTGCACGGCCCGCTAAATTCAAAAGTTTGTTTTGGTCATCAAAATGTCTCCAGAGATATAATAAATATCCTAAAAACCTCGTTTTCTAGGTCTGTACTGTAAGTTACGGAACCTCGTTTTTTTTTCCGCTCGAATTTATGGCCCGCGCTTGGGCCATAAAACCGAGCGGGAAAATTGCGGTCCGTAACTTACAGTACGAACCTCGAACTCGGTTAGAGAGGGGTAGATATAAACATTCATACAAACCAAAAGGCCTAAGCAACAATGAATAATCGAACCACTGTCAACCGTTGTAATTGCCTGGAGTTAATCTGTCACAAAGAAAATTTCAAGCCACAGATACACACCTGAAGCAAACATATTTCCATCCCGACAGAAAGCTAAAGAGTACACAGTGTCAGAATGTCCTTTCAGCTCTGTTAATAACGTCCCTTCCGCTAGGTCCCAAACAAGAATACGTGCGTCCACACCTGAGAAATAGGGACACAAATTTCAAGACAACAAATAACACAGACTTCTCAGTCAAGATTTTGTATACCTCTCATAAAAGTAATGATTTTCTTACCGGAAGAAGCCAAGTAGCGGCCATCGGGAGAGAAGGCAAGCGAATGGATTGCTCTCTGTTGAAAACAAAGTGTACTTCAACTGTCACGCTCTTTAGAAGAAAAATCTTGCTTCAAAGAGAAGAATCCAGTCCCTCGCGTACCTTATGTCCGGTAAAGAACCGGACCGAGCTGCCTGTTTGTACATCCCATAATCTCACTGTTCTGTCACATGACCCAGTGGCCAGATAGTTACAGTTTGGATGAAACGCTACTTTCTGTCAAACGAAAAAATAAGCTAACAATCAAAATAAGGTAAAAATGGAAAACCAATAATCGCAGATTATAGAGTATCTTCTTCAGAGTCCACATTTCTACTGGGCAGCCCAGTCCAAGCGCCTCCCCTTACCCATAATCCACTTCGTTCCGCTATGGAACGTGATTTTGCGGAATTGAAACTTTAATGAAGAACGCATTATGACGAAAAAAGTTGGTTCAACCCAGTTGTTGTAAAATGCACTCAAGCGGCTCTCGCCAATGATAAGATAATAAAGATTACTTTTATGTCTTATTCGAGACCATTTCTTGCTCTCAACCGGAAAATAGAGAACAGGTGGGGAACCAGAAAATTCTCGGAAACCCCGAGGATTGCATCAAAGTTTGAGATCTCTGCCTCCTGGCAATGGCTGACCACTTACTACATTCAAAATGAGGCAGATCACATGGCACAAACACTGTTAGTTTTAGCAGTTAGCTTAGTAACGAGCAGGGTAAACTGGGTATGGTGATATTTCAAGATGGCACAGGAATTCCACAAATAAACAGAAAGTTATGAGAAAAGAAGCGTCTCCTTGGACAACACAAACTACACCGTGCCGTTTGCCACTTTCTCCAAGGGAATTTTCGAATTTCAACAGCTATTGAAGACAGTAAATTGGATCGTTTGGTTATTCGCCTTTCCTGCTACAAGTACCAACGAAGTAGAAACGAAAGTGCTTACGTTGACATCTGACACGTGACCAGCGAAGATTCTGAGTGGCTGGGGGTGGTCTGTACTCCACAGTCGGGCTGTCCGGTCATGTGACGCTGTGGCAAAGTAATGACCACGAGGACTGTGAAGAGGAAAGATTGATATTAGCTCAAGGAAATTTAGATAACCCATTGTGGCGAACTAATGGAAACTTAAGACTCAAAAGGGAAAGAAATATGAGAAACAAAATTCAAGAATATAAAGAAAGATAGTAAAAATTATACAAAAAGTTCCGTCTTTAAAAAGTCCCCTCTTGCAATAACTCATTCATTGCGCATGCCCGTGCATGAATGAGTTAAAAAGACTCTGAAAAAGAAACACAGATAATCGTTTACTTACCAAAACTTTACGTCCCAAACAGGGTAGTTATGTCCCTTAAAACATACTAGAGAGCTGAATGTGTACAAACTCCATAGACGGACTGTGAGGACAGGAAAGCAGACAAATCACTATTTAATTATCTACCAATTCATCATTACAACAATTGACATATGTTGAAATTAAAATCCTAAACCAGGACTACATCCTAAAATAAACGGCTACCTTGACATATTTATAGAGAGATAAGTACAGAAACGTTGAAATTTGGCAATAAGCAAGCAACTGTTATAAGTTAAAAAAAAAAGAAAATATACTGTACCTGTTCTGTCTGCAGAGCATGATAATAGAAAGGAATTATCTGGGTTAAAGCTTGTCGAGAAGACAGGCCCCGAGTGACCAATTAATCGCCGGCATTCTGTAGCAGTCCTGAAAATAGTGGTATAAAGCCAGTTCATTCATCATCATTATCGTTATCATTAACGTTGTCTTTGACTTTGTCGTTGTCGTTGTCGTTGTCAATATCATTATCATTTTCATGGTCGTTACCGTTATCGTTATTGACGATGATGCAAATAATAGTATTTGCACCCACCTGCCAGATGGAAACGAATTTATAGATCTGATCCTTGTAGTACTTACACAAGTTTAAGTAAATGCGATTTTGCTTGAAAAAATGAACGGGATGGAACAGGTTCAAACCAGTGACTTGGCGAATGCTGGTGCGATGCTTTACCAGCTGAGCTATGAACCAATTCATCCTGAGAGGGCGTCATTGTTGAGTCCAAATGTATGACTTCTTTTATATATTGAAAAATTCAAGATAATATTTCTCACAAAGGAACAAATGAATAACTACTTGTTTCCTCACACCGTGAACGGTTTCATATAGACACTGGTAGAGTAATAAAACAACAATCACGAGCTCCTGGTGTCGAACCTCATTCTAACCAGGCTGGAATGAGGCTCGACGACAAGGGCGAAGCAAGAATTTTTCAAAGAAGACGGGGGAGGGTAGGTATCACACAGTGTCATACTCAGGGTACTCACCAGAGTGGCATGTCGACATCCGCGCCGTGTTTTACTACATGTAACTATGTAGCACTGGAAAAGATTTATTGCATGCTGATTCTTTGGATGCGCGTGTTTTCGCCACCCGAATTATGGGGACATAAAAGAATTATCTCCCCAAGGGGGGGGGGGGGAACACGGGCAGCCCAGGACCCCCCTTCTTTTTTCAGGTTGCCTCATTCGCATATCGCAAGGATTAAGTCTCCAATTTCTCCTCACTGTCGTGGAAACTATCTCACAGAGACTGCTATTAAGAATTTAAATGTTGATATAGTTGGATCTAAAAGTTGTCTAGGTGGGTCCTCAACAAATTTCTCCCAACAAGGACTCGACGAAATTGCCTGGTCCACTTATTTAGAATTTAGATCTCAAACACTACACACACCTGTCGTCCATAATTCGTTCCATCACGTCCTCTGTAAAACAAATCAGCTTAGAGTGACGATGTGCATGAACGAGCATTAACAGTTGTGTGCCAGTCAGATTACGGATACTCTAATGGAGTATAGCGGGTCGTCAGGTTGACCATCGACCAGCCACTAAGCAGTGGTTAAGAATTCTCGCATATCTATAGTATAATACCATATCAACATTGATATCATATTACGAACTCACAAATGATCAGCTCCCAGCTGGCTTGACAGCTCAGTTGGAAGAGCGTTGCACTGATATCGCAAGGTCATGGGTTCGAATCCCGTTCAAGCCTGAATTTTTTCAGGTCTTACCTTCCCAACAGCTTTAGTTGCTCACACAGCTGCGACAATCTTTCACTTAATAAAACGTTTCCTATGGGTGTGCAAAGGTATAAATTTGGAAAAAAGAAAGCCGAAATCCGTTTAGTGGAATACTGAGGAAAACTACCACTGATTTGACAGTAACCTTTAGCAGCTTTGCAACAACTGTAAAAGTTACGACGACCAAAATGAAAAAGTAGAGCCACACTGTATGGATTATAAACAAATACACGGCGCAGTTCAGAATGGTTAAACTGCGTGGTTTTTACCCACAATTGAAAACGCTGGTTTCACAATGTAGACTAAAACAACAAAAATTTAACACAGTGCTTTTCAGTAGGTTAAGTAGCACAGTCGTGTCAAATTTTGGCAATTCGACACGAGTGAGCATGTGATAACCATGTGATAAGAGCGAACACTAACCGGCTTCCTTGTCAATTTTAGCGAGTTCTAATGGTGGTTTGAGCATGCGCAGTTTTCTGGGAGTGAGGCTCCACACACGGACACTGCTGTCCTCAAATCCCGCAGAGAGCAGGCTCGAATCTTCTGAAATACATGTGCAGTTCAAGCTGAAAAAAAATTACAAAAAGATACAAGCATCAGCTGACGCAGCGACCTAGTAATCCAACGGGTGTGAAAAATTCCTGACAACATCAGTAACCTCCGAATCTTTTTTAAAAAAACTAAACATTATCATTTTTAGACACTGTTGATTAGAACTTCAAAGAAAAGAACATAAACCTCAAAAGATAAGACCAGTGTTTTCAACAATAAAAACCAGATGTGACATGATGTTATGGTGTTATTGTGTGACATTACTAGCCTTAATTGCGTTACACAGCCTACCTGTCATGCGCGTTTAACACACTATAGAAACAGATGGAAGGAAGAGTGTCAGGACCAAGCTTCAGTCTCTTGGCAGATTCTCTTATCATCGTGATTTTAACAATCTTATCGCTGTCTTTCCTGACAATTCACAAATGAAAACAAACAAGTCAAGATAAACACTTACCTTTGTCACACAACACAAAGCACCAAAGGGTTATGTGACACCCTAGTGGTGGGGTATTAAGTAAGTTCATTTTCCCCCAAAAATGTAAAAAAGTGATGCAACTACTGTAAACTTGGAAGACTGTAAAAAGATTATTAAGGAATAATGCCAACAGATGCACATAGCTGAAACTTGGAATTTTGGATATACGAATCGAGACAAACTATATACAGTGCAACGCCGCCTTAAAGCCACCTCGGTAATACAGTCACCTTGTTATTACAGCCACTTTTTTTAGGCCCGACAAAGCAGCCATTTTCTCATAAAATAACGCCGTTAATGCGGTCAGCCTTTCATACGGCCAAACAGTAGAATCCTTTATAATTTCATCCATTAATATGGCCACAGGTGCTAAATTTAGTAAACCAAAATACCTTTGACATGTCAATTTCATTGATCTATGTTATTTGCTAATTAAAGAGCTGATACACCTTCCAAAGTAGTCACCACTCCTCCCTGTTCTAAATACAAACATGATTGACTCTAACATCCAATTAAGCAAATTGCGCTTCCACACAACGACGACTGATACGAAAGTTATTGAATTTCAGTTAAGTTTTTTAAGACGGCTTGCTTTTTAACTCTTCAGTTATATGTATATCTACATTCGGGTTGTTTACTGAACAGAACAGTTCTTCAGGAAGTTTGAATGGGATATATTTGTCATTACGGCCCAGACGTGGTAATACAGCCACGCGGTTGATACGGCCAATTTTTTTTAACCCACTGGTGACCGTATTAACGGGGTTCAACTGTAATATGTGTACTGGGGATTGAAACACAGTTGAAGATTTGATTGTGTTTTGGTTTGGAAAAAAGTAGAGGCTGGAAAAGATTCAAACCCATGACTTTGCGAATCCTCTGTAATGCTCTGCCAGTTGAGCTATCAACTATCGGCCATCCATGCCGCAGGCAGTGATACTGGGTCTATCCCTCGGGGTCCATACAGGCCTGTGATGAAGCAGTTACTACCGTACTGTAGTTGGTAAACATCACATTCATGTGCAATATTAGTGTGGATTATTATTTAAACAACTTACATTAGAGGAAAAGGAATGTGACGATTGAGGGGCGGCGCATTTGGATTATGCTCTTGCTTCTTCTTTCCTGAAAAATCAAACCAGATGAGCAAGCAGGCAGACATAATGTGAACCAAAATATACTATCCTCATTTGCTCAAAGGTCTTCTCTTTTTTAGCCGTATTTATCCACTGTAGCAAAAAGGCAAAAGGGGTATGATGCTTCTCCCATATAAAATCAAATGACGCAAAATTCAGTATTTGTGCCCCTCTACTACCATTTCCAACCTTCTAGATTTCAGAACACCCACTGCTAGAAGAACCTTTGTGATTCTAAAAAAATTTGGTACCCCTTACACTCAAAATCTATTGAACATTGTTCACTGTCTTTAAAATTTATGTTTTACATAATTTGATGAAGACATTTACTTTTTAACAAAGAATTGTTAGGATACAATAGTAGTAAACAATATTACCTGGCCCATTTGAATCCTTCTTGGGTTTCTTTTTCTGGATAGCAAAAAGAAAAGGATCTTAACTCAGTGAAAATGCAAGAACCTCCAGTAATACCAACAATAGCAAACTAATGATGCAACATTATTTGTATTTTTTATTATTTTTAATGCAAATTATCTGTTCATTTTCCTTGTAGGAAATACTACAAGTGATATACAGGTATGAATGTTGTTTCTTAAAAGCCATTCCCTTTTTATCCCAAAAATACTAAAAGAATGCAAGAAATAGACTGAGATTATTTATTCCACAAAGAGGTTTAGTAAGACTGGGTATTTTTACAAGTAAAGTTTATATTTCTTATTTGACACCTTTAGGCAAACAGAAATAAAATATATGAATGATGATACCCAGCTGTACTATAAGACTTTCTGCTAAATACACTGTTTATTATGTTACGTTCAAGGCAAAACATTACTGTATGTCCCTGGCTCTACTTGCAAGCAATTTAGAAGTGAAACTATTGAAAAACAGTGCTGTGCCATATTTGCACTCAATCAAGCAAGCTATGTCCCAGAATGATTATTACAAAAGAAAAATATTCTCTTAAATTTTTTACAATAAAATTAGTATCAATTATGATAACTAATGATTATTACAACTACCTATTACAAAATCATACTAATAACTATGAATAAATAATACCTTTGGCTTGTCTTTATCATCATCCTCTTCACTCTCTTCTTCAATCACCACTCCAAGGTCAGGTTCAGGAGGAATGCCATAATAAACTTTGCCCTTATTTGCTGTAAAGATGGTTAAATCAAGTGGAACATGAAAGACTCTTATCAATACATAAATTGCCTGAGACCACATTCACATGTTTTCTTTCTTGAAACCTCTACTGTACATTCCCTCTGTTGAAATGTTCAATTCTTCCAGGTCATTTAATAACTTAATCTGACCCTGGTTCTTGGAATGATTTATTTCTAAATATTTTTAAATGAATTTGATTGACTGAAACCTAAAAATTACCATCCACCTGGACTAAAAAGTATCAAGGGAGTATGAAAGTTTTTGTTGTTATCTACACCTAGAGAAAGCTAGGATGAAAATCAGTTACACCTTAATTGGCAAAATTTCTCAGCGGCAGTTTTGATTCACAAATTGCCAGTGAGTGCCACCGTCTATATCTTCATTCAAGAATTTAGAAGGAATGCAGTGTTTGACTACTCAAAGTGTCATATCAAAAGATATACATTAACTAAAACCACAAAGCTACAAAATCCCAGTGACAGTGGCAGTGCCACTTAAGGCATTATGAATAAAGTGTAAATCAAACTTTCATTAGCCAATAAACCTTAACCAACTAGCCCATCCTAGCCAATCAAAATCAAGGAAAATTTCTCAAGTGAGCAGGTTGACAGGTGCAGATTGAAAACAAACATGGACAAAATTAACTGGTCCAATGACTTTTATTCAGATATACTAAGTGCTGAATATCTCGCATTTTATCTCACAATTGAACCTTGTGTCATACAACTCAGGGATACTCATGCTCATAATTTCAAATCCCTCACCTGATTACTCTCTGAATTGTACTCCACTTGGTCATATTACCATTACAAATCTCACCCTCAAATGTCGCCTCTCCTGTCACAGCACCAGCAGTGGCCTCAATTCTCTGCTTATTCCTAGGTCGCCCTTCAAAGACTAAAAAATACATGGGCAGTTTTGTTGAAAGGATTTAAAATAGCTGCAAGAGAAAGTAAAGAGGATAGACAGCACAGGGGGCAGTGTTATTTTAAGTGCTTTGTTTCATTATGTCTCATATCTTTCAGAAAAGAGGCAAACACATTGAACTGAAGCAAGTACCCACATGAAGTTGCCGGCAATATTACTGGTCACTAGTCCAAATGAGATCCATAATTTTACAGTTTCCCTGTTTTCTCTTTTACATAAAAGGTTTTGTTTTGTGAAAAGCAAAATCTGAATCCTAAATTCCTAAAACCAAAAATCGTTTTTGAAAATCTCACCATCAAAATGGAGATGTTGTTGAATTAATGTAAGCAGCAAATCTTGTTGTTGGTCCTAAAAAAAGAAATAATAAAAATTCACTAAATCAAATAGCAATCATCCCAATGCACATGTGCTGTTGTTGCAAATCTTGCTGCAATTAAATGTAAATACAAACAAAAATGGTGCAGTCTCTTAGGATCTTTAGGTTCTCAGAAAAATTTAAATGTTAAAAATCTTTCCATTCTTTCAGTCAAAAAAACAGGCCATCTTGTAGCAGTCAGCCCACATGACCAAAATATAATAAAACTCTAAGTGATAGCTACTTAAGTTAAAATAGATGGGGTTATATATACTTTTTTATCCCTTGAAATCTCACTAAAAATACTTGCTTTCAATCTAAACAGTTTGTTCAGATAAATTGACCAAGCAGTAAATCCATAAAAATCTACAAAAATATTAATGTCAGAAGAACATGCTTACCTGTAGATGTTTTTTAAGCACTTGGTAGGTGTCTTTGGACATTTTGATTACAAACTTGTTACTCCTGTTGGATGTTCAAGATAAAAAAATAACAAATAAGAATAAATACATTTTTGCAGTGGCACATCCACAAGGTTGCTCTTTCTCCACTGTTTCCTGGATGAATTGGAATTTGGAAATGTTGGTTTTAAAATTAAGAAGGGAGGAAAACCAGAGAACCCAGAGAAAAACCCTCAGAGCAAGGGTAAAACCCACAACAAACTCAAAACCACGTGTAATGGAGGGAATTGATTTTTTTTCAGATTTCAGACTTCAGATTTTTTATTTATTGCACTATTTCAGTATTTTACAACAGAAAGAAAATTACAATGCGTCATAAAAGTAGAATAAAACAACATTAAATTACAAGGTGGAGTGTGCGCAATGACGAGAGGAGCTTCAGCTTTCCAGTTGGTCACTGCCACGTGTAACAAAGACCAGAAATATTAAAAGTAAAGACCACTGACTGGGAAATAAACCAGACTGTGCTTGTCTTTGATTTCAAAATCTATATAGTACTTACCTAAGATTAAAAATACTAAAAATGTCCTGCTGCTCAAATAATTATAATTGCAGATCTTATCCATAACATCACGTTAAATGACTCGGCACTTCTAAACATGCACAAAATAATGTCATATACCAAACGATTTCAGAACATACCTTAATGTACCCATCAGCTCATTGCTTTTCATGTGTTCCCGGCGCGTAATGGCTGCCAGCTTGCTCAAATCTTCATCATGATAATCCTCCTGACTTCCACGAAAGCAGGCAAAAAAAGATTGTGCTGCAAAAGGAAAAATAAATACCATATATGCCATCAAAAGTTGACTTATACAGTAGACTACGTGAATTCTCCTTTGACCCTTCCACTTCCCAATAGGGAGAAAGAGAAAAAGAACTTTGTTACACTGGAAACTGGTTAGTATTCTTTCTGGCATAATTAATTGTTGACCATTTTTGAATGCTCAGTTGGACATTTTAGTGAGTTGCACTGTACAAGTTGTAAAGAAATGTACAATCATGTACCTTACAAACTAGGCTTAAATATGGGTCCCTGGGAATAACTGTACCTTCTTTTTCACTTCCTTTGTAGACCAGTTCAAGGTACATGTGGACAAACATTGGATACAAAACCATGGCTAGCTCAGGCTGGAGATGAAACAAAACTGAAATTTACATCCACACCAACATACAGGAGCTAAATACTGCTCTGATCACAAGAAAAGTGTATTAACCTAATAATGTACTTTAAGAGATGGAGGTTTGCAAACATAATATAACAACAGTCTTAGGAGAATGAAAAACTTCTCTGGGGTGAGAGGAGACATTTGCATTTTCCCATACATGTATCTTGCACGCGAAATGCTTCAAACAAATAAGGTTATTTACTTGGCTAGCTTACATAATAGGAGATTATGAATGGTCTAAGACCACAAAAGCCAGTGGATTTTGTCTGCATATTTATCAGAAAATAAGAAAATAGTCTAACATCTCAGTTGTTTAGAACATTTTTCCTTCAAAAGTCAACATTGGTTAACCTTTTCTAGCTTAATTTAGATCACTTTCATTAAAAGCAGCAAATAAAAAAAAACTTTACCTTATAAATATCCAGAGATTTTTCCACAAATGCTTGTAAACTAGATAAATAAAAAATTAACGATTAGAATGTCAATAAAATTAACAGCTGATTATGTTCAAGGACATGTGTCGTCTTTTTGTTAGTCTCGATACACAGCGTTCTTCCTTGAGAAGAAAACCGCCTGGTAACATGATAAGAAGGTTATTAAGATCTCGAAATATGTTATCCGACACGATCAAACGCCTTTCACGATCTTTCCCAGATCTTCATAATCCTTCACATCACCTTCAGCATTATATGAATTTCATTCTTACATATTGCTTAAAATAAAGTAAAATCACTCCCTACCTGCTGTAATAGTCCTCATATCGCGTAGGATCAGCATCACTGTACCAAATTAGACAATAAATTGTGATTATTTTAATAATTATTAATCTCTCTTGAATTTCTGGGGTTAAACTTACAGAACTTAGATTTAGTAAAAAAAGAATATTTCCTGCCTGTTATATGCCGACAACACCGATGAAATATCTGGTTCTGAGTCTGGAGTAGTTTGGAGGTTTATCTCTCCGATTGCCTCTATGCAATTTGCTTCTTGCCTGAAGATCTTTTCGGTTTCCTATAAAGGGAAATAAGTAGATTAACATACAAAAGTAAGACTTTGCCCCTTTGCTGATTATAAAAAATAGGGCCTGGAGTTAAAACCAAATGATTCCATCCCAAATCCTTACAGCTAAGTTATTCTTCTTCAAGAACTGCAAGACTGCAATTAAGGTTTCCTTTTCTTTCTTGGAAGGATTTGCCTTCGTA